>OX104065.1:95969006-96007209 GCA_944474145.2 Dicrocoelium dendriticum | reverse complement strand
AGGAGAATGATTGGACGGTAGTTTGATTGCTCCGCACGATTATCAATTTTGTAAATAGGAGGAGCTAGACCATGTTTCCACATTGTGGAAACCTGCATTTCATCGAGACGACGTTATATAACCGAGCTAATGGTTTGGCAAGGTCCATGGCCGCTGTCTTCAATGTCTTCAGTTTGCTTTCCTCCAAGCCAAGTGAGCTGTGCACGTGCAGTGACATTAGTCTTTTAATCACATTGGCTGCCGTGAACGACACGTGGTTTAATCCTGATGGAGATGGGCGCTATATCAAAAGCGGATGAAATGAGGGTTCACTTCGGGAAGTGTGGAGGAAATGTTGGTGAAGCAGGTTGGCCACAGCTTGTGCGGTTTGCGCGAGACCATCTGTTGCAGGTAAAACTGGGATCCCCGCTACACTCTGCGGAGCTTGTTGACATGTCTATACAGCAACTTGGGATTCGTACTGAATTTCGCTGTTAAGTTCTATCGGTGCTAGACTTTATTTTCGCGGATCAACTTGATGTTGTGGTTTCGTTGATTTGTGTAAGCACTCTGGTCAGGTTACTTGGACAGACTTTGTAAGTGCGCCAGGCTGAATCTCTCAAGGCCATGCATTTTCTACTACGGCTCCTCAGGAACGAATTCACTTGATTCGAGTGAAATACCTAAATTTCCATCGCACTGGCCACTAGCTCAGTGAATTGGGGACAAACACTATCCAAACCACATCGGGCGACTACACGGCCAGGAAGGACCAGTCAGTTTCTTGCACGAGGTCCGACATGATATCGTAATGTGTGAGGACATAGGTTTCTTCGTTAGTCGCACTGATGTATTCCGAGTAGGAGATGTAACGAACGAGCAAAATCACGCGATCGTTACAGCCAAGTGGTGCATCTATGGTCATAGTGTCGAGCATTAGTTCCTCGTTGGTGTGCACAAGTTCCAAAACTGAGGGTGTGTCACCCGTTCGGAATCGCATGTGGAGGTGACATTGTTGTACAGAGATACATCGGTAATCACCGCTTGCAAGTCAGTCTTGAATTGTTCGCTGTGCGATGCTGAAACTTCGATTGCGTGCAGATTGAAGTCCCCACAAGAAGAACGTGACTGTATGTTCGTGCCAGGACTCGTTTTGTCGCAGGAAGTAGGCATTGATACATTTCCAAGTTGGACATGGGAAGATGGTAAATTATTGCTAGTAAACACACATCACCACGTCTTATGTGTATACGACATCAAATAGAATCGACGACATGCGTTTCTTGGTCTTCAGCATATTAACGTGCAGCTCGAATCGATAATATAGAAGCACTCACCACCTCTGCTAAATAGATCGTTTCGTATGGAAGTCATGCTGGGTGGTGCAATCTCAGCATCCGTGCTCCCCGTGTTCAGTTACGTTTCATTGACCCTAACTAGATCCCAGGGCGTGGTGACCTGACGAATACGAAGCTCGTTTAACTTGCTGAGAATACCTTGTGCATTATTATGCAAGAAGATGGGAGCATCGTTCGTTAGAAGCGCGTTTGTGAATGCTGGTTTCCGGTGAGGGTCTGTGCCGATGCTTGCGTGGTCGGCTGCCGGTGGTATTTGGTAGGACCGATGACGCAGGCCCTAGGGCCAGTTCAGGCGGTTGTATAGAGCTGTCAGCGCCCACAAGTGAGTGACCATCCTGTCCTCCTTCAACTGCCGGCGTGTTTTGGTATTGTCTGCGTTCTGAGCTACGTGGTGACGGAATGGTATTGGTAACTTGCCTACTCAGTAGTAACGTGTTTATCTGTGACCCGGCGCCTATCGCCTTTATACCTATTTCGAATGTCAGCATATTACGCTCTTTGTGCCACATTTGGATCACATGTTCTGCCATCAGTTCGGAGTGCAATGATGCATCCATCACTCGGACACCACATCCTTTGTAGTTAAGTGATAGCGGCAAGCTTGTTGTCGAATTAGCGATAACAGTTTGAAGTGAGTGCACTTCATGAATAAAACACCATTCATCCTAGTCATGCGCTTTGGCCTGTAGCTCGCTTAATGCCTGGAGCTCGGGGACACCGTGAACAAGGATAGATTTTGCATCTTGTTGTTTACGGAAGTCATCCGACTTTTGTTTGCGTTTCTGGCGTTCGCTCCAAGGAACATCTGGAAATATTCGAACAGTGCATGTGGGGGTACGGAGGCGAGTGGCTGACAAGAGAACTGCCTCTGCATCATTACCTGACTGAAGTGTTACCTGGAGTAACCGCGGTTCACCGTAGTGTACGGAGTTTGGGTGACGGAAGTGACGCATCATATGGACTGGTTTAGCTTGAACACCTAATAATTGACACAGGAAATCCCACTGCTTTTGTCATCTAGTATCCTATCTTTTATGGTGTTCGCCCCGCATTCAGTCAAATTAGAGCATAAAACAGTCAATGAATTATGGTCGTTTCATGTTCTTCTTTGTTAAGGGGCCAGTGGCTGCTTTCTTCGTTTGGACAAATGATGAGGTCTTAAGTCCCGTGGTGGTGTTGACAGTAGTAACTCGTTTGGCAGTGGGCGGGATTACGATGAGAGGTGCCTTCGTCATATGGATAGCAACGGCGGACGCGTATGCTGTCGGTGCTTTAACAGCGTTCAGTTTGATGGGTCTCTAGTGTCTCTAATGTCCCGACGAATGCTGCTTGTTGACCGATCCGTAGCAAAGTGTGCACGTTGAGGTATGCAGGTTTTAGCGGGGATCGTGGATTCCAAGTTGAAAAGGATGAACTGAAATTGTCCGCTTCGTTGAATTTGGACTCGTTAACGAGACTGGAGCGAAGCAGGGCGATTGCATATGAGTTGAAACTAGAAGACAAGCGACCATTGTAGCAATATTTTGTAGGCAAATAATTGGGTTGAAATCAGGGCACACAAGTGATGTTGGAGTGGGACGAGAAGGATGAAAAAGCGCAAGAGGGGATAAGAAAATGGGAAGGCTTGAGCAGTAGCATCATTCCTTCTATCTACCCTGCTCGTTGCAGCCAATAAGGCGCCGATTATGATTCTTTGCGACGAACAGAGCATCATGAAATCGTGTGGAGTGAAGTTGTATCTGAGTGCTGACAAGCTTAGCAATCGCGAGCCCAATTTCGGACATCGCGGTTGACGTTCGACTAGACTAAGTGCTCCGTTACGAACTTCTGCGAAGCACCTATTCCAGGTTGCGATAATTTATGCAGAGCGTTGAAAACTAGTCGGCGCATTGACGTACGAAGCATGGGGAGGGGAGTGCTTCGTGATGCGTCACAAGGAATGATCCTCTCAGAGGAAGTTATCGGAAGCTTCTACCGTTTCAAAGACGTGCTTTGTCGAGGGTTGTCTATATTGGGATCAGCTTGTTGAGCAGCAGTCATGGCGGCTAGGTCGATTTTGATAGCGGGTGATAAGCTGATCCGATAGATCCGTGAAAGAGCGTCCGCAACGCAATCAAGAACGCCGGAGACATGTCGTACGCCTGTGGTAGACTGAGAGATGTTGTCTAGGTGTTTAGTTTCCTGCGAAGAGTAGTTGTCTGTCGCGCTATTGCTTGCGTAGCTCAGTGACTTGTGATCAGCGAACCCTGTGAAATACCGACCTTCGAGATAGTGTCGAAAGTGTCTGGTACCTAGCTAGATTGCTAGTAGTTCCCTACCGAAGGTGCTTTAACGCCATTCGACAATTTGCAAACGTTTAGAAAAGAAACCTAGAGATACCAAGGATGAGCGCTCAGTTTTTGGAGAATCGCGCCAACAACAATATCTGATACGTCGTTCGTCATAGAAATAGGCGCAGTTGAGTCTGGTTCAGAGAGAAGCGCTATGTTTGTTACATGTTTGTCGTCCGCTAAACCGCTGAGCCGATGAGCAAACACAGACACATACAGATCGATTGACCGATAGCTGATTCGTCCACTCTTTTTCCTCGTGCTGATTGGTTCCTTTTCGACTTATTCATCTGGTGTAACCTACATGTTTATTATTACAGTTTTGACATGTCCCATCCGGTGTGTGTTCTTATTCACTTCTTGCGCGGACTAAGAGTCCAGGTGCGATCTAGCAATACTCGAGTAATACGTATCAATGTTGAAGACAGTATCTTTGAGCCTCTCGAAAGACACTTCCGCGTTGTCTGGAAAGAGAAAGGAGCGCTGATTACCGCGGAGCATATCAGCCATTCTTTGCATAACGCTTGCGCTGTTAGGAATGAAACATCGGTAATAGCTGACCAGACCAAGCATTCAGAGAGCTATTTAAAGCAGCAAGTAGCAATGCATGGATTTTGTATTTTAGAGCTTTAATGCCAAAGCTACCCAACCTGGCGTGCTTGTCATAAGGTGTGAGAGAATCGCCTTAACGTCATATTGCCATTTAAAATCTACCCAGAAGCGCACGGCATAAACCCATGCACATAGACGAACAAACGAGAATAACGACCATGCTACGCAGACGAACTTTGCATGTTACAGGGACCCAAAGAACTGGTCCATCAACGAAAACAACCTGGAATCTAAACCGGTTGGTTTGCAACACCTATAGTAGAAAAACTGCGTCATATATTTTTCTCGTCCTCTTGTGCTTTTATTCCTAATCCATCTTAAGCTTTATTAGCCGTACAATCAGCACCTTAACATTCTTCTGAGTACCTACTATAAATGCTTGTTAGCAATGTAAAAAGGATAATATCCCTCTTCGGGCTGAAGTTGAAACCGGAGAAGACTGTAAAACCCCTTATGCCACTGCTATAAATCCACTCGTTATTACTGTAAAAAGAAGACGTCCATCATTTAAATTCCAAAAATATCGGATGTGGCTGCGAACCACACCAAAGTTAAGACAAATCAGATTATATCTCTTGAGGGAGAAGTAGCCACATTGAAAAGCAAAATTCATGTATTCTATCAAGGCCATGAACAAGTTCTATCATTCTGTGAACTGCTTAGAGGTTCAGCAAATGTTAGACTAGTCGGCTTGTGCACAGCTAGTTCCTTACTAAATTCCATTGCATCCGAAACGCAAGAAGACCTGCGTAGATCGCATAATGTCAACAGTTTTAACATGCCTGAGAAATCGAACATCGACAGAGTAACAAATACGCTTTTAAAAGCATGCAATATGGATGGAGCCTCCTGTCAGTGCATCAGACTGATGATAAAGGAAAACATGACCATATGCCGATACTCCTACAGTTTCCAGACGAGAAGAGTGCATCAAAATTCGTAGGCAGTAAAAGACTAATTGTCGCACAAACTAATTTCAAAAACATGATCAAACATGATCAAACGCCTCTTCAAAAGTCCCTACGAATGAAACAAACCCCTCCGCTCATCAAGCAGCGCATATTCCTACTTTTGAAGCCGGCACTGACGCTGTAATCCGCAATGTCGACCTTGATAAGCCAACTGCGTCTTCTAAAATAGATGACTGGCATCCCAGTCCTCAGCAGCCTCGTGAGAACTTCTCAAACAACAGTAGTAATGTGTCCCTACATCAAAACGCCATCCAAGCTGAAATTATAGCGACCCAGTAGACACCTGCTGACTACACACCCAACTCATTTGTCCCTTCTCCCAGTCACAAGCCTTTACAAAAGTTGACAGTAGCTGTACCTGAGACTTATCAAGAGCGAGACAAAAACTTAGATAGTCACGTTGGCATCACGGAAAACAAATCTGTATCCAACCCAAATGAAGTAAGCGAATGCTTATCTCCGAGTAACCTAGGAGTACGCAATAACAGGGGAGAACCCTGCCAGAATGTCTCCCATAGCAGCAGATTTGAAGCGATTAATACAAAGACGAAGAGATATGCAGCTATGCCAACTGAGAAAATGTGTACCTCTTCAGGCTGCCGCATCCAACATTGGCAGAGGGTCATCCTAATACTTAGCCACAACGCCTCTGACTACGAATCCAAATCCCACAACTTCCTTCTGGCGAAACTCTTATGTGGGCGACACCGAAATAGCAAACAAAATCATAACAGGCCGCATGGACTTAAACGCAAGAGGATACATCCCTTATTTACCTCAAGTCAAAATGCACCCACCTCCACCCCCTGCATTACTCCACTGGTAACAATACAATCCGAAGAAAAACGATTTTGTGGATTTCAGCATCCCCATCACTGTATACTACGGATGTAAGTCCTTTTTAGGCTATTATATACTACCACATTCCCTCACCAAGCCAGCCACTATCACGCACCTTTATGAATCAGCAAATAAGTAAACTACTAGAGTATGAATTTCATTCAATCCAGTACGATGTGGAGCTCAGTGTGCCTTAGCTAGCACACAACACACAGTTCTTAGATACATTTACGAAGAAACAAACCTTACCCGCACCCTCTTTCCAATCTAAAAACGTCTTTCAAAGCTTTCCTCATTAACATTCGTTCTCTTTTACCCAACAGGTATACTCTTAACAATTATGTTCATGAGATCCGCCAATATCGCTTTTATTACTGAAAATTGCAAATCAGAAAGTAGTGATTCTCAGCTTGACATTTTGGACTATAAACTTTTCCGTAAAGATCGCTTACACAAACGTGGTGGTAGCTGTGCCATCTACCTTCGAAATAACCTAACTGCGATTCCCGCAGATCAAACTGTGTTCAATGATTTAGTAGGTACATTATGGCTGGTGATCCCATCTACTGATCTTCTAGTGGGTTGTATCTATCGGCCGTCCCGAACCACCCAATGTGAAACCCAAAAGCTAATCAATATGATCACTGCTGCTAACAGCACCACATGCAAATCCAAAATTATGTGTGATGATTTCAACATCCCACATGTTACTTGGATGCTGCCTACACGCAGAAACACTGGGGATTGAGGAAATCATTTCGTATATCCAGCTGAATGGCTGTACCCCGTATGTGAGAGAGCCAACCAGAAGTGTCACCACCCTAGTCCTTGTATTCACGATGGGGACGTCTTTCGCTTATGTATTCATTTATAATCCACTACCGAGCAGTGATCACAACACAGTGCTCTGTAATTTGACTATTGGATCATCTAAGACATCAAATAAAATGCTAACACCCAGTTGCAACCTCCATCATCTGGACTGGAACTCATTTAATGAACTTGTCAGTACCATGAATGGAATACGTCATTCCTAACTCACAACCCTACTGTGGCTACAAATGTGTTTAGTAACAATATTGCCCTTGGTGTGGATCTACTGGCACCTACCGTATGGAGAAATACCTATGAACATAGTAGTGAACTCAAGCTTCTGTACAAAGCCACAACCAAACTGAAGAAACTTACATCACTATATCGCAGGAGCGACAGCTTCGCAACTTTGCTACAAATACTCGAGACTCTGCTACAGCTACAACGTATAAAATCAAAGCATAATATCTGGTAGTTAGCAAGTTTAAACAAGTACGTACATTGATACAACTATTCCAAAGAAGGAACCTTAAACTCTATCAGGAAATTGTAACGTTGACCCTGGACGATGGTTCAATAACGAGCGACATATGCTGCATATGTGAGCACTCAACTCTAGTTTTGCCTCCTGCTTTGTCCTCAACACCCATC
The DNA here is from genome assembly GCA_944474145.2 of Dicrocoelium dendriticum. Taxonomy (NCBI): domain Eukaryota; kingdom Metazoa; phylum Platyhelminthes; class Trematoda; order Plagiorchiida; family Dicrocoeliidae; genus Dicrocoelium; species Dicrocoelium dendriticum. The sequence goes on along the minus strand of OX104065.1, from coordinate 95,999,655 downwards.
TGTTTCATCCTACATTTCCAAAAAGAACGAATGTGCTATGCTGTAATATCACTGTGACATTAAGGGAGGTGCAAAGGGCCATCCCATCCATAGAACCATCAACTCGTCCAGGCCCAGAGGGCATCTCCCCAACAGTTATGAAACTCGAAGGACAAAAATCTCTTTACTTTAATAAAATCTTATCCCACTTTCTCTCACTACCGGCTGCTTCCCATCTCAATGAGAGCAATCCATTGTAATGCTCAAGCACAAGGGTGGCTCGCGAAATGAAGTTTCGAGCTACCGCCCAATAAATCACACCTCCTCTGTTTCCAAAGCCTTAGAGACAATAGGCAAGAAGAGCATCGTACAATTACAAGGTCGGACCTGATCAACCCCTTACAATGTGGCTTTCTCTCAAAACGATCCTGCCTTACCTGCCAACTAAAATTCTTCGATCATGTCACAACTATGATTGACAGAGAAATGGCAATCATTATAATTTTCGTTGGACATGCAAATGGCGTTTGACCGCTTGCCGCACAAACCACTGCTGTCTGTTCAACTTTCATATGGCGTTGGGAATCCGCTGCTAAACTGGTTCGACTCATACCTATACGGTCGAACCAAGGTACTTAGAACCGGTCAGTAGTACTCTACGCCAAAACAAATAACCAGCGGTGTATTCCAGGGAAGTGTGCTCGGACCACTACTTTTTCTAATCTACGTAAACAACATATGCGGCCCGATCAAACATGGATGCCCATTTCTGTTTGCAGATGACGTCAAACTGGTCTATTCATTTCATCCACACCAACAAGGAATATGCCTGAGAAGCATCTGTGAAGACCTATCCGCACTAAATATTGCTAGTGAGGGTTTGTTAATCAGTTTCTCCGTAGTGAAATCCCAAGTACTTGGGTACTGATGCCGCATCCCAGAAGGCTCTAACACACTTGCCGGAAACATGTTCCCAACATCTGATTCAGTTTGGGACTTAAGAATTAGGTACTCTAACTTTTTCAATTCCTCCGAACATGTGCTTTATCAGGTTGCAAATGCAAGGCATCTATGCAGGTAAATCAGTAGAACTTTCTCTCTGTCTGAAGTACGACTTGAGTCATTTAAGGTAATCGTACGGCCAACTCTGGAATACAGTACTATCGTTCACAGCCAATTGAGAAAGAAAGAACAGCAATGCAAAATGTCCAAACATCGTTTACCAAGCTGGTAATGGGATGTAGCTCAAACCCAAGTTATTATGTTCGTTGTCGATGACTCCAAATGGATTTTCTTTGGTTGAGAGGCTTAAAGAACAACCTCATTCTCTGCTACAACATTACTAACCAGAGAATTTACGCAGACAGCACTGCACTTGAGTTACGGAAGACTGCAGTCAACCCCGCACGAAATGGCAGCTACTTACTACGAACAGAGCTCGCAAGTCATAAAACTCGATGGAATTTCTTCTTAGTGAGATACACTGCTCTGTGAAAGAAACTACCCCCGCAGATAGGTGTGGCTGCTAGCTATGCCACATTTCGAAATTCCCTACAGAATTCCCTCACTATACCAAATGTGTTGAAGAACTTTGACTCACAACAAACTCTGTAAACATTGACGGAAGCTGATAAAAAACATATGAGCAGCTAGTTGCTTACAACTTGCTCACCCACCTCATGTCGTTATCTACAAAACCAAATACTGTGTCTGTGCAACCTATTCTCTGTTTTCTATTATTACCTACTACTAAGCCTCACAAACTAGAAAAGGTTGAAACAAATATCGGTACAATTTACATATTATGTGATTGGGTCTAGGACCCGAGGAAAAATCCATGCTCCGAAATTCCATAATTTAAGTTACTTTACTGTTACATGAGAACCATAACGATTTTCACGGTTGACAATATTTATAACTTTTTCACCATGGTTCGAAAGAGTTGTGCAGAATACATTTCTACTTGTTCTATAATACAGTATTCAGTATTATGATTTTATGTCGTATAAACCATGAAACATTATCACTGTACGAATTATCGTTCCCATTTATGGGACCGTGTACCGGTTGTCTGTAAACGGTCACAAATTTATTTAATTTTTATTTATGGTCAAGGAAGTCCTTATACCTTCAGTCAAGTTCGCCGTTGTCGGGGTTAACATAACTCCATGTTCGGTCAAGCGCTGGAAAACTGCATCGTCAGAACAGCAGACAATAAGAATGTCACCTAATTAAGGATAAACGCCTTCGAGTCCTCGTGTTACTTCATGGATAAAAAGCTGAAAAGTTTCAGCAGAGTTGCTGAGGTCGAGAGGCATTTTAAGGTACTCGAATAAGCCAAACGATGTGAGGACAGCAGTTTTAGACATGTCGTCTGGCGCCACCGGTAGGCGCGGACTAGATTTAGCTAAAGATCGAGTTAGCAACTAAGGCTGTGCTCAAATCGTGCATGTGCGGAATGGGGTACTTATCCGGGACGGCAACTTGGTTGAGTGCCTTGTAGTTGCCACAGGGGCGCCAGTCACCGGATTTATTTGGTGCCATGCATAAAGGGGATACCCATGGAGTTTTGGACGGGAGCGTTTATCCCAGTTCGAGAATACGCCCAACTCCCGCTTTAGCCGCTTTGAGCTTGCCTGGGGCTAGTCTGCGACGGCCGTCCGAAACGTGTGGATCTTTAGTGCAGATGTGATGCGTGACTTTTGACGTCACGGGAGGTAAGTCGTTATGATTGCGCAGGAGCTCAGGGTGGTGATGGTCAAGGTCTTTAAAAAAGCTGTGGAGCTTGGGGCAGGACACGAATGGGAGTGATCACAGCAACCTTGGCGCTAGTCGCGGTAACACTGAGCTATGTTAGAGTCGACAACCTTCTGTCTTTCAGCATTGACGATAAGGTTGAAATGTTAAAGAAAGCAAATGCCTGCGATACCGCAAGGTACAGCTGCCACTGTTAAAGGTCAGCGAAAGGTTCGCTGGAGGTCTAGGTTGAGCATTAGCAGCTTTTCATCGAAGCGTGCGACTGGTGTGACATTGGCGGCACGCAGTATGGTCGGCGAGGGTGAGATGACCTCATCCGAGCTACGGGATATAACGCGAAGATCGGCTCTCGTGTTAACTAGAAACTCGGTACCGAAGTTAAATCCCTAAAACGGATGGGGTGACTTAGGTTTTGGCCGGTTGCGTCCGCCGCTATTAAGAGTCGGCCAAGAAGTTTCCTTGCGTCTTGGCGAAGTTGCAAGGCTTGACACACATGCGAGCAGCGACCCCAAAGCACTGGTGGTACCAACAGCAAGCTTGCTGGACTTGGAGCACCTTGATGGTGATTTTGATCGGCTGTGACGGCAAAGGCCCATGGTGAGCTGTTGGACTTGGCGACAAAGTGTCGCAACTTGTGCTTGCAGGGTTTGAGTAGTTGACTGTAAGCAAGTGTCCTGGGAAGCAACAGCGTTTACCCTGCTGGCGTCTGCTTGTGGTTGTGATCGTTCGATTACTTGATCGGCTTAATCAGCTAGTTGGTGAGCGATACGGAGCTCCCGATGGTGAGAATCGATTACGTGGTTTCCGATAGCCACTGTGGCCATAGTTTGCGCAGTAAAGTCTCGGCCATGGTTGCTTAACCAAGGGGTTGCTGCCTCTCTCGTAGCAGAGCTGAGGGCAGTTTGTTTGCAGATCGCTGAAAATTTGCTGCATGCGAGCATTCTCAGCGGGTATGGCACGCTTGATCGTAGCCTGCTTGACGGTTTCATAGCGGTTTTCGGTCTGAGGAATGATGAGGTCTCGAACCTGCATGGAAGTCTCCTTGGAGAGACAGGACATGAGCTTGCTATACTTTGCGTTGTTAGAAATAATTCTGTGGTTATAAAACCCTGCTTAGCGATCAGTAAACCACAATACGGGAACCATCTCCCAAAAACTTGGGACGGAGAAAGATACAACACTAACGGGAGACATAACCTTATGGTTTACAGAATCCATGGTTTGAAAAATGGATGACAAAAGATGCTAACCTGTAAAAAAGCAACCGAAACATGAAAAAATTAACGGAACGAGCTCACCGGAGAGAAATTCGAAATATCCGGTGTTGGGCTTTTCCTGAACACGGGGTCACCACGGGGTCATTAATTTAGCGGAACCCCGGATACCGATTCCAGAAGGCTGATTGAGTTGAAGGGAAGCTTTTATTTTATTGCAAAAGGTTCCATGTTAGCTTAGCTATAAAAAACGACACCGTTGTATGCTGCTAGCTAGGGAAACGCAAAATATACAGCACACCGAAGTGGTCGCTCGTTGTAACCGAAACGAGTGCCAAGTAAAATCGTGATGCTCCACTCTAGCACTCAAATTCCACAACCAGTTTCACAATCTGCACCAGTCGCCTAAGTGTAAAATGAAATAAGGATTTTGTCTAGAATTTTCCACTGACAAACTGGGGGAAACTCTAGACTGCTACAGGTCCCATTAGTCAGATAGCAATTAGAAACAGGACAGCCAGTTAATACGAGGCCGCATCAAGACCTTGGTCGGATGATAAGCAATCTAACTATAGTGAGAACGAAAACGGAAGGACACAAGCAGACAAGTGTTGGTTTTAGACAGAAGGACATTTTCTGATAGGTGAGTGACGAAGTGCAAACAGCTTATAGCATGAATAGATTGTTGGTTTTGCCGCCCCTGTTGGTTTTAGCTCTCTGTTGTCAGGTGGCTGTCATTTTGCAAAAGATACGGTGACTGTGTCAGGGCGGTAAATTGATAGTAAACAGTCGAATTGACGCTGAATTGAGAACGCAGGGATGCAAGCGGACAAGGATAGGTTCGGGATGAATAACACATGGTAATTGGTGCCGAAGAGCAACCGGCCTACAGAGGTGAGGCAAATAGATCGTTAGATCTGACGACTCTGTTGTTTTAGGTCACAATATATAGCAGAAGCGCCAACTCAGACGACACAATTGCAACTGGTTAAGAGTATGCAGTAAAATTAAAGTGAGAAGTAGAACAGAAAGACACAAACAGACAAGTAGAGGTTGAGAATGGAAAACCTTTGCAGTTAAAAAGTGAGGAAGAACAATAGAACAATAGAGGTAATATCAATAGTGCTGAGTCTGCCGTAATTCAGTCGTACTTCATCAGGAAAGTCAAGTATAAATCACAAAACTTAGCTGGTCAGTTGACTTATTCTGTGACCCCGTAGTTATTCACCAATGAATGGAAGAGGTATTTCTGTGGGGTGAAGTTAGCTACGAACAGCTTGGAGATGAGGAAGCGATGAAAAACTTAATAGCTAGCGGATATCCGAAACGATTAGTGAAACGACAGCTACAGAAATGTCTCAACCCACGCGCAACTCCAACCGCAGAGTGGATAGCGACAGTGGGTATTCCGTATAAAGAAGGAACCTCGGAAGCGATTCGGAGAGTACTGAATAAGGAGAAGATAAGGGTAGTTTTCCAGAAGGGTCGAACTCTACGGTCCACACTTGTGCACCTGAAGGATACACTCCCTTTAGATAGAACAACTAGCTGTATTTACAAAATTCCATGTAAAGATTGTACACAAGTGTATATAGGCCAAACAGCGAGGGAATTACGTACAAGGATTTCAGAACATAGGCGACACATATCACGACCTCCGCGAAATGAGCTAGAGTATGGAGCTCTACTCAGAAATTCAGCAATAGCAATGCATGCGCTAGACACGGGACATAAAATTGACTTCGAAAATGTGGAGGTAATCAGGAGGGGATTACGATCAGCCAAACAAAGGCTGATTGCTGAGGCTATAGAAATAACCAAGGCTAACAACTGCGTGAATAGAATAGACGGAGTAGGGCTGTCCAGTGCCTGGCGTCCAGTCTTACTCCGGCCAGCTTTGTAAGCATCGGCGGATGGATCCCAAGTCGGAATTAACTATCGGCCCACCCTCCACCAAACTCCGAAGTACTAAAGCCAAATTCTATCGGTGTCCAAGTTCCCTGCAACAGTTCAATTAAGATTGTTAACCACAATGCAATTATCCACGGACCGGCAATTTCTTTCCCCCATTTGACCCTGACTGAAACAAACTACAGTGTACCCGCGAACATATTGACCTTTGACCGCTGTTATCATTCATAGATGAACTGCAAATTGATTCGTCTTTGTATGTAGTTTAGCCATGATCGCTATATAATGACAATGTTTAGATAATTCACTTCGCCTGATGAAGCATTTGTGTCAAATGCGAAACGTTGTGTATCCTCATAAATACATTAACCGGTCGTTTACCAAGTTTTCTGAAATGATGTCTTCCCGATCGGTTCCAAATATGTTCCAAGATATTGAGCTTGGAGACAACAACAGAGGAACTACTGGCCTCGTTTCCCTTATGTAACTGCGGATATTTCGTTGTTGATCTTGCCCTATGTAATCCTGCGTAGCCTCCACGACTTGATGTAGGAGCCTAGCACTCTGCATATATTCCCTCCTTTCTTAGCTACAATGAATGTACGTAGGCTTCCTGCATTTCTGAATTCATAATAAGCCTACTAGGAGTCATTCCTTTTTCCTCCATCTATTGACCACTTGGCGCTATGTATCGATTACCTTCGCTGATTTGTCGACTTATGATAAAACTTTATCACAGCTAACTTCATGAATTTTGCTTTGCAGCCTAGTACTTTCTTTGAGAGCTGTAATCCGACTTGTCATTTCGAAGGGGATAATGACAGCGATTTTGGGGTAGTTCACACCTACATCCGGTTATTCGGAGTTTGGATAATGCGAGACTTTACTGCAATAATACTTAGATAAGTAACATTGGCAACGGTGTGTTTTAACGTCGTTGTTGGTATCACTTTCAGTTTAAGCATGGAGCTTCTTATGCACCCAGTGCCAATAAGTATGCTGCTAAATGGGATCCGCCACCACCGAGGCGAGTGAGCATAGTAGCAACCAGCTGTTGCAACATGGCTGCAGCCCCGTTTAACTCCGCAACATTATCTAACAAACCAAAACAACCCACCTCGTTTATTAAGTCCCAAGGGTAGTCTTTTTCAGTGAGCTGTATGTAGGCGCCAGCTAGAGTTAGTTTATCAAACAATATATCACCTGTGAGTTTTAATTATCTTTTGGCATCGGATGTGAACAGATGTTTTCCTGAAGGTCTTCATTAAGTCCTTGGGAAAACTCTGAACACACAAATGGAACCATTAGCCGTTCGTAATACTGTAGCAGGCGTCGTCCAATCAGACTAATGGCCTGTTTTCCTATGAAAACAACCGATTAATCGATGGTAAAAGTGTTTGTAGCATTCAGACGTAATACTTTTACTTGTTTGTTGGCGAACTTACTTAGCTCACTGAGCAAATCTGAGTTCTGAAGTGTTTATGGGGTTGTCAGTTGTAAACATCAAGATCTTTAGGAGCCTTGAGCAGTGCACGCAGTCTCCGGTTGTCCAAATTCAACAAGGACTGGAACAGAGCACCGGAAGCAAATTTAAGAGCCTGAACTAACCCAAGATCCTAGGAATAGGCCAAAATTCAAGTCCGGATTGACTACGGTGCAATTAAGATAAACTAATTAGAACGATATGATAAGCCTCAAACGGCGTCCTCAAGCACCAAAAAGCAAGCAAAATGCTGGGTGAAACCGCAAGCCAACCGTTCCAAAGTAAGGCATCTACTGTGTGACTAGACGCGTACACATATGCTATGTAGTAAGAGGTCAGCCTGAGGCAGCATGCTTGTACAGCACAAAATGCCCCAATAGCGCAGTTGTCAGTGTTTATTTTGCCGAATCAGTGCTCAATGAATCATCAGACACACCAACACTTATCATGCCGCACAACAATGAAGGTCTATGCACAGTGGAATTCACTACAGCGAAAATCACTGGTCAAGTCTCTCGCTTATGCTCCTCAATATGTGCAGGCCCAGATGGGATGCCGCTTGTTTAATAAAAAGCAGTGGTGGTGACTTCCTTCTGCTTTTGCTCAACATCTTTACACTCTTAACAACGGAGTATACCCTACTCAATGGAAAACTTCTGTCGTTATCCCGCGACATAAAAGTGACGCTGCCCACGAGGTTAAAAAGTTTTGTCCATCAATCACACATCCATTGTATTATAGAATAATGGAAAGGATAGTGAAAGATGAGCTATTTATATTCTTGAACAACGCTAACATCATCGGCAATTCGTAATACGGCTACATGCAAGGTCGATCTAGCGCAACATGCCAGACTGTCTTTTTAAACCACACAACGGATGCCATTGACAACGGAAACAGTGTCGTAATCCTGTTCCTGGACAGGCAAAAAGCCTTTGATAGAGTGTCTCACAAAAAGTTACTAAACAAACTGAAGGCTATGGACATTAGAGGACCGAGGTTCTTTTGGCTGTCTTCATAGCTAATTGGTAGACAACAGGTGGTGCGCACAGGCAACCATTTCTCTAAACTGAAAGCAATCACCAGTGGAGTGATTCAAGGGAGTGTTCTTGGTCCTCTTTTTTCCCTAATATATATTAACGATATATTACGGAGAATAAGAAATGGTGTTACATGTATCTTTACTGATGGCATTAAACTTATCTACTCACAACCACTTGCAAACACTCAGGAAGCCCTACGTCTCATTCAGGATGACCTATCTGCCCTTGATTCCTGGTGCCAACTGTGACAGATGTGGTTTGCCGTGGACAAGTGTACTAATTTGTCGTACAAATTCCAAGTACTGCCAAACCGTTTATTACTACAAGGCGCACATATCTCGCAATGTAGAGCAGTTTGCGACTTGGGCGTGCGATATTCAATCATGTCTAACTTTTCTTAACACTGTGACTTCAAGTTTCGAAAGCCATGAAGACCATCGGTTACGTCTGCCGTCATTTTGCCTTACAAAATCTCGCATGTGGCTTTACGAAACATATGTATTGCCGTGTATGGAATATTGTTCAATGGTACAGTCTAATCTACGGAAATCTGACCAGCTTGCTCTTGAGAGGGTTCAGAGACGCTTCACGAAAAAGCTATGTGGATATTTCTCAAGTTGACATACAGAGAGGGATTTAATAAACTTGGGTTTGTCCCATTTTGGCTTCAGATAATGAAGCTAAACCTACGTTTTCTTTACAGTATCATAAAATTGCAAATTCGCAGGCTTGATAACGGCGTTCACATATCTTTAAACAGCAATTATCCAATAAGTAACAAAGAGGTAAAGGTCATGATTCTAAAAATTTTTACGAGAATCAGAGGTTTCTTTCTAACCCAATACTCAAAGATTTGGAACAAACTTCCAAGTGAAATCAGAACATGCTCTACACTTTGCAATTTCATGCTTGCGATCAGTAAGCATTTAACCGTCCAAAACGTGATTAATATGTTCGAGACATCACAGTCCCTAGATAACGCATTCGAAAACGGTATCCATGGTGCATGAATAAATTTTCGAAACACATACACATAACATTTCGGACAACAGCCCCTTTCATTAGATCTTTTCTCGACCCAAACTGTCATGTGCTCGTGAAGAATGCTGATTCAATGGCAGGAAAAATAGCAGAACGATTCTCTTTGCTTTGTGTTACTTGATTTGCAATTGCGCCCATGTTTATTTCTGAAAATGTATGAATGCAACGTTATGAAAAAGTTGTACCGTTATTCGATCTGTTCCTTTTAGAGAACAGCTTCCCGCATCGTCGAGGAATATACAATTTATTTATTTATATGTTTATCGATTGTATGTGACCAGACAGGTTTGGCACACAGCTGATTGGCTGTCACACATGGGTAGACCGAGGAGTTCCTCGAGTAAGGCCAACTGCGGATAAGAGAGTTGGCGTAGCAAGCTTGAGCAATGTTGAACGAAATAAGATGGGTAAATTTGTGTGGTTACTTAATGTTCGTGTGTGGTTCGGAGGCAAAGTAACTAAGGGTTTATCACGCAACTTAAACTAAGGAGGCAATAGACAGGGATTAATCGTGTTGGGGGGAATTAATAGCGGGGACATCTCCAGAAAGGATGCGCAAATTGATTTGTCCGGCATACCAGTCATGCGTTTGCCAACCCAATGCAGCAGCTCGCTTATTGCTTACGGAGAGATGTTGTTTAGTAGCGTGGGAGACAGGTTGCATTGATATGAAAGAACGAGTAGGAAATCTTGTTGAGCATGGATCAAGCCCCAACAATTGTTTGAGCCCCGCATGCAACTTCCCCAACATTACATCTGTGATTTCCGCGTGGGCAAATAATTTGCTAGGGAAGAATAATTTTATTCTACAGAAAACACCGCGGGCAAAACCCCATACGCATAACAACCACAGTTTGACTTATCAAATAGACCAATATACACTTCGATTCGAAGCGCTGCAAAAACTAGTGTTATGCGCCCTAAACAACCCACACAGCTGTTGTTTCAAAATGACCAATCAGTTCCTTCCTCAAATGCACACGACTGAATGGATTGAAGTACATGGCTTACGCTGCACCGTAGCTGAATGGTTAGAGCTTTAGATGTTAAAGATGGGGTACTTATAGACCATATGTATGATACGTCCTCCGGTGGTTGCAGTGTTGACGGCAAGATGTAAACCTAGGGTGGTTTTACTGGGAGCATTTCCTTATGCTAGCTGCGGATTTTTGAATTACCGTAATGGATGCTACTTTTGCTTCGGGTTTACTGTGTTATAAGTGTTTTCTCTGTGTGAGTTGTGCACCAGTACGTTTCCTTTGGTGTATTTTTCCTTCTGTGCAAATTTGGTGGATTCTCGCTGGCTAATTTCGGCCTTTAGCCTTGAGCATTTAATGCATATTTTGTTCTGCCTGTATTGCGTAGCGACTGACGACAGCAATCGAAATGTTAACATTTCGCAACCTATGTCTTCTTACTGCGTTAATAAATCGAAAGTGTCTGAAATATTGATAGTCATGCAAGGGATAGCAAGGTCGCTATCAGACGAAGGTTTGGTTATGAGCGTGGTTGTGCGGAATCCCTAGTGGAAACAACTCTAGGACATCAACGGACAGGTGTCCAACTGCGCATCAGCCGAAGCAGTGTTCTGTTGACCAGGTTGTAACAATTGTGATGGCCTTCTACGCGTAAGCGAATCGGTATGATCTCCAGCACTTAAGCTTTATTCGCATTAGTGACAATTTTACTGTAACCTGGTTTTCGTTCTCGTTTCGATTCTACGGTTAGATTTCACGTAGGATAGATATGAAACACTGGCTAACAAGTTCCAGAAACAATACTAGGGTCTCCTGCAGAGATCGGATGCTTTGTGGTTGGTCGGGCTACTGGTTTTATATGAATTGCAATGCACTCTAATAAATCCGATGAATATATCATATTTATAATCTTAGATAAAACCCAGAATTTTCTTTTTTCGGAAGCGACTGTCTACCTGTAATGTACCCAACAGGAGCTTTGTTTTGAGAAGTTGACTGAACCTCTCTTCATAGCATTGGCACTCACAAACACCAGCTCCTGCTTGCTCATTCTATTCAGTCTTAAACCGTAGGATGGGTGAAAGGAGCAGACAGGAAAGATTCTGCCGCATCTCCAGATATTCTGCGGGTTTCACAGAGCTGATCCAAGCATGAACGCAATTTATCTGCTTGCTGTTCTAGTGATAAAATTAGAAGCACAAGGTTTGCAAGTCCGCAGTTCGGTACTTAGGAAAAATCTTCTACTCATCCGGTTGTGTTCGTAGACAAATGATTATGGAGAAAATATCTGTATGCTTCTTTTCGCGTTCCCATTATATCTGAGTCGTTTTTCTCTCGGCCACAACTTAGTTTGAAATTGCTGATTTAAGTAGAATCTGTCAATGGCCGCGAAAGTAGTGCTATCTTGACATAGTGACGAATCAGACTAGCTTAGTGCATTTGTTTAATTCTGTGCTAAATAACCAGCTTTTGGCACACCGGTTGAGAGGCTTCCTAAGCTTGTTTTCCTTTAACTTTATTGCTTCATGTCCTTGTTTGGCACTTTGGCAAGTGAGTGTAATTTTGTCAGATGTTCTGCAAGCAAAATTGGCTAATTAAATTTCGTCCAGTGGGACGATCCATCAGTGTGTATGCTGCTCACAAAGGTTGAGATTTAATTAGAACTCCTCAGGTTTTGTACGAATGACAATTGCTCTCCTTTCTCTGCACACATTAGCCGTGCCCGGTTGAAACTGTTACATAGCACCAAATCGCCTAGTACGTCCCAAAGGAACTGAACTTACGGTTTATCTTCAATTCTCGTGCATCATTACCACCTCTTTTACCGAAAACTTTTAAACCGAAAAATGGTCGATCCGAAAAGCAACGCGGCTTGTTTTACAGCTATCACTCTATAGCCTTCTGCTATGAATTTGAGTTACAATGTTTGTAATGATAAGGCAGTTGGACTGTGAGCCCAATACAATTAGCGAAACAATACGATGTAAAGTAAATGCCTGTATTCCAGTTTTGTCGAATGGATCGAGTTCATTCTTTTACTGAAAAGTAGTATGTGCCATAAAAACCGAGTGGTACAAAGGAAGCTTACTGCTTAGCAGCATTAACAACGAGCTGCTTATTTTTCTTCTACATGAAATTGTTGATATAGTTTGAATATATGAGAGATAACCTAGGTACTCACTCACTTGCGCTCGCTGCGCCTTCCATCCCCGCATGTTGAGATTCCGTAGAAATTTGTTTCTTTTATGGCATATTCACGAACTAAACCGTCGCAGTATAAGCCAAAAATACTGAACGTACATGATTGTTCGCAGTGTTCGGTGGACTGCTTCTAGTCAAGCACCACTTCATCAATCCTAAACTATCAGGATGATCTCGGCATTTCAGTTACATTGAAATGCTAAAAGGTATATCGTTTACATGTGAAACAATACTTTGTATCTACACCCTGCTTGCGAGCCAAACGCTAGTGCCCGGTAGTTAGCATCAGTTGTATCTAATGTCCTTATTAACTAACGGCTCGTCGCATGCTGACATTGCAATAGAGAACATATATTTCTCAACTGTGCGAGTTACAGTCCAACTACTTGGACTGATCAGTTGGCACAACCTGATCTCAAAGTGCAAATGTCATTTCAGATTTTCCAGAACGATTCAAAATTATGTCTATGGGGAATTCAATTAGAAGAAATGGAAAAAGAAGCGTTTAAAAGTAGGGGTAAGTGGTTGTTGAAAAGAGTACAATAGAATTAATACGGCTAACAGTGGAACTGACTCATGGGGACCTGCTTCCATGCGGTGTATTCTCTCGAAGCTTTCATCAGCACTTCCACGTCCCATTTGGCTTCGTGTTAGGGTGGCATAACAGCAAACGACACAACACTATACTAGCCCATTTTTATGACCTTTCTTCTATATAAGGAGTAATAACGTCGCAAAGATAAGTGAGCTCTCATGCTTTTTACTATTTAAAATCTATTTAGACCATTCAGCCTATTTCGGCTTCTGATTGCTTCACGGCTGCCACCTATTCCACTCAGGATATTGGCCCTGTCCTAATAAACAGTGGAAAATTGAAGTATCCTAGGTGGCGGAATACAAATAATGATAAATGTTTGGTATATACCCGACAAGTTCTGCTTCAGGTTGAAAATACGGAATACATAGGTCAAAAGAACAATGAAGAAAAAACGGTTCTAGAAATGATTTTGAGGTAGATTCAGTGACTCCAGACAATCGATTTGTAGAGTAATTAGCGTGGATAGTAGGCTTCCCACAGCAACAAAAACTACCACAGGTAGTCGAGTTGTTTTCTCAAGAAAAGCAGCGATAACAATTAGCAGTGCGCAGCAAATGTAAAGAGAGAAAGGAACATTAGTTTTGCATGGCGAAAAGCGAGATAACATGATGTTGGATGGGAATAAGCTTAATGGTCAAACTAAGCGAGGAAGATATTATTCAGACAGTTTGCACATAGTATGGTGCAGTTGTCCCAGTGTCCCTATACTTCAACCCATTCTTCTTACATTGACTCCACTCTATACTCCAGCTTTATAAGTTTTTTAGCTGGCAACTCAGGGTGGTATTTATCCAGCATTTTTCCGAAGGATTGTTTAGACACGTAGTTGCAATTCAGTAGGTAGCCCGTTTCAGATATCCGAGTACTTTGTCAGATAAAACTGCCTGCGTATGCTTGTTTTTGTTTTACTTGGGGAAGCGCATTTCTCTTATTCCTGATGTTATACCTTCCATTCTGAATGAATTGGATACTAGTGTGCGGGTCAAATACGCGTTTGTGCACTAAGTCGAATAGAAACTTCAGGCCCAGTTTCAACCTCCGTAGCCACGACGGCTCTAATTTAAGCAGAATACATCGCTCTGAATAGTTTGGTGTTGAGGATTCGGTAAATAGGGCTTTGGTGAATCGACGCTGCACATTCTCCAGGCATAGACGATTGCGTTTCCTACAACTAGTAAATATCATAAAACAGTATTCCGAAAGAGGGCGTACACAGATCTTGAATATATGCAGCTTTGAATCACGCAATATCAATGATTCGAAGCTTAACCGAGCCGTTTGACAGGCTTTGGCTGCTATGCATTCGATCTGTTCCCCTAAATTAAGGGATTTTGAATAATGAACACTCAAGCCTCTTACTGTGTTGCGGAACGGAATTGGCTTTCCACCGAGGTATAAGGTGTCCATATCTATTTTGCATTGATGTGCTAAGATCCGTACTTACCCACAGCGAATGACATTTGCCAGTTGTTACATCATCTTTCGGAAGCCAATAAATATATCCGTATCTTGTTCAAAGTGTGTTCCAGATTTCCAGAATTAAACGTGTACAATAAATTAACTGCATCATCGAAAAGTTAGACTGTATTATATTTAGTCGTTTCTGTTATGTCCTTAATGTACACCAAGACTAGCAGTGAACCATGGACATTCCATTTGACCATACCACTATTAACAGGTAGCGCTGATGACCTATGGATACGTATTTGCACTTGTTGAGTGCAAGCAGAAAGACATGACCTATGACGACGCGAATTTTTAATGTACGGTGATGCATTCTACTTTTGCTTCTTGAATACTCCGTTATACGTGTTTTCTCTGTGTGAATTTTGCACCACTACTTCGCTTTTGGTGTATTTTTCCATCTGTGCGAATTTGGTGGATATTCTCCGGCTCCTGTCGGAGATCTCACTGATTGGCCCAACTGCCGTCTGTGTCCGCCAGCTTTGTTTTGTTCTACAGCAATCGAAAAGGTGTCTGCCAGAACACCAGCCTGACCGACGGCGTTTGGATTCAGCATACGATTGCAGACGTTACAACGAACAGCTTCAGCAGATCTGACTGTCATAATTGCACGTACTGGTTGCCCACGGAAAGCTAAGCCCAAAGCTTTCGAAATGAACGTTAGTTGTGGTCTAGGCAGCTGTGTAAAACTAGTGCGATTTGAAATGGAATGCAGAAACGGCCGAAAATACTACCATTCTCAATGGACTCGCCTTAATCTCAGCCCGATAATGGTACAATTGATTCCCTCTGGATCTGCACTGTGTGTACTTCCATACCACTCGTCAGATGTATAACTGTGCTGGCGCAGAAGTGCCATAGGCTTACAAATAATGTGGAGCAGACAGCAGCCGTGAAAGCTGTCCCACATGAACCAGACAAAGCAGTGCTGCGAACTCGATGCTCAACATCAAGCTCCAATTCAGAACAGTGTAAGAGTAATGATCCAGAGTTAACCACCCCGACACTAACGGCTGCTCTTAACAATGTGTTCGCCACATCTTCTTCAACAGCATCATCTGCCACACTGAACACTGTTAAAGAGCCGACAATATACGCGTCCGTTGTTGCCGCCTATATGACACAGGCAACTCCCATTGTAATCCCGCCCACTGCCAAACTATTTAATACTACCAATACCACCACGGGACTCAAGGCTCCATCATTTGTCCAACCGAAAAAGCAGCCACTGGTCCCTAAACAAAGAAGAACATGAAACTACCATAATTCTCTGACTGTTATAAGCTCTAAGGTAACTGAATCCGGAGCGAACTCCATAAGAGATAAGATTCCCTGTGTCAAATAATAGGGGTACAAGCTAATCCAGTCAATATGATGCGTCTCGTCCGTCACCCAAACTCTGTACACTACGGTGAACCGCTGTTACTTCAGGTAACACTTCAGTCAGTAATGATTCAGAGGCAATTCTCTTGTCAGCCACTCGCCTCCGTACCACCACATGCACTGCTCGAATATTTCCAGATGTTCCTTGGAGAGAACGCCAGAAACGCGAACAAAATCCGGATGACTTCCGTAAACAACAAGACGCAAAATCTATCCTTGTTCACAGTGTCCCTGAGCTCCAGACATTAAGCAAGCTAGGGGCTATAGCGCATTACTGGGATGAGTGGCGCATTATTCGTGAAGTGCACTCACTCGAAAATGTCATTGCTACTTCGATATCAAGATTAGCGCTAGCACCTAACTACAAAGGATGTGGTCTCCGAGTGATGGATGTATCAGTGTACTCCTGTACTGATGACAGAACATGTGATGAACATGAGGCACAAAAAGCGTAAAATACTGCTATCCGAAATAGGTATGTAGGCGATAGGCGCCAGGCCACAGATAGACAATGTAACACTGAGCAAGCAAGTTACCAATACAATTCTGTCACCGTGTAGCTCAAAACGGAGACCTTACCAAAACACACCGGCATCTGAAGGAGGACAGGAAAGTCACCCACTTGTGGACGTTGAGAGCTCGATACAACAACCTGAACTGCGTCATTGGGCTTACAAAAACGGCCAGCAGCCGACCACGCAAGCATCGGCACAGACCCTCACCGGAAACCAGCATTCACAAACGCGCTTCTAACGAACGATGCTCCCACCTTCTTGTATACTAATACACAAGGTCTTCTCAGCAAATTAACCGAACTTCGTATTCGTCAGGTCTCCACGCCCTGGGATCTATTTAGGGTCACTGAAACGTAGCTGAACACGGAGAGCACGGATGCTGAGACTGCACTACCCGGTGTGACTTCCATAAGAAACGATCTATCTAGAAGAGGAGGGGGTGTTTATATATTATCAATACGAGCTGCACGTTAATATGCTGAAGACCAAGAAACGCAAGCCGTCGACGCGCCTTGGTGTCATATACACATAAGACGTGGTGTTATGTGTTTACTAGCTATAGTTTACCACCTTCCAATGTCCACCTTGGAAATGTATCACTGCCTAGTTTTGCAATAAAACGAGTCCTGGCACGACCATACAGTCACGTCCTTCTTGTGGGGACTTCAACCTGCACGCAATGGAAGTTTCAGCATGGCACAGCGAACAATTCAAGGCTGACTTGCAAGCGGTGATTACCGATGTATCTCTGTACAACAATGTTACCTCTCCAACGCTATTCCGAACGGGTGACACACCCTCTGTTTTGAACTTGTGCACACCAACGAGGAACTAATGGTCGACACTGTAACCATAGATGCACCACTTGGCTGTAACGATCGCGTGATGTTGCTCGTTCGTTACATCTCCTACTCGGAATACATCAGTGCGATTAAAGACGAAACCTATGTCCTCACACATTACTATATCCTGTCGGATCTCCTGCAAGAAACCGACTGGTCCTTCCTGGCCGAGTAGTCGCCCGATGTGGTTTGGATAGTGTTTGTCCCCCAATTCACTGAGCTAGTGGCCAATGCGACAAAAATCAAGGTATTTCGCTCGAAGCAAATGAGTTCGTTCCTGAGGAGCCGTAGTAGAAAATGCATGGCCTTAAGAGATTCAGCCTGGCGCGCTTACAAAGTCTGTCCAAGTAACCTGACCAAGGTGCTTACACAACTCAACGAAACCACTGCATCAAGTTGATCCGCGAAGATAAAGTCTAGCACCAATAGAACTTAGCGGCGAAATTCAGTACGAATCCCAAGTTGCTGTATAGACACGTCAACAAGCTCCGCAGAGTGTAGCGGGAGATCCCAGTTTTACGCGCAACAGATGGTCTCGCGCAAACCACACAAGATGTGGCCAACCTGCTTCGCCAACATTTCCTCCACACTTTCCGAAGTGAACCCTCATTTCATCCGCTTTTGACATAGCTCCCATCTCCATCAGGGTTAAACCACGTGTCGTTCACGGCAGCCAATGTGATTAAAAGACTAATGTCACTGCGCGTGCACAGCTCACTTGGCGTGGACGAAAGCAAACTGAAGGCATTGAAGACAGCGGCCATGGACCTTGCCAAACCATTAGCTCGGTTATATAACGTCGTCTCGATGAAATGCAGGTTTCCACAATGTGGAAACATGGTCTAGCCCCTCCTATTTACAAAATTGATAATCGTGCGGAGCAATCAAACTACCGTCCAATCATTCTCCTCCCAATGCTATCCAAATTAATGGAAGGTATAATCACAGAGGCGCTCATGGGATAGCTTGAGAGTAACAATATCCTAGTGTCACAGCATCACGGCTTTTGCAGAAACCAGTCTTGCACTACAAACTAGCTTATAGCTCGAGCAAGCTGAACAGAGTCGGCCGATGTTAGAGTGGGAGTCGGCGTCGTCTACCTGGACTTCTCGAAAGCGTTCGATCATTTGGACCACCGCATTCTCCTACACAAGCTTCGAAGCTATGGAATCGGCGACCCTGTGCACGGTTGGAACGAAAACTTTCTCACTCAACGTCAGCTGAATGTGAGAGTCCGCAGCTCCATTTCCTACCCAATTGACGTTTAGCTTGGCCTGTTCCAAGGATCGGTACTGGGGCCACGTTTATTCCTAACATTTATTAGCCATCTTGCCAGTGTACCGCAGTCAAATTTCTCACTATTTGCAGATGATATGAACATTTGGCATGATATCAGGACAGCGGATAATCACATGACATTGCAGCGCGACCTCGAGATGGTGCTCCGATAACCGGCTCCAGTTCAACTTGGCGAAGTGCAAATTCGTGAGCATACGTCATCAGCTTATCTATGAATATCGACTTGGTAACCAGCGGTTCCAACGTGCTTCCTAAGAAAATGACCTCGGGTTGATTGTGCTGGGCGATCTTAGCTGCTAAAGACAGGCTGAAAGGGTATCGAAAAGAGCCAGTCAACATTTTGTGCTCTTACGGAGGGTTTTCGGAAAATTTGAGCCATCAATCTTTCCGCAAATGTTGAACGCCTATGTTAGGCTCCACGTGGAATATGCGATCCACGCCTGGCGTTTCTGGCGCAAGCGTGACCTTAATGCACTTGAAGCTCCAAAACGTAGAGCAATCAAACTCGTTAGAGGATTGTTTCATCTCTCCTACCAGCGCAGACTGCAGTCCCTGAGATTGTACAGTGGTGAATATCGACGCTAGCGAGGAGACCTAATCATGGTTTACTTAATACTGACGAATCCAACACACCCAAATCGCAATCTGTTGCAGCTGAGCCAAAATACCAACCAGAGAGGCCATCAGCTCAAACTGGCTACGAACTACAGTCGACTTGATTGTCGACGAAACGCTTTCTCCATCTGTGTGTCCCGCGTCTGGAAGGCCCTTCCGACTCACGACATACTTGTCCTTGTATTAACGCAATTCAAAAAACGCCATGATGAAACGCTTTCCAACCTGCATTACTTGGAGGACGAAATAATGCAAAGTAAACCGTTTGCTTAACGGCCCTCTCCGCAACCTGGCGGTGAGGATAATTGAAGCAGTGTCCATGTAAGTAGCCTGGATGTATCTAAACTGGATTAACATAACACATCTGTCAAATGAAGCAACACACGAGTGAGGGTTGTCGCTTCCTCTTTTATTTCTCATGCATTTAATGTACTATAACTGTTCTCAATACTATTTTATGTGTGCATATCCTATTCCCACTTCAAACTATCGGTATGCAGTGGTGCATTTAAATCGGAAGCGCTACACGTATCGGTGGCATCAGCTGCAAGATCAGTGGCAGTCTCTTGCTCAAAAAACGAAGAAAGGAGGGGGGAGAAAAAAGAGAAAAAGTAGAGGGAGTATTGTCGACGTGGTCGAGGGGACAGATGATACTTCGGCTGCCCATTCGGAGAGAGGGGTATTGTTCGAGGTCCCTTGCTTCTAGCCTTTAACTCTGCAGTCTGACCCAAAAAGCGGTGGGGTATATGGAAGTTCGCTGGAGGAACTATACCCAGAGCCTTTGGCTTAATAACCTTGCCAACATGACAGTGGGGAGTGTGACTGCAGAGACCCCCTGCGATCTGCATGAGGCCTGTCACACGCAGTCTTTGAAGGTTTAGAGCAATGCAGTTGTGTTTTAATATCATATTATGTTACGCACTTCAGGCGTCCTGTGACTGTCCCCATGGAAATCACAGTGACAGGAAAACCCGGATACGGACGCCGCCAAATCATGTTACGCACCTACGACCACGGCAGCCCCAGGAGGGAGTTGATCGGTTTGCACCAATTTGACCGGGGGCTGCCTCGCTTGAAGCGGACAGAAGCAAACCAATGAGCCCCTGGAGGTGCCCTCCCACCATCCCTCCCACCTCCCATCAGAGAGAAACTACGTGCTATCCTGCAGAAAGATTGCAAAACTTAGTGATCTCATCATGCATGGGAGATGGAAATCGCTGCTGCCCTTGGTAACCAGCAGAAGGTATTCCGCCTGATACACGAAAGGGGCAGTAGGAGACCTGGTGTTAGCGAGACCATCCATGACAAGAGTGGACCGCCGACCCACACTTTGTCAAAACGCTTGGAGCGTTGGGCCGGACGGGTTGAATAGCAGGTTAACCAACTGGTTACCAGCTACTCCATCAGCCAGCGATCGTTCTTCACCATGAGCCGTCCCCATGGACCCGCCTTCACGCGCAGAACTCGCACCTGAGATAAGACGGTTAGGAGTTAATAAGGCCGCAGGAATGGATAGAATTTCTCCAGTTCTTTTCAAATTCGGAGGACCTGCTATAATAGGTGATCTGCACAACTTAGTTGTTCAACTTTGGGAGCATGAAACTGTCCCCGCATACTGGAGTCGCTCAATAACAGTACCAATTTTCAAGCTGGTCACCTTCTGAATGCGGCAGTCATAGAGGAATCAGTTTGATCGCAATTGCTTCTAAGACACTTGTTGCTGTCGTTCTTCATAGACTCATGGGCACACGTGAAATCCAGCTTCGCGAGGAACAAGCCGGGTTTCGTCGAAGTCGCGCCTGTACTTATCACAACTTCACACAATGTCATTTGTTGGAGCACTGACATATTTATCAGCGAGCCACCGCAGTTGTGTTCCACGACATCAAAGGTGCCTTCGATTCGGTTGATCAATTTACTCTTTGGGACTGTCTACTGTGGTAGGGTGTGCCCGGGAAATAGTCAAATGTCATAAGAGCACTGTACGAACATAGTTCAACCAGAGTGAGAGCTTACGTAAGCTGACGCAAGCTGATGCCAACCTTCAATAGCTCCAGCGGTGTGAGAAGAATCCTCGCTGTCACCTGCCCTCTTTAACTTCACCATTGACGGAGTCATGGAAACTGGACACGACCTACAGGACGTGGACCTGCTCCCAGCTGAACGAATTCCTGCCTTGGAGTGCGCCGAGGACATTGCCCTTATCTGTGCCAGTTTTCAAACGTGCCAAGGGGCAGTGGACATATTAGCACTGGCTATCAGTCGTTTGGGGCTATGATTTTCACCCTCAAAATGCAAAGCCCTTCTACAATATTGGTAGGGAGCACCGCTGCGCTAACCCTAGGTGAAATCACCTAGAAATCGTTGAGAAATTCAAGTATCTTGGCAGCTATATCAGCACCAATGGAACGGAAATTGAGATCACAAGCCGTGTAGCAAAAGCTCTACGGGCTTTTGCAAATCACCGCTATCTGTGGCGCCGTTGCGATGTCACACACTCTCTCTCTCTGAACGGCAGAGTTTACAATGCAGCCGTTTGTTCAACCCTACTCTCTGATTGCAAAGCGTGGCCCATCAAGTCGACAGACATAAAGAGGCTATTCACGTTCGATTATCGCTGATTTCGCGGATTAGCTGGTGTCTGATGGGAACACCGCGTGAGCAATGAACGTATTCTGTGTTGTGTATTTGGTGCAGGAAGAGCGAGCGTTCCACTCAGCACCACTATATCACGTTTCAGGCTCCGATAACTGGGCCACATGTTACGCATGCCAACCCACCGACTCCCGCGAACTGCGTTGTTTGCGCACCCGGCGTCGGAATGAAGAAGGTGTGGAGTGGCCAGGTGATGACTTAGTCAAGAGGAATGAAATCCCTCACTTCGAAGTTGGCCTCGGTTGGTTAGTCTTGACTTCCTGGCTGGCGTCCGAAGGACGATGAACACTTTTCCTTGGATACACTAGTTGACATACCAAAGAGCCGACCTCAATGATGTTTGTGTTGTGAGTTTCATTGTCCCTCCCCATTCCACTTCTCTTCCGCCTGCAACGTCGATCTCCCTTTTTGACGTTTAAGACTTTACCAAGTAATCTGTCGCCCGGTTTTCAGCATTCTATAATTTCCAACATCTTGCTTTTTTCGTTTGTCTTATCTTAATATATGTAGGTAAGTGTTTCACACCATTAGCTTATGTATGATAATGATGATGACGATGATGATGATGATGATGATGATGATGCTGATGATGATGATGATGATGATGATGATGATGATGATGATGACGCCGCGGTGTACAAACCCACCAACAGCCCACAGGGCGCCTTCCCAAATCGTGACTATCGTTTTGCACACACGTCTACCTGGTCGGACATTTACCCCATGCGAAGGATACGTACACCTACCCAACTGTGTCGACAGATTTACACATTCGCCGGAAGCGACTGCGATAACCAACTACTCATCTGAGATAGCTGCACAAGATTTTCTAGAAGGTTGGGTAATTCAATTTATTTGCCCAAGCATAGTCCTCACCGGCAGAGGATCACACTTTGACGGATACTTTAGCTAACTTCTCAATGTAATTGGATGCCAGCACAAACGAACCGCTGCATGCCAAGCGACAGCCAATGGGATGGTAGAGAGGTTCCATCGGCAACTCAAGGCATCCCTCTGTGAACCATCTAGCATCTCATGGCTCGAAGCACTTGTACTCGTTCTCTTAGGAATTAGGAACACGATTAAAGTGGATTTGCACACCACTCCAGTTTCGCTAGTCTTTGGCTGCACACAATCCTTGTTTGGTGAAGTTGTTTCAACAAAAGCACCAACAGCTTTTGACTACGGCGACTACGTAGCTCGTCTATCTCATCACATACGACAGCTTCAGCGTGTGCAACCTAGAACGCACTGCCTGCGTACAAAGGTGGAGGAAAGCTTATCCAATTGCACGCACGTGTCCGTTCGCACTGACAGCGTACGCCGGCCACTCCAGCCTTCTTATTCTGGCCCGTACCGTGACGTACGCAGAACCGACAAGACATTTGCCATTGACTACCATGGTGAAATCGAGACGATCAACATCAGTAGACTCAAACCAGCACTCCTCGAACACTCCGACTCTTCGGTGCAAGAACAGTCTTCTCGGACCGCGGAATCACGGACAGCATTGCAATTTCAGACCAGACACTCCAAGCCAGCGGAACCTACAACCTCAATCAACTGCACTCCTGCTAGCCCAACGACGCCGTTGCAAGTGAGTTTGTTGTAGAACCATATAGGTATATGTGCTTGTGGCAGTCCTTTCTTTTGCCATTCCACTGAGTACATCCAACAACGCAGCGAGCAAAATGCCTAGTGTTTCACCAAGAAGTTAGGCAGCGATTTTAGCTTCTGTCTGAAAACACGTGCTTATCCACCGGCGACTGCCCAGGAAGTAAGAGCTGTTGTATATCGTCCCAAGTTGGATTGCATGTGAATGTAATGCATAGGTCGAGACGCGCGTAACGACGAACATACGCAATCGCATCTTGAGCCTACCTATGAATATTACCCGTACTATCTGTATATGAAGATGGAAAAATTATGAGGCTCCCAATGTCAGATGCACTGCTGTCATTTACAACTGCATCTTTCAAATGAACTTATTCTGCGGAGCGAAGCTTGGTCTGATTCAAGTGGATGAATAACAAACGTTCTTTTTCGCCTTTTACGTTCACATCCATGATGCTGTGGTGAAACAATTGACGACATTTCAAAATGTGGTTGTCTTTATTCGCTCGAATTATTACTTAGTATGAATAAAAGTTCACTGCGCTGCACGTCTCATGTGTTTCTTCGCTTCTGACTGAATTTATCATTTTGACTTTGAATGGATATCTATCAGCACCATACCAAAAATGATAGGATAATGCAGAGCATCCTAGCATTTATGAGTTTCGGGAACTTTTATCAGCTGATCGTTTTTCCGACGAGGAAAAATATCACTCATTTGGACTTGATCTCCAAATATAACGATTGCAACTTCATCTATACTTGGAGCATTGGATCTTCGCATATGTTCTCCAGCTGGCGTTTTGTTAGCATGAATAACGATATTGTGTTTATCAGGTGTCATCATGTCAGTAGCTGTCTTGGACAAACGCACTAACTTATTTTTTGGTGAAGGAGATCTTGCAATTGGGAAATGATAGATCTTGTTATGCCGGTAGAAATTCCGCCGCGTGCATTCAATTCGGCATTGTCGCCGCTGAAGTACATTTGTAGGAATTTCTGTTGATGATCTGGAAATGGAAGCAGGGATCCGGCTTTATAACAAATCTGTCTTTTCACTTTGAAACTGGGCATGAATGGAGCTGGTACTATTTCTAAACCTACAGACGTCATTTGTAAGCATGAGTTGTAGTATTTCCTGACGTTGGACGGGAAATGTCTTGATACCGCGGTATCTCCGGTAAGGTTTTTAATTGCGCTGGTGGTTCTTCCATTTGAGGCAACATAATTTTTCCTGAAGCGCAAAACCTTCCTTTCGCTTTTCCATTATATGTCAGAGCGTCGCAATACGGACACACTTCAGTCATGGTGCCAATGAGAACATGCCGACTCAAACCGTGAAACGCAGCTGGGTTGTACCGGAAGGCAAAGTGATCGTAATTGTGCGATTACTGTGTGCGTGCGGATTGTAATTCAACCGAAACTACCTGAAAATATCCATCTACTTGTAAGTAGTGAGAAATCCAAAATAACTAATCGCCCCTAATAACTGTTAGACCTTAAAATGTTATACTAAAAATGAGATTGATCCAATGAAATATATGTGTAGACATCAGAGTAATCAAATGCGACGTTGTGTCAAAATTTCGCAACAATCGATGAAGGAATTTCGGAGATTGCCATAAAGGAAAAGCCTGGAGATTCTTTTTTATTTATAGATTGGTTGGACTGTTTTAATGCCTCGCATTCAACTTGCTTTGCCTTAACTGACCTTCCCGCTTTGAGACTGTACTCAGTTTGTCCAGAACTAAAACCCTCAGAGTCGTCAGATTCGCCATACTATCCGCCTTACCCACATATGCTTGTTGTCCTTTGTCACACCTATTCTGCAATGGTTTTGCATTACGAACATATCCTTTTCCGTTTTCTCGCCCGATTTACTTGGAGTGCTACTATTAGCTTCCAGCAGTGAACTACTTTCCTCTAGCCTGCGTCTCATTTGTACCGGCTGCTCGCAGACAAGGAGACCTGAATGAGTCAGCTTCCGCCGATCCAACACTGAAGCAACTTTAGCTCTTTTAGCTAGTTACACCATTTGACCTCTTAATCAGAATAGGGTTTTTCTTCCCGAAGTTACGCAGGTCCGCTTGCGTCTCTTCATTCATGTTCCTGCATTAATTCGACTAGTCACCCTCAGTTCACCGCCTTGCTTCAGTCTCTTCTATAGTGCGTTTTCGATTTCCTACTGCTCTTAACTATTGGGAACTAAACGCGTCAGAGACGACGGATCCACGACTATACTGACCTTACCTGGTTGTAATTCTTCATTCCACTGTCAGTTAGAGTCTTATTTCGAACTTATCCTTCTCTTTCTGGCTATTTCCGCTCTTAGTTTTACTGTAAGTTGGCTGCACAACCTAGCTTGCCTGCAGTAACTAGCTTAGCCTGATCTATCGCTTTTGATATCTGTCCAATATCAAACTATCGCAAACAAAACGAAGTAAGGTCGGCAGATTCGCTACTTTATTTCTCTTATTTAAATAGGCATTTTGATCTTAGGCACCACTTAGCTGCTATGGCTTTTACATCCCGTAGCTATACTTATCCGCTTGCGTTATTATGATCTCAATTTACTTCAACTGGAATCCATACGCTTTGCTAGCTGTACTAAACTTGTATCGCCTGTTCTGTCACTCCTGCTATCCAACCGTTAGCAAGCTACTGAGACTAGTAAACATCATATACGGCAGATGCACCACTTGATTGACCTTCCTTCTATTGGCTTGTTGTTCTTCATCACACACCTGTCAGCAACAGTCTTTCTACCACGAACCTGTATTTTCTGCACGTGTCTTTCCTTTCCTATTCTCACTTTGACTCGCTTGTTTTCTCTTTTTACCCCGCGTTCATTTAGTCTCCTCTGACCTGGCTCTCCTGGTTCCTGACTATTGATGCCTAAGAGTATTAATGTTGCAGATTCGATACCCACTCTACTTTGCCTCCATAGGCTGGTCTCACTTTGTGGGTAGATTATGCATCTGGTTTCATGCAGGAAAATGCATGTCGTAGGCCTTTTCTGCGTTCTGATTAATTGGCAGCGCAATAAAAAGCTGTCGGTCTTGTCAAAGAGCGATTTATACGACATTTGAGAGGCAAATGACGGCTAACAAAAATATGGATAACAGCACTAGTGCTCTGTTCTTAGGTTATGGAAAGTATTTCAAGTAAAGTAATGCATGGTTGCGTATGTCAAAGTAAAGGGTGGTGCGTCGGGAAAGGCTATGTTTATTATGCGTTGGGTGGGATGAGACCCAGCTGCGTTATTCACGAAAGGTAACAGTGCCGTCGCAAACAAAGCAGATAATGTCCAACTAAGTCTACATAACTGAGTATCAGGTTTTACAGCATAGTGTAGTATGGTTGGAAATTGACTCTGGCAGACTGCGTCTGCCAGAGTCAATTTCCCGCTGAGTGGAAGGCAGGGGGTGATTCACCAAGGATACACAGCACACTGTATTGAAGACATTTAGAGTAAGAGTTGTAATTTCTAATAACAGTCGTTTCCATTGTTCGTTTGTTAACAATGCTTGTGTTTCGCTGCCGGATTCCCGTATTCATGTATATACATGCAACGCCGGTCGCCCTGCGAACCATGAAGTTATACCTGTGGCTCACCGTCCACCCAGGTCCTCGCTTCGTCTGGCGCGATTCATTTTGCGGACATTCATGCAGATTAAAGGCTTTGGCCCTCATTAATGTGTCTGGTGAAACATCAACATTATACATCTTATTTTTTAGACAGCGGGTGCGCTGAAGTATCTCGCCGTTGACGTATGCCGCCTTGCAAAACACGATTCTAGGACAACAGCATTGTGTTTATAATGACATGGTTTACTAACGACGGAGTCGCATATCACCTACTTCTTTCTGGAGACCCAGAAGCATGATCAGCGTATTTGGTTTAATTTAATTGGTAATTCTCAACTAGGTAAGGCACGGCCCAGCCAAGTTGGTCCGACCATAAAGCAAATGCACTATGGTTTTACGAAATTGCTGTACAAGGCATTTGTGCTTCCAATTCCACTGATCCTTGCGCCATTGCTTTTGTTTCCAAATTTGTCGTAATCCACGATAATTGCAAAACGTTCAGATACGATTAGACGGATGGTTAGGATAAGAAAGGAAAATAGTAAGGTTTTAAGAGGCGAGTGTCAATAGGTACATGCAAAATGTAAGTTAAAAATTCATAAGATTGGTAGATACAATAATTTCCAAGTAGGGAAAGTGAAGAGCAGACATGATAACACGGCAAACAGTTAAACGGTACAATGCATCCATTATGAAATATAGATCAATTAGAATTAACAACGTACCTCACACAAGATGTAAGGTGTGATAACAGAGGGCAAATAGAATTGCATACATAAATTTGGTGGGTTAGTTGCAGGCCATCAACTAATCAACCTTTCAGTAGGTCCATGTCATGCAGGCACTCATGCCTTTCACCTGGCTATGTAATAGAAAAAAGGCTAAGGAAAAAGCTTGCTTAGCCAACCCACCAATGTGCACATGTTTTTCAAATGTCATCAAGCGGTCTTCAAGCTAAGTAAGAGCACAATAAAAAGCAGTGTAGATGAAGAAACGAAGAAAAATTCCATCTGTTCAACTCATCGATGTACCCATGTTTTCATAGATCACCAACGGGTCATTAACCTAAGTAACACGAAGAAGATAACAATGTAGACTAAGAGAAAATAAGAGATAGATCTCATTTATCCAACCTATCGATGTATCAAGGTTTTCATAAGCCATCGGTGGGTCATTAATTTGAGTAATACCGAAGCATGTGGCAAAATGGGAGGAAGAAATGAGAGACAAAGCTATCTGGCAACAAAAATATGATAAGGGAACACTGTATTTTACTTTGCGTCGACTAGACATTCTCGCTATATTTCTCTGTGCTTTTATACTGCGAATTCCGCAAGTAATTAGATGTTATCGGGCCCGTTCTCTTACATCCATTCGTCCGTGCAACTGGCACGAACCAGTTCTTTAACTCTATTAACAGTTAAGTACTCTTTTTCTTGTTTTTTAAATGTTCGAAGCGAAGATGTACTGCTGATGTTCTGAGGCAATCTATCCTATAACGTGGGATGTTTGTTCGTAAACGTGTTGTAACATAGGCGTGTGCGGCAACGAGGTATTTTTATCACATAGTCTTTGTTTCTTGGGTCATATTTTAAAGATTCATGGAACACCGGCTGATAGTAACTAGTGTATGTCAGCCGATGAACCCACGCGTAAATTCAACCTTAATCTTTGAAGCCATAGCAGTTCCATTTCTAACAAACGGCATCTATCTTTATCAGTGAGCTTAGAGTTGCAGCCCACAATACTTTCGTAATTGACCTTTGTGTAGCTTCGATTGCACTCGCGTCGCATTTTCTAATGCTACTAAAAGCTGGGGCACAGTACTCTAATAATGGTTTGGCGTACAGTTTGAATGACAGGAGCTTATCACTGCTTTTTATTAACAAGGGGCCTATCATTCCAATAGTCTGTCGTGTGTTAGCCACCTTGTACTCGACTTGTTCTTTGAAATTCAGCGAACCTGAGTAACGGTGACCTAAGTCACATATCGATTCGCATAAAGGGCTTTGGGTTCCACGCAAAACCAAACATTCAAGTGGAAACAAGCATCCACAACACATAACGTTCCATTTAGATATTGAGAATTTCATGAAAGATCCAACACATTAGTCTTCCAATGAAACCAGGTCACTTTGGATAGCAGATATTAACTAGGAAGCCTTACATTAATTTACTTTTATTAAATTCCTGGTGTGTTAAGAAATATAACTGACATTTGAGAAGATTGACAACAGCATTTAACGTTAATTTTTATTCTAATCCCCGTACTCATTTTCATTTTGTTTTAAGGAACTATTTCCAACCGTTTATATATAGTGGACAAATTTCTGTTTTCGCAAATACTTTCTTATTGCTGGCTTCGGGAGCGCAGCATAGTTGCTTACTGCTTTGCACTCATATGCACCCCAGCTATCATGCTGACAGCCGTTCATCCGTTAAAAACGCACTCATGTACGTTCACGCACTAACATGTGATCTCTTATTTACGCGTATACTGAACCAGTTAAATGGAAGAAGTTCATAAATAAGGTAAAACAAATGTCCATTGCAAGTAACGGAACATTAAAATGTTATACAAAGAAATTAACCTTTATTCCGTAGCTATTGGAAGTTGAATGATAGAACGCCACCCACAAACTCCATTGTGGGCGACGAGATGAAGCACGGGTGGACGCAGGGGTCGTGCACGCCTGCTTATCGATCTGGTCTCGGTGAATGTGAGATTTGGGTGGTTTTCAAGCGGGGTTGGTCACAGTCGGGTTGTAAACACTGCAGCCATGACTTACGAATAATGGCAAATTTCCCAATAACTGCTCTGTACAACAGCCGAATGAGATGAATGTGGGATTGTTAGATAGCCCTCAGAATGATCTTACAAATGAGGCTAAAATTAGCCTTGTCGGTTTCGAAGCATTAAATTTGCACGCTTAAGTTTGACTGTGTTCGACAGTTGAAAAGGATTTGCACACTTTTCACAAAAACGGCTAGTTATTCTTCCAAACTTTTTCCGGAGTTAGATGGAGCACACAGAGGAGACGAAGGGCGTATGATAACCCGAGATTAATAGCGACTTCACATAGAAAGCACGACGAATGTCAGAGCTCCGTTTTTGCGTCTGCACATACAGCACTATGTGGCAATGCCGTGGCCGCACTTCTGGACAGGTTCTCGATTAACAGCCGACTGTGTTCAGCTTGGCTTCAGGTTGATGTACAATCACCAAGCCTCGTGAGGAGAGAAACAACTCATTTGTGATTGTTGCATGCGCTCTAAAAGTCTGCAGTAGCGATACGATCGGACTCGAGTTTTATCGTGAGCTTTATCAGATCTTCAGCAAACCTAACGGGCCTGCTATTGTTTTCATCGCTAGGGATTTTAATGAGTGGGTTAGTAAAGTATTACCATATGAAGGTCAAATTGGCGATCACGATATGCTGGAATAAAACCACTGGAATACAGAATAAAT
>OX104065.1:95875419-95968755 GCA_944474145.2 Dicrocoelium dendriticum | reverse complement strand
AAACTTAGCCACAACACTCAGCTCAGGGGTAACTGCTTAAACTTGAAGGAACAATATAGCCGTCTAGAGTGTCGACGGAATTACTTTTCCCTTCGGGTTTGCAAACCCTGGAACGCACTCCCAGACTCAATGATATTCTCTCCTACCTTGGATATTTTCAAAAAAACGGTTGCTCTTAGCTCCCAACATTTTGTTATCTAAACTCCTCTATTGCGGATTACGCCAAGCATGCTTTTCAACAGGATTCATGTATCAAATGGACCTAAGTGAGCGATTATATTTTGCTTTTCTTACCCCTTACCTCAACGATCACTGCACCCCAGTGTCTTTCTGGACGTTTACGCTCGATAATTTATTTTAATTTTACACTGATGTTAATTAGCAAACTAGTCATCTCGGCAGACGTTCGATAGATGATCCAGACATATTTTATTTCATCGTATTCACCACAACCATCCTACGGGACGTGTCAAGCACTTGCTATTATCCCGTGATAAATCATTGTTCATTGTTCATAGTTCTTTCCGTAGACCATGCAACTCAACAAACTTACTGCTGAAGATGGTAGTTTGAATGGATTATTGAAACAGTTCTCATCGTTGTTTGAAAATAAACTGGGAAAAATGCGTCATTTCAAGGCTTCCATCAAACTCCGAGAGAGTGCCGAACCAAAATTTTACAAAGCTAGATCACTATCTTATGCAAGCACCCTAAAGTTGAGGCAGAGATACAGCGTCTGCAATCAGAAAGAGTCACAGTTCCGGTGTAACATTCAGATTGGGACACTCCGATCGTCCCTGTACTCAAACCTGACGGCTCCGTCCGTATGTGCGGAAACTACAAATTGACAGTCAACCAAGCGTCGAAAGTGGAAAAATATCCCCTACCAAGTAGTAAAGACTTGTACGCGACTTTAGCCGGCGGCGATAAATCTTCCAAGTTGGATCTCAGTCAAACATACGCTCAGGTCGAACTTGATGATGAGTCACAGGAACTGACCACAATAACTACCCACCTGGGACTATTCTAGTACACGTGCCTCCCGTTTGGAATAAATTCAGCACCCAGCATTTTTCAACGGAATGTGGATAATATAAAGGTATATCGTTCACCTGCGCATACTTGGACGATATCCTTTTTACTGGTTGTAGTGACGCTGATCATCTAAACACATTGCAAACTGTTCTGGAGCGTCTGGAAGAGGGTGGGTTGAAATGAAAAATGTTCAAATGTGAGTTCTTATCCGATTCTGTTTGTTACCTTGGTTACTAACTGGACAAAACCCGTTTGCATGTCCTACAAGATAAAATAGCGCCTATTGTGCAGACATCTCAGCCCAAGAATACGGATGAACTACGATCAGTCCTAGGAATGTTGTCGCACTATCCTTGTTTCCTACCGGATGCCTCAACCATTCTTGCTCCATTGAACGAACTGTTACACAAAAGCATCCCGTAGATGTGGAAAAGTGAGCATCAATGTGCTTTTACTTGTTTAAGGAAGTGTCTTGCTTCCGCACCTGTTTTCGTCCATTACGATAGTGAAAAACCGTAAATCTTTCAGTGTGACGCTTCTCCATACGGAGTCGGAGCAGTGTAATGCCACAAAATGCCGAATGGTGTCATTCACCCGATTGCATTTGATTCACGAACTTTACAACTCGCCGAACAGAATTACTCCCAGTTGGATAAAGAAGCCCTGTCAGTTACATTTGGTGTCAAGAGGTTTCATCAGTACATTTGGGGCAACTATTTCGAAATACAACCCGACCACAAATCACTGATATCCTTGCTGTGCAAGTTAATGGAATCAAGCAGATGCTTTGACCGAGAATGCAACGCTGTGCGTTACTATTAAATGCATGTACATATCGAAACACACATATTCCTGGGTTGAAAAATCGTACATCGGATGCATTAAGCAGGTTACTACATGCGACCGCCGACGAAATACTGGAGGAACCAGCAGAGCTAATACCTCTAATGCAACACATCAACGCCACTCCATTGACAGGTGACACCACACGTCAGTGGACCGATCTTGACCCAACGCTATCTACTATAGTGCGATTTACAAAAACAGGCTGGCCTACTACAGTTCCAGTCGACAACGGAAAAATGAATTGAGCCTTTACGATGAATGCTTGTTTTGGGATCCCGCCTAATTCCACCGCTAAAGGCACGGCCGTTCATCCTAAACGAACTTCACAACGTACATCCAGGCGTGGACCGAATGAAAGCCTTGGCGCGAGGTTATTGCTGGTGGCCTGGCCTAGAATCAGAAATAGAGAACCATCTAAAAACATGTGGTCGGTGTCAGCCGTATCAGTCAAATAAACCTTCCGGTCCAGTACACCATTGGCCTTGGCCTGAAAAGCCATGGCAGCGCATCCGTGCGGACTACTTTGGACCCATTAATGGTGTATTTTTCCTGCTGCTAATTGACGCTCATTCTAAATGGATATATGCTTACTCCGTTTCCCACCTTATTGCAGAGATAACGATCTCCAAAATGCGGTCGTCAGTTGCAACATTTGGGATACCGGAGACACTCTGCACAGACACTGGGCCGTGTTTCACTAGCAAAGAATTTGAAATCTTCATGAATAGCAATGGTGACCAGCAGGTCCGTACAGCTTCATATCATCCTGCTTCTAATGGGCTAGCGGAAAGGACGGTGCAGATACTTAAAAGAGGTCTCTCAAAACAATCACCAGGAACTGTTCTGACGAGGTTAGATCGTTTGCTGTTTGCACACAGGATAACGCCAACGGAAGCTATTGGTAAATCACCTGCGGAGATGATGTTTGGCCGAACACTCCGTACCAGACTGATACTTCTGTTTCCAAATCATAGAGCACAAATGGAGAAGAAACAAGACAAAGCTGCCGTATCGCAACATGACCACGACTCTAGTTGGCACCCAGGTGATCCCGTGTACACACGACTACCCCATGAGCGCTGCTGGCAACCCGCAACTGTAATTAAAGGTGACTACCCAAGCAGATCTCGAATTAAATAGTCGAATATTGCGGCGACACTCAGACCACATACGCTCAAGCGTTTTGGGACAGCAACAGATGAACGTCTGAATGAATCAGCATCGGTTCAGCAGGAAATGGAAGCAACCCCAGAATTTTGTACAATCTCCAAATGCACCATCGCTTCGTAGATCTCAGCGTACGCATTAACCCGTTGACCGCTTCGTGACAGGAGTATAAACATTTCAAGTGTTGAGGGGATGTCAGGTGCTCGAATGACTTCGATCCGTTTACTTCAGCCGTGCGCGGATTGGTTACCACTCACACCAGCCAGCCAATCATCTGACACACGCCCGCGGTCTGGCTGTGCGAGTTTCCGTGAAGGTTGTACCTTCTAAACTAATTGATAAACCTCCTGCTGTTCAGAAGTCTTCTGCTTGGCGGGAGTACGTGTCTCGGAAACGCGCGTTACATGCTTAGTGGTACTACGTTTTAATGCTCTAGAATGTTTCAAGTCCTCGTTGGTCACTTGCTGTTACCAATATCGAAACTGACAGGTGAATCAACGCGGCCTGATTTCTCGTAAACATTTGAAGTTGCTGGGAGAGTTACAAAACCACAAAGTCATCTGCAAGCCAGATAAATTAAGCGGTATGGTCTTATTGGATTGAAATGATTACATCTCGGCAGTAAACGAAATGATGTTTTGTTTAAACGTAGGCGAGAAGTATTAAACAGACAAAACGCAACAAAACCTGATGAAATGCCTGAAAGCTCTATGCACCCGCGGTTTTATATCTGGTAGTCTGTTTGGAAGTCTGAGGCCAATTGGAACATCTATCACGAGAATGTGTGGACTGCCAAAAGTTCACAAATAATGTGTACCTCAAAGCCCAATATTATCCACGACAAAATCCGCATGTCCTCGTGTAGCCCAGTGGTTAGCAGAATTTGCTGGAACCAATAAGAAAACGAATTGACCAACGTAGTGTTCGGGATAGTTTTACATTCGTAGAGCACATTAGAGATGGGAACTTGTAGAAGATGTGCTCACTTGATGTAGCTTCTTTATTCACGAATATTCTGCTACTAGGGAAAATAGATTATCTATGTAACTATGTGTACGAGAACAGCATTCATTTAATTGGCTGGCTAGTGTGAGTGGTAAAAATTCCGCGCACAGCTGAAGTAAACGGATCGAACTCACTCGTGTACGTGATATGCATCAATTGATAGCCAGATTAAATCTTTCATTTTGTGCCAACAGATTTTCAAATCGCGTCTCGGTATCTAGCTGACGTTCGTTAATTTTCGGATAACAGAATTTCGAACCGAGTGACAAAAGTTCAAGTAGCTCAGGCGAAAGAGCCAATTTTAAACAATTATTCGAAAATAAACTTGAAGGAGATGTACTCACTTGATGTAGCTTCTTTATTCACGAATATTCCGCTACTAGAGAAAATAGAATATCTATGCAACTATGTGCACGATAACAGCATTCATTTAACTATACACTTACCAAGTCTGAAAGATTTACTTCTGAGATGCACCTACAACGTTCAGTTTCTTTTCGACGGCATATATGACCAGCAGAATGATGGGGGCCGCAATGGGGTCCCCACTCGGGCCAGTGCTGGCAGATATTTTTCTTGCCAAACTAGAAACTGAATCATTGGGTCCAGTTATAGGTCGTTTCGACCATTACTATCGCTATATGGATGACATCTTTTGTGTGAACCATAAAGATATCTCTCTGGAGGATATATTGACAGAGTTTAATGGTGCGCACCCGGCGATTAAGTTCACCTACGAAGTTGAACAATATGGTCAACTCTCATTTATGGATGTACACCTTAGTAGACAGACTGACGGTTCCACATTAAGGAAGATCAACAGAAAGAAGACGTGGACCGGTCAGTATACAAAGTTCAATAGGTTTGTACCGCTTAAATACAAGCGTAACTTAGTACATTGTCTCACCTCAAGGGTGAGAAAGATATGCTCATAGGACGCTCTGGATGATGAGATGAAATCCATCCAGAACACGTTGCGCGAAAATGCTTATCCGGAAAGATTCATTCAGCGCAACATGCAGCCCAAAATAACACCGGTCGTTGAGGACGTAGTCGCGAAAATGGTCCTCTTCATCCGTCTTGGTTTAATAAGTGATACATTTAGTGAGCTTTTAACAAGTAAACTGACTCACTCGTTAAAGAACACCTTTCCCGCTGCACATCGGCTCAGGCATTGTGAGTACGTAACCCACGATCTATCTGTGTGAATGAGACAGCGGCGAACTATTCGCTGTCTAACCATTAAAGAGTCTTTTCAGAGCAAATCACCGAACCAATCACTATCCATTCCTTTGTACTTTAACCTTTTATTATGGTACCTGCCCGTATATGAAACTTTGAAAATAATTGTTCGCCTCTGACAGACATTTTTGCTTGAGTTGTGTGGCATTTGGCGAAGCCGGTGCACTAGGCATTTTTCTGCAACTCATCCGCGCTGTGTGCGCGCAACGCACAATTGTCAGCGAAGTGCAGCGTACGAATAGTTGTCTCACAGCCTAGGGTCCTTGCACCGAAATGACGAACCTTCAGCAAACCACCATCAATATGGTGCTCCACACGAACACCCTAAGCACAAGATGCATCAAACGCGCACGAAATCATGGCATGCAAAATACTAAACAGGACAGGAGATAAGACACAGCCTTTCTTCACACCAGAGACAACTGCAAAGTCAACCGAGGTCTTTCCACTCAGCTGCACCCTCTCCCGCATACCACTGTGCAGGCATTCAATTAAAGTTACAAACTTACGCGGACAACCAAACTTACCCAGCACCAGCCACAATGCCTCTCGGTTCACCGTATCAAATGCCTTGGTGAAATCAACAAAAAGCGAGTACAATGGCTGCTGTCGTTCTCTGCACTTCACCTGCAACTGACGAGGCACAAACACCATATCTATAGTGATGCGACCCGTACAGAATCCACACTGCTCTTTTGACACATTATGTTCCACAACCTGACTGACGAGGCGGTTGAGCAAGATTCGGGCAATCACCTTGCCCATACAACTCAGCAAGTTGCTATCACGACACTTTGTGACACATTGCTTACTTCCTTTGCCATTTTTCAGTGGTAGCACAAAGGCATCCTTCAGCTCTAGACACACCTTCTCCTCAATCCACCCGCCTTTCACCAAGTGGTGCAGTACATTCACCAACGCGGGTCGGCCGTGTTTTAATACCGCAAGCGGGGTCTCGTCGGCACCGGCACATTTGCCATTTCACAGTTAAACAAGTGCTCACTGCGTCTCACGCACTGTCGACATGTCCGCCAGATTCATTTCCACACCTTCCTGCTTGAGGCCGTTCAATGTAGACCAGTCCATCTCTGAATGGTTGTTCAAGATACAGTCAAAGTTACTTCCCCAGATTTGCTTTATGTGCTGTCTGTGTGCACGCAGTGCCTGAACTACCATCGATTAGCCTCCTCGGCGTCTCCAACCTCGGTCCATACACCGTATCTAGAAGTCAAAGAATTCCTTTTGTTGGCGACTTTCGACATAGCATTCCATCTGCTATGCCTTCCACGTCCACCATGCATTTTTAATGCGACGGAGCTCTCGAGTCAGTCGCCATCGAATTCTGCGAAACTGACTCTTGTTCCCCAAGCCACCGGGGTCTGCCACATGTGCAGCAAATACTGCATACTTCTCAGAGACCAGTATACCAATCGACCCACTGTTCTCATCAAACCAATCGGGCAGCTTACAGTTTGCGCGCCCGATGGTCTCCTCGGCAGCAGCTGTCACCTGGTAGTGAATGTGGTGCCACAGGTCGCCCACAGTGGCTATGCAGTCCACATCACACAGGCGTGCAGCCATCTCCTACTCCAGCTCCATCCTCTTCTCCACAATACCTAGGGAAAAACCTTAGATTTTCGCATGTTCAGGGTAGGCGTGCAATAAATTTAGGAAAATATATGTGCAGTTTGGTCCGCACCGGTTTTTGATCAGTGCAACACTCGGCTCCACGCAGTACACGTATCATGCGCACTTCACGCATGTCACAATTAAGTACGATGACATAGTCGAGCAGGTGAGCGTGACCACTCCGTGGGTGCGTCCAAGTTGCTATATCACTCGCACTCATTGCAAACCGAGTGTTCGTGATCGTCAGGAGGTGAATGGCACTGATACGCATCACGCAAGTTTTCCTATTTCGTCGTTAGACCCGTAATCCCGAATTCAGAGAGAGAAGACACCAAACCGAAAGACAAACATGTTATTTGCTTAATGCCGAGTACATCGAATGCGGTAAGCGTAAACGGGAAACAAGCCAATCAGAGCAAGAATAAAAGGCCGCTCGATATCGACCAGTGTGAGAACGTTTTCCGATCGATCACGTGGGTGTGTGTGTGGTATTCTGAGTAACATCAGCACGTGCTGCTGTAACATCCCCTCACTTGGCAGATGAAATCACATTTACAAAACGTAACGTTCCATCGGCTTGAGTGGACGACGTGGTTTCTGAACAGCAATCGGCTGATCAGTTTCTTCCTTCTGGGTTTTCTCCATCTCTTCACGCTCTTCCGTAACAGCTCCTTCCTCCTCAGCACATGGTGTGACCAAGGTGCGGGGACGCATGAAACCATTGTGTCTGCGTATTGTTTCTCCACTTTCTAGTTGTATATCGGCCTCAGTTGCTGAACTTGTGAGCACAGTTCCTGGTTGCCATACCTGCTCGTGCGGGAGTTTGGTGTACACTACTCGTTTGGTTACCAAAACCTGGGGTTTAGCTGGTGGTCGTCCACTCTCATGCATGCGCTGTTGCATGCAACGTCTGGCCTGACGGGGATCTGGAAACAGTAGGTCTAACCTCTTACGTAGTCGACGCCCAAACATAGCCTCCCTGGGCTTTTCCCGATGGATTCCAGTGGTGTGGTGCGATACGCGAATAAGAATCTGTCAAGTTTTATGCGCAAAGATCCATGACCTTGCTTCATGAGACCGGCTTTCAGGGTTTGTACCGCTCTTTCCGCTAAGCCGTTTGACGCTAGGTGGTATGGCGCGGAAGTCATGTATTGGATGCCACTACCCTGCAAGCATAGTTTGAACGCTGCGCTGGTGAATTGCGGACCGTTATCTGTGAACAATGTTTTCGGTGTACCGTGCATGGATAAAATACAACGTAACTTATTGATTGCAGTTTCCGAGATAGTGTTAGCGACAACATGTACATCTAGCCACTTGGAGTGCGCATCCACCAGGAGTAGCAACACTTTCCTTTCAATCGAAGAGAAATGGTCAGCGCGGACACGTCCCCATAGACTGTCGGGCAACTCTCAAGGGTGAATGGGGCCGGTTTATTTGTCTTTTTGATACTTCTGGCATGTAGCGCAAATATTCAGAAGCGCTTCGATATCTCTGTTGATCGCTGGCCACCGGCTGTGTGACCTGGTCAGAGCTTTCATGCGGACGATCCCTGGATGAGCATCGTGTAAATCCCTCAGTGCAGCTGATCTGAGTGCCGATGGAATAACGATACGAAATCCCCGCAAGATCCATCCTTCCTGTAGGCTTAGCTCAAATCGACAATTGTAAAATGGATGCAGTTCGTCAGAGGAACGCGGCCCCCAACCCCGCAGCATCATATGTTTCACTTTCGATAGGACTGGATCGCACTCGGTCCCTTTCCTAACCATATCGCTGGATATTGGTTTCGTGTCTAGATGTTGCAACAATCTAATAAACTCGCATGGTGCTACACTTTGTTCATCCTGTTAAGCAACCTGTGGCAGTCTACTGAGAGAGTCAGCTAGGTTATTGTGTGAACCAGCGATGTATCGGATTTGATAGTTGTAAGCAGAAAGTAGAAGTGCCCAACGTACCATTCGGGGTGTGTTTAATTGTTCTATGCCTCGTCACTCCCTGAGAAGCGAGATTAACGGTTTATGATCAGTCTGTATCTTGAACCGATTGCCCCACAAATACTGATGGAAGCGTTTGACCCCGAAAATCACTACCAGTGCCACTTTGTCCAGTTGTGCATTATTCTTCTCAGCAGCCTGTAACGTGCGAGACGCGATAGAAATAGGGCGAATGGTTCCATCGTGAATCTTATGCCCTAGGACTGCTCCCACTCCAAAAGGTGAGGCATCACACTGTAAGACAATAGGCTTGTTTGCATCGTAATGTACTAACACTGGGGAAGAAGCAAGTAGAAATTTCGCTTTCTCAAATGCTTGTTCCTTTCTCTCTTCCCATGACCACTTGGAGTCTTTTTTAGCAAATCTTGAAGTGGTGTTATAACGGAAGCAAGGTTGGGTAGGGACCGACGATAGTGCGATAACGTCCCAACGAATGAACGCAGTTGTGCTTCGTTACTTGGAGGAGGGTACAGAAATAATGGGTTGTACTTTGTCTTTTCGTGCACGTAAACTATGTTTATCCAACCGATAACCAAGGTAGTCAACGGAATAAACCATGGAAGCACATTTGGAGCATTTCAAACGTAAACCGTGTTCAGGTAGTCTATGTAACACATGGTCCAACGTGCGCAGATGTTCCTCTTCTGTGCGACCCGTAATAAGTAGATCATCCAGGTATGCACAAGTCTTCGGTACATCTCGGACGTTGTTGCCAATTACTCTTTGGAAGATAGCCGGGGCTGAATTAATCCCGAAAGGAAGTCTGGTGTATTGAAATAAGCCTTCATGTGTACTGACCGTAGTAAGATGACGAGAGGCATCATCTGATTCCACTTGGGAGTAAGCATTGCTCAAATCCAGTTTAGTAAATTTGACCCCGCCCGATAAATTGGCATATAAATCGTCGACTTCTGGTAGTGGGTACCGGTATATGATTGCACCGCGATTTATGGTTGGTTTGTAATCGCCACACATCCGTACGCTGCCGTCGGGTTTAAGCACAGTGACTATCGGTGACGCCCATTCAGCTCGCTGAACTGGTACAATTATACCTTCTTGCTGGAGCCTTTTTAACTCTTCCTCCACCTTAGGCCGTAAGGAGTAAGGCAGCGTTCTGGCCTTAAAGAATTTCTGCATACTAGAGTCCGCCATATGAATCTTTGCTTTAAAATTGTTCAGCTTTCCCAACTGGTGTTCGCTGAACACGTCTGGATATCGCTTAAGAACCGTGTCCACGGGTTCTCCCCCCATGGCATGGATGGCAGTTAATATTTCTGGTAATTGTTTTATCCAGTCCCGACCCAGTAGACTGACTGGAGCATGAGGCACAACATGGAGTACTAGGTTGTGTGGTCTATCCTGGTGTTCAACTAGTACCTGACACTTTCCAACTAGATCAATCACTTCTTCTGTTTAGGTTTTGAAAACGGTATCAGTCCTTTCCAGATTAGGCAACGATGAGAGTGCGTTTCTACAAATCAATGTCATAGCAGAAACGGTGTCTAATTCAAATAAAACTGGTTCGCCATTAACATGAGGCGTGACTCTATATGGAGATACTCTCGTCATACTGGAGCAATTTGCAATTATATGGTTCATAAAATTTAACTGGGAACCAGGGCACTCATCGTCGTCCTGGTTCAGCGATTTAATCGAAGCTTGCAACCGTGGGGAACGGCATACACGTGCCAAGTCGCCAATTTTTCCGCAATTCCTGCACTTTGTGCGAATGTGAGGACATTGGGTAGGGCAGGTGCGTTGGTCACCGTATCGGTAACAGATGAATTTTCGGAACCGGTTTTCGGGGGAAAAACGTGGAGCCAGTTTGTTTACCCACTCTGCAGACTGAATAGGGTTGAAGGTGGACAACTGAGTTTTCAGATTTTCTCTTTGACGTACGCTTGCAGCCGGTTTTTCATGAAAGGGTTTCTTCCTCTTGTACTAGTAACTTCTCTCTCGCGCCATCATCTATAACTCCACCGATAAGGCCGAATTTTCATGACTGCTCCGACAAGCGTTGAGGGAATTGCATTATACCGGCATTCTGGAGTCGCTTGGTGTATGCGCGCAACGAAGTCATTTACGCTTTCTCCGCGTTGCTGCTGCAATTTGAAGAACTGTTAACGGGCAAAAGATACACTTTGCTGAATCCCCCGTAGCTCCTCAAAACACTGAATCACGTGTACGATACTCCTTGTAGCCATTAAGTTCATAGCTTCCAAGTGTCGTTGTCCTTCTGAACTAAGTGCCTGAAGCAATAACATTATCCAGTGGGAATCGTATAGCTCAATAGAAGGGTTCAACACAGGAAAAGAGTCATCTGATGTTGGCAAAACGTTTTCCACTGTATCCACAATTGTTAGGTGGGTTTTTCTGAATTGACAGCCTCGCCAAAGGGTTCGTACTGCTCGTCGCCATCCTGATACGTACCACACAAGTATTCTTATTTCGTCGTTAGATCCGTAATCCCGAACTCAGAGAGAGAAGACATAAAACCGGAAGACAAACGTGTTATTTGCTTAATGATGAGTACATCGAATGCGGTAAGCGTAAACAGAAAACAAGCCAATCAGCGCAAGAATAAAAGGCCGGTCGGTGTCGACTAATGTGAGAAAGTTGTCCGATAGATCACGTGGGTGTGTGTGTGTGGTATTCTGAGTAACATTAGCACGTGCTGCTGTAACAGCACACAGTGACAGCAGTCTGTCACCGGTCACATTCGCTGAACTGATGCCATACGGACCGATGACACCTGTCCACACCGATGCATCAGGCCCAATGCGCGTTGAGATCACCCAGTAGAAATAGTCAGTCGCTGCTCGGCACAGACCGCATCACGGAGGAAAAACGTGTGTACAACTGCTCACGCGTGTCCTCAGGATAACACGTGCTTATAAAAGTGACAAACCTACCTCTTCCGAGTCGTAGGCGAACAGTCATCAGTCGCGCGCCGATAACAGCTGGTTCACACACCAGCTGGCCATTTAGACGATCGGATAATGCCTATCCGAGCCCATGTTCACGTGGCGCTGTGGTAGTGTTTCCCACCCAGTAGAAGGTGTAGCCAGCACCAGCTTCATGCAACTTCCTTGCTCATTGAGCCGAGTCTCGCTGATCGCCGCAATATCGATGTTGTAGCGCTCCAGTTCCATCGCTACTATTGTGATGTGTCGCTCGTGGCGCTCACTCGAGTTCCGGTCCAGTAGTGGCGCACGTTCCAGCACCTTATGCTTAGTGCTGCACCCGCCGGCATAGGATTAAATAGGTGAGCAATCGCACGCGTGGTGGTGAATGTACTTTGGAGGTTTGCTCGACGGACTCCACCAGGAGCCTTTGGCTCAATATCATGACCTAAAAGTCGGTGGATGTTGTGGTTTGGTTTAGGGACCCCACCCGGAACCTTTTGCTCAATATCATGACTAAATAGCCTGATTCACAAGGCAATGTGCAGCAGATTCATCTCGGGAGTTTGATTGCAGAGACCCATTGGAATCTGCTTGAGGTCCGTCAGACACTTCCTTTGAAGCTTTAGAGTTGTTCATGTTTTGCGACCGTAGTAGGATACGCACCTGCGACCACGGCCAGACGCAAGAGAGTTTTGGCCAGTTTGCACCTGTTGGACCAGGAGCTGTCTGGCTTGATGCGGGCGTTACCAGACCATTGACCGTCCGGACAAGCCCACCCACAGTCCGAGACTATGCGTGGCGTTCGTCCTCTATGCCAATCGAGCTGTGAGCTTATAAGCCGTAAACCTGTTGTCATCCACGACTAGGGTTTAAGGAAGAGTGCCATTGCCCACTTCCTAATCTCCAAAGAGGATAGTTTTGGACAAGGATACTGGCAGAGCGCCCACACCTGACGGGGGAACGACTCGGGTCCTCAGCCAAAGCCTTCGATTAAATGAACACCCGAAATGCAGCAGGTCTAGCACATGGTCAGTTCACTGACTGACTTGGATTGCTGTGTCCTGGCTCTTAGATAGAATAACGCCGTAGCCCAACTTCCACCCAGCGGTCGTCACGAGGAGGCGTCCAGGACATGAGCTTATGGCACAACATTGACTACAGTTGGTAGACCATCTGTCAAGGTATAGCCACCACAAGCCTCAGCGCACCACCTGCTTCCCCGCCAAAATTCAGATAACACATGGCGTCTTGGTTCGTTCCTGTTGAAACGCAAGTTTTGGCTTGCCCTACAATGGAACCGCGAGGTCCGTGCCTGGCTGGAATTTGAAATGCAAATGTTGTGTTTCGGGAGAGTCCATCTCACGGAATATTTGAAGCTGTTTTAAGGCAAGTGTTCTGGGAAGTATTGTGGCATCAAATAAATATTTCAAGAAATATGTAGGTGAATGAAATAATTTAAACCTATTATT
The DNA here is from genome assembly GCA_944474145.2 of Dicrocoelium dendriticum. NCBI lineage: Eukaryota > Metazoa > Platyhelminthes > Trematoda > Plagiorchiida > Dicrocoeliidae > Dicrocoelium > Dicrocoelium dendriticum. Next base: position 95,955,459 of record OX104065.1, on the reverse strand, counting down.
GAAACATTAAGAAATAAAATAAATATCTAACTGAAGCAAATCTAACATTGTAATTAAACGAGATGAAAAAGTAGTGCCGTATATATATATATATATATATATATATATATGAAAGTTTAGTAGCAATTATATACCATTTGTTATTTATTCTTCTTTCCTCAATGGATTCAATAACAGCTGCCGTACCTAACCATAACTCAGTTTCTCCCTTTTTGGTTAGATGAGTTAGATGATCCGTTGTGTTTCAAATCTACCGGCGAATACCGCACAGGTACCTCACATATGTTATTATTTCTATATACATTGAGGAAGGGTGTTGTGTTAAACCGTTTGACAGTTAATCTGTCAGGTGTCAGCTATTACGCGGTAGATATACCACTCTACACGAATAAGCAACCAACCATGGAAATGCCAAAGTACAACACTAACCCTTCTAATAACAGTGGATCCATAATAATCTTTATTGTCCTCATCCATTTGTATGCTGGGTTTTAAATCGAGGATGAGAAATCTGACCTTAATCCTAACTGCCGCTCCTGCCCACCATCCGACTTCGCCAGTGTTTCTGGCTCTACGATTTGTAGGATTAGGCAATACTGGTCCACGACGAAGCGAGTAATCGAGCGCGGATATAAGAAGGCAAATGAAGTTCGACATAGCGGTATATATTCGGTGGGCTACAAAATGCATGAACGGACTCAGCGAGAAAGGAGCAAACGTCCTCACAGTAACTTATTGAGCAGAGGAGCTTTGAGCCGGGTGCAGCTCAACTTTTCCATAAAGTAAGAGGGATTAAATCAAGAAAGAATAATTTTTACCCGATCAACAATGAAATTGTACTGAAGATAAGCGTTTTCTTTTGGGGCGCTACAGAGCTGCCGTCTAGAAACCTGAGGAGTCCTTTGAGGTTGCAAATGGTGAATAACTAAAGGTTTGCAAGACAAAACTGTGCCGAGTAAACGTGTGCGTGGCCGTTTTCGTCAAATGAGGGTTCGTCTGAAATCGGAGTCCGCTGTGCGGCTTGTTCTTTATTATTTGAGAGTTGCACTACCGGCTGCATCACAGACAGCCATTGGAGAATGGTTGTCGGACTTCAAAAGACTGGCTAATCCAGCAAAGCAGCCCACACAGCCTCAACCTCGGCTGTTGCTAAACGGTGCGCTTGGGGTGGCTTATTCCCAGTTGCAGTCCGCACTTCGCCCAACGCCATAACGACCCAAGTCACATGGAGGAACATCCAGCGTTCACGTCTCAATCCTGGTTGACTACAGCGGTCCTACAACGCATTGTTCCTGAAATTTGTTTAGGGTATGTAAGGACGAACAAAGCAAAACGCGCGTAGAACACGCCAAATAGAAGGTAAGAATGGGTTGCGTGCAAAAATGTTTAGATTTACGGATTTTTGGATTATTTGAAGGTTTTTCAGGCTTTTGATTATTTTGCTTCCAATTCGCTGATTAACCAAATCCGGGGCCAATGTATACAATATTTACAAGCCTAAACCTATTTACATTTTGCATAATGGCAAAAGCAGAAGGGCTTACGAAGCTTCCGACCACGGCGGTTGGTCGCGGGTGGTGATAGGTTAGGCTCGGATGATGTCGGGACGACTGAGGTGCGTAGACCGAGAAGGCGGTGCCATTCGACGGCGCTGAGATGCTGAAAACACATGCAATAAATGCACCGTCGCATGAAACTCTGCCAGACAGGGGAAGTTGCGTGCTCTTTACCATAAAGGCTGGTTTTAGTCAGTCAGTGGTGACAATTTCGTGACGGCCACCGCGCTCGATAGTAAGTGCCTTACTTATATGGTCGGTAACTTTGAAGAAGCTGATGTACGGCGACCACAGAGGACGTTGTACAATGTTTACACGAAACAGCACATGTGAGAAAATAAACAGGATTCGGTCACGTGCAACGGTGTCCTCTGATACCGTGAAGCGGGCCGGCGCAGCTCAAGCATCTGATGTACTAACCGTTCAGTGTAATTTCCGTAGTCGAACGAGGAAATAGGCAGGGCTGGTGCTACCAGCTGCCCGAGCAAACGGAACGTGCAGCTGTAGATTAATTCAGCTGGTGTTCCGTCGAAATCGGTTTTAATGATCTCTCTATGGCCAAGAATAAAAAGGTGAAGAGTTTCGCAGCATGAAGTGTCCGAGTACACCCGGAACGCTGCCTACAACTAACGGTTAAATCGTTCTACCATGCCGTTAGCGGCTGGGTGATACGCCGCCGTCTAAACGTGGCAACAATCTAAAGCCTTAAGCAACGTGGTAAAAGTGGCCAAGCAATTTAACCCTCGATGCGTGGTTATGATGGCGGGACAGCCGTATCGGGCTAGCCAGAGCTCTAAAATCTGTCTTTGCTACTTGCAACCTGATGATTGCAAACCAGGGCAAAAACTGCAGAAATGGGAGAGTGCAAAGCCGCAAACTTGCACTACCTTGTTACTGGTTTCGACGAACATTTTAGAATCGGCATAGCCTCCGGCCACCTGTTGAATTCGTCGATGCAAATCAGCAGGTATACCTAAGCTTTCGAATACGGCGGAGGACATACTAGGTAGAAGTACAAGTGGAGAAAATGTGTGTCTGTCATTGTAAACTTGCCTGATGGACTTCTCTTGTGCTTTTGCACCTTTGCACTTTGACATCGAAGGCAAACATCAGTCTAGTTATGAGCGTAGCGATTGTCGTTACGCCGAACGAATCGTGCCATTACCAGTCTAACCAATACACGAACACTTGTTTGAAACAAGCAGTGCAACATGTCGTACACAGGTTGTCAAAATTCTCGTGGTACGACTGGGTGCGGTGTGCCCAGAAATGTGTTTCAAAGAAATTTTCCGTCTGAGGATGCCAACGAAACGTTTCGTATGTCCTGTGATGGGGACCTGCCCAGTAGATCTACCACCTGATCACTGAGTTGTGTAACTGCCATGGCTGCTACGTCAATAGCAGTTCCAGAGTCAGGGAAGATCGCTTAGACTCGAGAAAGTGCGTTGGCGACGGCGTTGCGCCTATATGTAACATGTCTCGGTGGCGCAACTCTCTAGTAAAGTATTAGTCGGTTGTCGAGCCAAGCACATAAAACAATGGTTTTTGTTTGGCGAGGATTGCAAACATGCGGCCTTCTAACATATCTAGGAAATAACGCATAATCAAGAACATGGCTAACCATTCTCTACCAAACGTACGGTAAAAAAGTCCGGCAGGTTGCAGAAGTTTAGAGGAAGAAGTCCGCGGTTACTGTTAACTTTGGTGCAATTCCGAAGCAAGCACTTTTCTATTTCGCTCAAATCAAACAATGAAAAAATTCAATACCAACTTGTTCAAAATAACGTCTTAATGGCAGTCAAATTGGAGCGGTACAAAGGCGGCAGACCATAGGTCGCCTCATGATTTTCGACTTTCGACATTAGAAGGGCAGCCACCAAGGTTAGTTGTTCCCCATAGATTGGGCCAATCTTCAGGATGGTTGGCGGTCACGTGTAGAACTTGAAACATTCCAGAACCTTCGAAATCGATGCGATAATCGTTAACAATCAATAATTCGCTAAAATAATAGATTTTCCTGGTAATTCTTAGTTTCTTTCAGACACCTCTCCTGTTCTACGGTGTATGAAAAAGCCTGGGATGGAGTTGCAGTCTTCTGCATGGTGTAAGAATTCTGTCTGTCCATCGCCTCGGTTGAAATGCGCGAGAAACGGGTTCCGGGATCTGTCGTGCATTTTTATTGCTGGTCTGACAGCCATCGTCCATAGGCTCCTTTGGCAGGTTGAAGCTCTCTACCAACAAGTCAAACGGAAGCTCGGCTGGCTTTACTTCCTCTGGTTGGCACAACGTTGGTCGTAGCTGGTTTGTGTGGCGAACTCAGGCTTGCGTCCCTACGAGCACTTCATACATGACATTCCCGCACTTGCCTTTTATCGTGCCAGGTATCCAACTTACGTGACTTGCCCGATAATCCCTTGCTAGCACTGTCTGCCCTGGCATGAATGTTCTTTGCTTAGCCCCATGCCGTCAGGTAAAACCCTACTCCGTTCTGCGGTCCCTTTCGCCAACAGAGAGCAGCGGGCTTAGTCAGATGGTATCAAATGGCTTAGGCAGCTCTCTGCTCACCATTGTCTATGCTGGTGAAGCTCCACCAGGCACTTGTGGATTTGGTGTTGATCGGTACAGGAAGAAGAATCGGTCAATTACCTCTATACATTTCTCTTATTTTGATTTGAGGAGAGCTCGCCTGAAATTATCTACGAATCTCTCGGCCTAGCCATTCGATTATGAATGAAACAGCGGTGAGGGGATGTGCTGTACGTGGCATGGCCTGCAGAACTCCGTGAATAGTTCTGAGATGAACTGTGTGTCGTTATCAGTTACAAATGTCTCTGGACAACCGAATCTGGCGAACATTTGTCGTAGTTTTCTTACGGTGGCTTGGGTCGATGTTCTGTTCATCAGGAGTACCTCTGGCCATTTGCTGGAAGAGTAGACAGCAGTGGGAAAACTTTGGCCGTTTATCGGTCCCGCGAAATCGTCGTGGACAGGCGACCATGGTCGCATTGGTTTCGGTCATGTATGCAGTTCCTACTTTACGGGCGCCCTTGAAGCCGCATCGCACTTATGTCAACTTTTAGCCATTTGCTATAGTTGCCTGTCCATGAATGGCCAGTACACAAAGCTTCGGGCAAGCGCCTTCACTTTGAACCGAAGTTCGGTTGCCAGTCTGTTCTAAAGTGACTGACATCGTTCCAGTAACTTAAGTACCATCTGTCTAGTTTTCAGCACAACCTTCAGTATCCTTGGGCCGCACCCTTTGTAGCTTAATGATCTTGGCAGCCTGGAGCTAGAAGTAGCTACAACGTATAAACAGTAGCAGCTGATCTTTAAGTGTGCTTTGATGAAACGAGGGCCCAGCGGCCACTGTTATTTGCAGATTTCCTTCTTCTCGGCGAAGCCTGGTGGGAGTAAGTGGGTTTAAGAGAAATTGTTGCAAATGGGTTGGGAGAGAAGTGCTCGGGAACTCTTGGGAGATTTGGATTGTTGGCAGCTACTGCATGAGCAACTTGCGTAGTGCAATATCTGGTGTTGTGGAGGTCGCTTATAACAGAGTACGGTGGAGAGGCCTGTGTGAGTGGTGAGGCAGAATATCTCGAGTCTTTACACGTATTCTTCTAACTACCGCGGAGACGCTTTACTTTCAAGGATTAATAGTTGTATCTATTTTTGAATATTTACCACAACGCCAGTTGTAGTGGCTTCAGAAAGGAAACAGTATCAGGCTACAACCAACCTAATCGCATCTTGTAATAAGTGCAATAGGTCTCCGGTCAAGGTTTGCGAGTTTCTCCGCGTTCAGTGCGTACGTAGGTCGTAATTGACCGGTGGATTCGGAAGGCACAATAAGTACTCCGCAAGCAGCTGGCTGCATTTAGCACAACCACTTGGAAAGAGGTTAAACTTAATATGAAGACGTGGGTATCGTTCTGTGGCAAACAGTTAGCGAGTGACAATAAAGAGATAGATAGTCAAGGTCAGAGTGTCAGAGATAAGACCGGGAAGTAGAGAGGTAAACAATAGCATGTGTCAGTGTTTGTCTATACTCGGCGTCATTGTTGACCCATGTATTTCAGTAGTATTAATAATCCGATAACCGAAGAATTAAGTACGTCGTTCGACCGGCGCGTTATACGAGCAGTAGCGAACCTGTTACAATACCTCCCTCCTTAAAAAGCGCTTTCCTCATCATCATCGATACCTTTGGTAGGCTTCAGCCTTTGGAAGTGCGTGCGCCAAGCTTTATGATTCTATGCGTTATGTCAGCTAGTACGTCCTCAACGAGGTACAGACTTACCCAGTTGCGATGGAATTTAACAAGAACGTCTGCCCGTATTGATAACGCCATGAGCTAAATGTGTCACTTGAGCGATCAGAACACGCCTTTTATTGGCGCTGTGAAGTTTGCAAATGAGGCTGTGCCAATTGGTGTGCGCGTAGCAGACCGGCTTGCATTCGAAGTATATGACGAGAGCCGACCATGGGTTAAACCGCAAGGTGTGCGAAAGCAAGCAAAGCTCGTGGCCTGTCATCACCACAAATCAGATGCCAAACCTGTCTTCAGACCAAGACACCCGGTGCCGTACGCAACTCAGTTTCTATTAGAAGCCGAGCTAAATTGTTTGCAATCTAAAGGTATAATAGAATGGGTCCACTATTCTGAATGCGCGACACCGATTGTGGTAGTAAAGAAAGTGAACGGTAAAGTCCTTATCTGTGCGGATTTTTCAACAGGCTGGAATTCTGAGGACATCCAGGTATCAACCGTATGAAAGTCGTGGCAAGCAGTTTTGTTTATCATCAAGGAATGGATTCAGAATTTGAACGACTCCGCCAAAAATATGAACCCTGTCAACTGGAGTTGAAGGCTTTTCCCAAGTGACCCTGGCAACCTTGGCCTAAAGCAGAGAAGCAATGCATCGAATTCACTTAGATTATGCAGGACCAATCGCCGGTCAATCCTATGTTGTTTTGGTGGACTCTTCCTCCAAGTGGCCCGATGCCATCCCGATGCAAACTACGATTGCCCAGCACACGATACACTAGCTCGATAAGCTGTTCCATTATTTTAAGCAGCCAGAAATGCTAGTGAGAGAAAACGGTACACAAATAACTTCAAAGTCTTTTCGAGGGTGGTGCGCAGTGAAAGGAATTCAACAGATGTTATCACCACCCTATCATCCGCAAGCAAACGGACGGGCGCAGCGGTTTGTGAATACTTTCAAACGTGCTCTTTGTAAAGTGTTGTCAAAACAAGGTCCCACAGGACACGATGCAGTGTTTCCCGTGCATGTATCAAAATGAGCCAAACCCAAAAGCCACAGATGTAAAGCCCCTGCCTAAGTTTTGTTTGGACGAAAGGTGTGGACATTGTTCGATAAGCTTGTGCCAAGCAGGAAAGAAAGGCACTGCCATTGTCATGTGGAGGAAAATCTGACAGACAGGGTCCGTCATTTCAAACTTGGTGACATGGTATATGCGCGAAACTACCGAGGACCGAGTAGGTGGTCGACAGGAACGGTGCTCGGCAAAAATGGTCGTCATTTACGAGTTACTGGTAGAAAATGAGAAACGGGTCAGGCACGCCAATCAGCTGAGGCCGAATGGCAGCAAGACTCAAAGTCTCCCAGAACGGCCATCGCTACCGTGGGACATCCTGCCAGACAAGTTTGGCTTGGAAGACGAAGCTGGGCGGCTAGGTTGATCACAAGAGGAGCTTCAAGTAACAAAAGACGCACAATGCAGGCCTACCCGAATGTGGAGACGACCACCATGGTCACAATTTGACCCCAAGGTGAAAAGCCATAATCAAAGTCGAGTTTGAACGGTATGCAATTGGACTCAATTCGAAGGAGGAGTATTAGTCGACAGTAACAAAAATCTGTGACACGGTTTCGAGACGTGAAGTAGGTCTGCGACAAGTCACGCGGGAAGCTGATGGAATCAGTCCGTCGTCATGACAAGGGTTGCTACGCACCTGGTGTGACATGGCTACAGCTGGCCAGTAGAGACCGCCACCAGCTTTGGTTCTGTCTATACAAGTGACGTGAGTCAGACCAGAAGTGTGCAGTCGGGAGTGATGCTTGTGACCTATAAAATCAACTATGTTTTGTTCCTGGTCTGGAAGATTCCGGTCTTTTGTTTTATTCCCCGGCTGGGATTGCGGTGCACAGAGCAGAGACAAGGACAGCGTTACAACCAGTTTATAACACGAATCAATCAAGGCCACTCACAAATTTGTAAATTCCATCCTATCGTCCCTTAGGGACATTCTTTTTAACTCTTTTCTCGTCACTTCAGATCAGTGTCATCCAGTATCAACTCGAGCGAATAAGCTGTGGGCCTAGAGTGATTGCTGTCTGCTAGCCAATTACCACCACAAAGGGCAGTGTCAGGTCAAGGAGTACGTGTGAGAACTGCGAATACGGAGCAGGGAATTAGCTGACAGGACTACACATGTGTCGGTGTACCGTGAATCGCTGACAGTGAAGACATGTGCCAGCCCAGTTACTATCATCTTTGTTTACGCTTGGCCACATGAAAAGCTGGGTGACCAATTTCAAATATGTACGAATATTAGAATTAGACAGTGAGTGCAGAGGGTCAAAGACTGTGCGTTTAAACGAGACGATTACGTTATGCTTAGGACAACCTGTGAGAGTACCGCAAAGGATCATTCCATCCGTAGTTTGGAGAGAAACGCTTTGCACATGGAAGGAATGGAACTGCAGGATGCTTTGGTGATATACGTCTTGGGCTTGAGCCGATGCCATGTCAACGAAGTCGGGTGTATGCAGAGACTGAAGAGTGCGGTTGATGCGTGAGAGAGCGCCAGCGAAGTGTAAGGCGACAACATATCCGTGATGTATGTTAGCAGTGAACTGCGTGGCATAGTTTGTGTCTATTTGGCTGCGCTGAATATTTGTCGGAACGTGAGATGAATGCGAAAATGAGAGGGTTGTTACCAGTGTAGACTGTGAAAGCCCGACCTACTAATGTGTGTCGAAAGTGACGGATAACTAAGTAGATGAGAAGCAGTTCTTTACGAGACGTGCTGCAGCGCGAATCTGCTGGCTTCTTGTGTTTGAAGGAGAAACCGAGTGGTTGCCAGTACCCACCAACGCTTTGTCGGTGAACAGCTCCTGCTGCAACGTCTGAAGCGGCAGTTCTAAGAGAAAGAAGATCAGGTGGTTTGGAGTGAGAGAGGAGAGTTATGTTGGAGATAGCATCCTTAAGCTTGGTGAATGCCGTGTGTGCGGTATCGGTTAAAGCGAACACGCTCGTTTCGTCTGAGAAAGTCAGTTAGAGGCTGCATAAGTTAAGCGCGGCTGGTAATGTAACGTCGACAGTAGTTGACCAGATCATAAAATCGACGGGGATTCTTAAAGGAAGTTAGAACTGGTAAATCTTTTATAGCCTGAACATTGTTCGCAAGGATCTCGACACCAGAATACGAGAGAAGTTTGTCTAAGAATTTTACCTTGGACTTGCAACTTCGTACTTATTCGGGTTAGTGGTGACATCATGTTGGATAAACCGTGGGAAGACAGGTTGCAAATGGATGAGGTGATCTTCGTTGGATGAACTGTTTAAAAGAATGTCGTCTCGGCAGAGATAAGTGAAGTCTAGGCCACGAGTGACATATTGGATGAAGCGTTGAAAGTTATGTGCGGTGTTTCACAGTCCAAAACTCATTCGTAAAAGTTCGAACAAACCGAAGGCTGTCTTATGCATGTCAGCTTCCTCGGCAGCTATTTGGTGCGAGGCATTAACAAGATGGATCTTGCCGAAGAGCGTTTTTCCTGTGAGGTATGCAATCAGATCCTGGATGTATGGGTTAGGGTAGTTGTCTGGGACCTTAAGCTTCTTTAGTGTCCGCTAGTCACTGCAAGGATGCCAGTTCCATATTTCTGTGGAATCAGCTCGAGTAGAGAGGAGAAAGGACTACCTGAATGACGGATCATTCCAAGTTCGAGCATGTGCTCAAACTCCGCCCTGGCTAGCTTGAGCTTCTAAAGCGAAACTTGGCGTGGGCGTGAAGAGCGGGTGGGCCCTTAGTCCGGATATAATGTGTGACTTGAGCTGTCACGGGCAGAGTTGCGTTCATTGGTTGAACGATTTTAGGATAGTGAAAGAAACGCACGGTCTAATCGAGAGAATTCTGTGGATGAACATGGACTAAGGTGACGGTCGAAATGCCAGTGGTGATGCCACGGACGCTGATCATCGTAGCGTGGTCGACTATCCTCATGTGTTTCGCATCGGCCAAGAGGCCGAAGTTTTTAAGGAAATACATATGAGAATAGTGATAATATTGAGCACCCAGCAACGTGTTCTACGGAGACCTAAGTGAACGTATTAGATGTATTGGCTGCAATTAGAGACGAGTGTGCCGTTAGCAGCACGAAGTTTGTGGGCCGCCGGCTGAGGTTTCTTTCGGGTGCGGGAGCAAACACACTTACTTCAGCTCCGATATCAATCAGGCATGCGGTTGCAGCTTTGCAGTCCCTAACGTGAGGAAGGCTACTGCTGGAGCTGTGGGTGGTGACGTTACTGGTACGTGCTATGCGGCCTGAAAGTTGCCCAAATATAATGTAGGAAAGCTGCAATGCGCAGGACGTCGCTTCTCCTAAGTGCCAAAGTGGCAGTGATATCAGCATAGTTTGTTATGTAGTAGGCTGCTGGGTTTGGCCGACTTATTCTTAGGTGCCGGTGAGTTATTGTGTGCTGTAGGGTAATCGAGAGCGCTGCGTATGGCCTCTAGTTCGTTATATATCACGTTAAACTCAGTGGGATTTTCAGGAGGAGCTGCATGAAGCCTGTCTGCAGTAGGTGGCTGCTGAGACGCGCTACGGCTATATGGCGGGTGGCGTTGCGCAATCTATTCCTTAGGAAGATGACCTATGATCACATCAGCCATTTGCGCGACTGTACTTAGAAAAGAGACCTTGGCGAAAATGATGATAGCCTGGGCTATTTCGGATAGGCGCTGCAGCCATATTTCCAGAAGGATGGAGTTATCCATTGAATACGAGCCGAGGAGTCTCTACATCTCACCCAATAGGGCGAATGGCATCATATTTTCTAGACGCGAGCAATGGAATAGATCTTGGATTCCCGTACTCGCCGGTTGTTCCAGTCGGGTCGCGATCTCTTGCTTAAGAGACTCATTAGAATGATCCGTAATTAGGCTCGAAAGGGTGTCTCTGAGCTCTAAAGCGAAGTCCCTAGAAAGGCCACTTAGCAAATGACTACATTTAGATTGCTCGGAAATAATATTGTGCTGCACATCTCATACTCTAACAAGAATCAATAAAAAGTGTCCTCAAATAGGATGGGGCGGACAGACGGCGATGAAATACTGATAGATGAGCCGAAAGTGTTATTATCTGAATGAGGCTGCAAAAAGGCTATTCAAAACAGGAAAGGAACGAGTTCACCATTAACGATTTCGGCGATGGCGGAACCGTGCTTCCAGTTGGGTCATCAATTTTGGTATGCTACTCAGAGGCTAATCATAAGAGGTAGCACGTAAGAGGCGTGCCGAGTACGGAATTAGGAAGAACATCTATATCGTCTGGGCTCAACATGTATTGACAAGTTACAAAGAATGGAGGGCAGGTAAGTATAGGTAGGCAATGGTATGCTGCATGACTCAAAGTATAGAAAGGGCTCGATATATATCATCGGGTAAACAAATGGACGATCGGACGAAATAAACAAGAATAAGATCCAAGGTAACAAATTAGTGGAAGCGGGCATGATTCTTATTCGCTACATGCTTCCGTGTAACGCTGCAGTAGATTTTTGCTATATCGACGATTTCTCCCAGTGATTTGGACTTGCAAGTCATGAGTTGGCTCACATGTATTCGGACATGCCTTGCAGTAATATACTGAGAAGCGAATATTCATCCGTTCATGAACCTCTTATCGGTTTGCGCGTCTTCACTAGGAGTGACGACCGTTTTTATATTCTCGGATTCAAACCAAGTTTGAGTTGACGGGGCCGCAATTTTTCCGATGTTACGCATTTGATTAAGGCGTCTCTCAGAAGGTCATAGCTATTCGTGCTTTCATTTGCGAGTTTCGGGTCGTCCAGCTGGATAATTGCACCTGTGGACAGATAGAATAGCAAGTTATTGTGCATATCCGAGTTTCATGTGGCGCGTTTGGTAACAACTCCTACCTCCAGAATCATGAACCATGAAGCAGCGTCTAGCTACACAAATGAGGAACTACCACAGTGGCTGACTCAACAGTCTGCTGGCCCTAACGACAGTTGAAAACGGAGCTCATTGAAACGAGAGACAAATTATGAGATAGTGCAAGACAAACTAAAATTTGCAACAAAAATGACAAGAAAATTGGGACGGATTCACCAAAATACACTTAATTAATTCTAGGTAAACTAATTTAGTGACAGAAACGAGTCCGTTCGTTATCGTCAATTTAACATGCAAATGGTCGGATCACGATGGTAGACTTGCTGCGTCTGTCCGTCTATCGAAGAGTACTGTTCTTGATAATTGAGAAAACACGAAAGTGGCTGGTAGGAAGTTTGTTAATGGGTGTACATCAGTCCCGTGTATTGGCGAGGACTGCGCCACTGTTATGACGCGTGTTTGCTAAGGAAAGATATCCGGGCACCGCGCGATGGAGCGGCGTGTTGAATCCAATCATGGAGCCGTATATGTGTTTGGTGCTCAGAAGCCATACAAACACGTTCGACATATGGTTCAACATCCTGCACTGTACAATGCACAATGAATTTATACGGGTTAAGAAGTGTTGCTTTACAAGTCCCGTTGGATGGTTGGTGGGGATATCAACGTAACAATAAGGACAATAAGGATAGTAAAATAGTTAGTACTTTAAATATGAAAATAAGGACTTATCGTTTGCTTCGCTGTAGTCCTGCGATCCTCTTAGATTCACAGCACCCACAGTTAACAACAAATAATTCCATGGTATACTCCAGGTGTAGGATGGAGACGTAGTGCTAAGTGACAAACTGTAAGTAGATGAGTGCATCGTCCAAGCGTCTTTTAAATACGGTTAGTGTCGGTGCAGAGACGACCGATTCTGGGAGAGCATTCCACGGGTGACAGACACGAATAGAAAAAAAATTTCTGCGGCAGTCCAGGCGGCTATACTGTACAGCGAGTTTCAAGGAGTGACCCCTCAGATTTGTATTGCTGCTGAGTTGCAGTAAAGGGCGGCACACATGATGTGGGTCTCGCAGAATCAAGTATGTCACAATCAGGTCGCCCCGTAGTCTGCGATAGCTTCCACTGAACACCTCCAATCGTTGCAGCCTCTCCTGGTAGGAAAGATTGCGCATTCCAATTATGTTCTTAGATGCCCGGCGTTGTGGCTGCTCCAGTGCATTAAGGTCGTGTTTCAGCCATGGATATCAGGCTTGAATTGCGTATTCGACATGGAGCAAACGTACGCACTGAGCATTTGTCAAAATATGGAGCTGTTTATATGTCTAACATCCCGACGTGTTGGTTCCCGGTCTTCGCGGCCTTTTCGGATTGCCTGGAGTAACCCAAGTCATCTTGAACCAGGACACCCAAGTCACGTTCGAGAGTTGATTTTAGTATATTCGTTCCGAGTCGGTATGAGCAGCTGCCCTGATGTCAGAAGGAAAGCACCTTGCGTTTACTGACGTCGAAATGCAATAAGTTTTGGGTCGACCACTAATACACCGTATCTAAATAACTCTGAAGCACATGTTGGTCGGTGTTCGCCTGGATCCTGCGCCAGATCTTGGTATCGTCCGCAAACATCAGGAAGTTTGAAGCGATTCCCTGTGCAAGGTCATTGATAAACACCAAAAACATATAATTTTGTTTAGTATTTTCCATCAGCTAGAAGGGGAATCTCCAGACCGCTGCAGCGTGGACTCCAAGCTGGGAAGCACGAGAAAAAAAAGTACCCAGCTTACTCGTCGCCATAGTACTGGTAAGAAAACGGACGGAAACATCCGCTTAATAGACTATTTTTCAATTGGCCTGGATTCAGCACGAAATCTCCATTGATAGTCGCCTTCACTGCTGAAAAATCCTTTCACCAGACAGCGCAGCCCAATTTTTCTACAATTGATCTCATACTTATCTGTCATTGATGACGCATGACGCCTTCTTACAATCAACACTCACCGTGGCCGGTATCAGTAAAATCAGCTGCGGTTCCGGGTAAACACTGTCCCGGGTATCTTTCAACAACTGCTAGATGCAATGCTGGTGGACATATCATCGGCTTGTTATATATAAAGGACATTTTGTCGCATCATCACACAGAGAGTAGTATATCTGACGCCCTTTTCTGCTATTCAGTCGCCTACGGGAATATGGTCTAACTCTAAAACCCGATAAATGTCATCTGTTTATGCTTCAACTGACGTATAATGGAACAATGGTTTTATAGGGGTAAAAAAGCTGAAGCTTAACAGGTCCCGCAGGATGACCGTGGTGAAAATTCAAAGTATAAGAAAAATTGTCAGCAAAGTTAGGTTCACACTGGTGGACTCACCGCGGTATTCGGAAGTGTAAGTCCACTGTAACTCAAGTTATGTTTGCTAACACACAGGCGTATCCGTTTGCGCACCGTATGTAGCCGTTTACACTGATTTCGTGTGCGCTGGGAAGCACAATGTTTATTTGCATCCTGTTGTCACTAGGGGGACAGAAATCATATCAGGTAATACAGGCGTTGTAATGCTTCGCCGAATCGTTTTAAAGGCGGCCAGGGTGGGCACAGAAATGACCACAATCAAAAGAATGTTCCAGGGGTGACAAATTCCAAGCAAAACATAGTTCCGGCGGCATTACAGCCGACTGTATTGGGTAGCCAGTTTCAACTGGTGACCACTCGATTATGTCATGCTGCTTAGCTTCGGGTGGCGGCAAACGTGCTCGGGATTTTTATGATCTGGAACGCCAGAATGTCGCCCCCTAGACAGCGATAACTTGCGCTGTACACTCCTAAAGTTTTTGGTGTCAGATGGTTTCATTGTTGAGCGCGATGGACGAAGAGCTGGTACAGTAAAAACGTGTGTCGTGAGCAGCTAGCTGCACCATACGACCCGGAATTCATCCCATATACATCGATTGCTGGCAATGAGAAAAACCTTTCGCAGAATTCCGATATCCGTTCTGCCAGATTTCTACTTCCTATACTGTCTGTTTCTCGTCATGACCGGGATTCCAGATCCCTCCGCATCCGATATGTGACCCAGGTCCCAAAAGTCCTGATGACCTGTAATAGGAAACAAAGCTAACGTAGGTGGCCGGATGCCAAGTCCAAAGCACCTAGTAAGAACGGATGCTGACACAAAGAGGTGTTTGAATAACCAGGAACAACAAGACGCGGGATCAGTTTTCGGGCAGGAAAGCGAGTGAAGTTCAAAAAACGAGCTTAGCATTATTGCAAAGCACCACACTCCTCCTCGACCAAACTTTCCGCGAACACCAATTGCGTACGCAGTCTTTCCAACCTTCGAGGCTGCTCCATTTATGTCATAGTTTCTTCTCCTCATTCATACCGCTTTCTCAAGCCGGGAGCATGAACTCACCGCCTGTCTCCCAGTTGAGCAATGATGACCGATTACTTCCTACGGCCCATTAAACATCGGCAGTAATTTCCTCTCCTCCGAGTCACATGTGGTTACACGTTGGTGATATCTGTACACCAAATTTGAACCGATTCGATAGTCTCCACATGGTTTTCTCAACATCGATCGGGATTTTTCCATCATCCTGTCCTGAGCTGCCCTCCGATTACTGTTTGCTACCCATCTGTTGTTCTGCACCTCCCTTAGTAGTAACTGACAGGTCGGCTAGACTCAAACCTCCAAATCCTCAGGCAGGCAAGGTCCGCGACCGTAGATTTACTGGAATAGGGATCTTTTGGTGCATGCTTTGGCGCCCGGTGAGCTAGCGAGAGTAATGGCAAGGCTACTTCCCATGCTCTTCTTTTCGTCACCAGCTATTTTTTAATCGTCCTGTAATTCCTCTCTGTCAATCCGTTCATTTGGGAATAGCAGGGAGTATTTTGTAGCATCTTCATGCCCAGTTTCTCCAAACATGTCCGGAGTTCCTTACTTTCAAAGCAAAGGCCTTAATCTGACTGTTTGCCCCCCGGAAACCAATGGCTTGCTATCACGTGTCGCATCGCCGCAGGTGTTCTCCTGCCAGTCCGCTAATCCGGAATTTCCGCGGCTTCAGTCCATCTAGTGTCATCACGACTATATATTGATGGCCCCATTTTGTTAACGGAAACGGCCCTCCAAGTCCAATGATCACAACTCATTAATAACCGATAACTAAGTCGAGAACATAGGTTGGGGCGTTCCATGGTTGCCTCCCTTCAAGAGCTGACACTGCTGACACTGGAGCACCTATGTCTGGACGTCATTTTTATACCAAACCAGTAAGCTCGCCGTCTAAGCAAATCCTACGTCCTTGTGCACCCGGTATGAGCCTTCACGTGAGCACCACATGTCTCCTTAGTTTCGGCGGAATCGCCGGCACCAGGTGGCATCTCCTCAATGTGACTGAATCTGAATTCCAGCCTTGTTGATGTGCAGCTTTTCCAGACTTCGCGCTGAAAGCCTGAATTACTGGCCTTGATTTTTGGATGCCGCAGTTTGATTCACTATTCCGGCTCTTAATATCCTCTTCAGCAGCCTTTACTTCCGTTGTTTAGCCGCCAACTTTCCCGGATCATGCTCAAGCATTAAACCACTGACACCAAAGGCAAGGTTCAGCGAAACGTCCTCATCCGTCATGCTGGATAAATTATCCGTCGTTCCATTGCCTGCCCATGCTATCTGATTTATCGTGAACTCGCATTCTTGTAGACGCAACGCCCATCTCTTGAATATCCCTTGTCTTTGGAGCACCTAATCCATTCCAGCGTTTTATGACCTGTTTCGACGTGAAACATTTGACTAAGCAACCACGGCCGCCAATTGTCCAGTGCCCAAACAACTGTCAGACATTACTTCTCCACTGTCGAATACCCATGTTCCGATGGTGTGAAAAATCCTCTATCGTATTCAATTGTCCCCTGCGTTTGCTGCAACACCGCGCCCATTCTGACGTTGCTTTCGTCTGTAGCCACGGTGAACGTTTCTTTGGACATCGACACTTTCAAGGTAAATTCCTGTCTCTCCATCTCTCTCTGAATGTCATCAAGCGCTTGCCCAGCTTCTGCTGTCTAAGTGAATTTCTTTTCCTCTCCTAGCAGCTCATACACGGGTAAAGCCAAGTTGTTAAAATTTGGACGCATTTACAGTTGTATACGGCACTGCCCAAAAATGTTCTGAGGCTGCCTTTCGAGGTCAGAAATCGGGTGCCTCGAATTGCCAATATTTTCTCCAACAGAGGCTTGAGCTCATCCCGACCCACACCGTGACCCAGCAGTGTGAGGGATATTTTCTCCATTTGAGATGTAGGTCCATTTAGCTGCAATTCCGAATGATGCATTTTTGCAACTTTGCTCTCAGATGACAGTAGTGTTCTGTCTTCGACTCACTATATACCACGATGTCTTCTCCAGACATGACCACATTCTCTAATCCATGCAGCAGGCGCAACATCAAATGCCGGAAGGTAATTAGGGGACCAGACAATCAAAACGATGTCCTTTTAATTTGGAAAGTTTATCGCCGACCGTAAACACTCTTCTCTCGGTCCTCTTGTTTGGTCGCCAGCTGCAAGTAGCCAGAAATCAGGTCCAGTACCGGGAGTATCCTTGACTTCTGCTGTCTGTTGAAAATGTCTGAGACTGGATGCACGGGGAGGAAATGACTCAGCGAGATTTGGTTCAAGCTTCAGAAGTTCACACCAAAGCAGCACTTCCCGTTATCCCTCTTCATTAAAATGAGTAGGGAATTATAGGGCTGTGCGCATCTTCGCTTACACTTGTGCTCAACATCTCTTACACCTACCTTCTTATCTCATCCTCCAGATTCCTTGGTATTCTGGGTCCACAGGGCCGATACGTCAGATGCGATAGCGGTATTGTGGGTTCGATCCAATTACAAAATCCGTAAGGGCTACCATCTCCCGTGACCAGGGGATCATATGTCCAGACAAGCGATTGCATGGCCAGACTTATGTGTAAAACTGTCACCATTGAGCACATCCGTGTGGATCCTTCTCTACCAGCAAGCGGTATATCCCCGTGTTTTGTCGTTAGCTTTTTTCGTTTCAGCTCGACGATGGCCTCACTGACTTGAAGAACGTCAGCCCCAGGGTTGGCTGTTTTGCGTCCGATGACACAACTAAGTGTTGGTTGAATTTCCGACCGCTGATGCCAATCACATGCTCCGCCATAACATCTATGCGTATATCGTAACCACCGAGTGCCTTCACCACTACGGAACATGGCTGTTTGCACCCCATCTCCGTGATTGATTAGAGAAACCGCGACTCCTGTATCAAACTGCTCTCTCTGTTCCAATTCATCTATACAATTGTTTCAACCGCATGTATGTTCAGTGTCCCAAGTATGCACTGCACAATAGGAGAACAATACGGCTTATCGCTTCATTTAGTAAAAAGGCTGTACTGCACCTTGGTGGACGTTGCCGCTACCATTGTCCCATCTTCCCACATATGAAGCATCGTCCTTTCGGCCCTGGCTTCGAACAGGAAATTCGTAGTGCCCCGCCAATTTGTGTAAACTGCTCTAACCTCTCCTCTAGTCTATTCAGTCGGATCTCCTCTGTTTGGTCTTCCATTCCCAATCTATCGAATGCCTCATGTTCAAACTCCCTTGTCAATCGAGCGAGCTCCGTCACGCCCGTTTACTGGGCGGTGTCCGCAATCCGAAGTCGATTGATCATCGTCGGAGGCAGACCGTTCAAAACTGCTTCACTAACAGCTGCTGTCCTGACGCGTCGTTCAAAATAAACAGCGTCCGGTCCAGCAACTCACAGGTGGACAGCAAAGACAAACGGCTCCTGTTCCAATCCAAGCCGAACCGCCTTGAACTACCGAATCGCATCCTGGTGGTTGGTCGGGCTGCTTAACCCCGCAATCAGCGCCCCCTTCGCGGCGGCCTATTCCAACTTGGCAAGGCCCCTAGGCTCTGCCCCCAGAAACGCATTCACCCTGACTTTGAGGAATGTGCTCAGAGTAACCAGATTCGCCCGCTGCTGCCCCGGCTCGACATCATCCGCGACGTCTACGCAATCCTCCAGGGATTTCCATAACTCCAAAGCCTCAAATTCCTCTGGAAAGCGAACTCCAGTTTCCACCTTCGGCTGTCCACAACACCCAATTTTGAGGACTCTACACGATGTGTACCAAAGAACCCCCGCCCAGAAGTCACGATAGTTTAAATATATGAAACTGAATACATTTTCGCGCTTTCTTTGTTGTACAATCCTCACCCTGCGTTCCGCTGCACAGCTTCATACAAAACGTATCATTGTTAGTTGCTTTGTTAGTCAACAAACCGGTTGCATGTGTGATTTTGTGTCAGCAGCTAGTTGACTTCCGTCAAACTGGAATGTGGGATGTGTTGATGCAACACACTGCTGGACAATGAAGGGGTTAGAAAGAGCAGTGGACTCGAACTGGGTTGTAAGTTACCATTCCGACACCTAGAGTGGCTTGTACGTATTTGTGAAATGTACGAGAAGAAAATATATGGGGATCCACTGTACAGCTATGTGATAACAGGCAAAAGTTAACTTGCAAACAGATGGCTTTCTGGAAGTCCACGACCAAAGTGACTCTCCAACTACGTTTAACTTCAGCTACTGGGAGGGAATGATGGTCGACCTATGGCATTAGCTCAACAGTAATAGGACTGACGCCACCCAATGATGAGGAAATGACCTGTGCCTCGCACGCAGAAGTCGCTGACGTAGAAACAGCAGATGTGGGTTGATGATGGCCAGACATCATTTACGTGCCGTTGCGGTAAGTGTGATTAAGTATGCTTCAACTGGGCCGACCGGTTAAGTCATCAGTATGGTTTCGACGCGTGTCTATCGAAATGACGAGACTGGTTAACTGGACACATGTCAGTACAGCTATAACCTATTACCTAAGGTTCCATTCACCCATCCACTCCAATCCTAGACGAAACAATGTGGAGGTGATGCCTCCCGTCCGCTATGGGACCGTACTCGCAAGCGCAAGCGTGTGTCCATGCAAGCCTGAAGTCTATCCTCCAGTAAAATGTTAGGTACAATTGCACACTACACATCTACTACTCTCCTAATAGGCCCAGTTGGTTTAATGGTTCCAGGAGTAGATAAGGCGCATACCTTTACGATCGTGCCAGGTCCAGTGCACTTGGGTGTAAATACCAATCTCTTGGCATGTCCCATCCCCATATCATACTACAGTGCTACTGTCCCGAATGGGTGCAGATCAACCCTGAATTTACCATAGTCCACCTTAGAGTTCCAGTCATTATTTAGGGCTTTTACTGTGTTCCAGGCATGTGAGTAGAGCTGTGGATGATGTGACCCAGGTGCCTATAGACTTGCTGAGACACTTTGATGGGTAAGTCTAGAAACGGATAGCGTTAACTACCGGGTAACACGCAAGCTAGAACACTTTATTGCCAACGATGGCTAACTAAGGACTATGTGGAGCTTGTCAGTGCGTAGCACTTCATTTTCCGAATGTTTATGCAGACCATCAGTTTCCGCAACCTGTCTCACCTTCTCCTCTCTGTCCAGCTCCGCTGCTGTAAGCACAGATCCATTGCGTAGGATGCGGAATCTTGCTGAGTAGTGTTTGTCGTCTATTTGCATGAATTCCATCTCTGCATTGGACCCAACATCCTCATCCTTGGCCAAAACATCTCCAATGTGCGTGTTCATTGGTAGGTTCTCAAGAACAGCAAACAAATTCACGTTCCCTACTCTTCCGGTCTGAAGCTTACTGAGATCATAAACGCTGGACTCCTCTTCGTGTGGTAACAGTTGTGGTTGGTGATCATTTCTATCCAACACAGTCACATGCAAGAGGACCGAGGTGGACCGGATGGGAGACCCTTGATCCTTTGCGAACACTGTGACCTGATAAAGAAAGGCAGGAGGATAAACGTGAACAGAAACTTCACTCTCCGGTGACAGTCGCTCGGAGTTTAACGGTGAAAAGTGTTTGGTTGTAGCCCCATGCTCATATGTGTATTTGCCTCGTGTTAACTAATCACTGATTTAGCAATACGCCAACTACCGCACATTAACGTGTATAATGAGTAGCTATTTAGACCTATTTTTAGTTAGACTTAATTCTTGATTTGAATTGACCCGAGCGACAACTAACGGGTGAACATTGAACTATGAAGCAACCATTGTGGAGAGCGTGTGTGTGGTTTTTAGGCGGCGGTGTTTAAGTTTATTCATACATTACGAACAGCTTAATGTTTTTCAATTTCCCACAACTTAATGGTTACTGAGAAGGTATTTCTCTCTTCCTAAGTGGCCAAGGGAAACAGATATTCAGGAAAAACTTTGGTCTGACTTCTATTTACTATACTTTCGAAACAAAGTGTACAGGTAAGAGGTTTGAGTCTACAGGACGTGGACTATTGTAAACAGAGGCAACATGGTGCACCTGCCTAATTCACCGTCCCAATCGGAACCGAAAAGCGATGCTTTGGCCAAAAGTCACTATCTTCATGCCCTTAATGATCGATGTCTGTTTACCATAGTTGGAATGTTCTGGGTGAACACAAGTGGGGTGCAGGGAGTTTTTCTTTTTGAATCGCCAGATAAATAAAGCGGCTGGGGATGATTGATGGGATACGGCTTTTGAGTCCATTTGATACTGATAAGGACATAACGAGTACTGAGCTATCCCAGTCATGTGTGCCGCAACTTTTTGGAGCCTGACTTACTTGAACCTCAACGCAAAATATGGTCATCGATAACATTATTCTCTTCGCATCTTCCAGCCTTCGAACTTTCAGAAAGACGCGGTTAATTCGTCCTATACCTTAGCTAGCTTTAATAAACATTTGGACGTAGTAAACAGCTGCGTGTACTATTCTATGTAGATACAGGACTCCGGGACACGTCATTGCCAATTAGCTTATCTGGGATTGCGTCCCACACAGATGCACGAAAATCGGCGCTGGTGGGTGAACCATGCATTTCTGCAATACAGGTAACCTGTTGCGCTGTTTTGTATGGCGCTATCCAACTCCCACAATCCTGTTTCTAAGATGCCGCTGTGCTGTTGCCTCTAAGACGCACGTTTTATGTCACTGTTATGTGCATTTTTGCTTTTATAATTCCCAATCCCACCATGCTGCGGAGTTCTCTAAGCATAGGATTTTTACCCATTAAAATCATGGATCCGTTAATCTTGTTGTACACCAGATTCTGACTCTTCTAGGTGGATTATTATAATCCTAGGCATATTGCATGAAGCCAGATTCTTCCACATTGTTTTATAAAAGCACTTGTTGAAAGTGGACCGTGAGCAACTAATCCGATGGGTTTATGGATGAGTGTTACCTACCTGGTAGGAGTTACGCATCTCACGGTCAAAAATCACGTTCGCCATGATCCAACCGGTTATGGGGTCCGCTTTGAAGTTTGCCATGTCCAGAAGGGAATAGGTGATTCGGGCGTTTTCTCCCTCATCCGCGTCGGTGGCGTTGACCTAGGACAAAATATAGTGTACTGTTAACCGGTTGTGCAGTTGGATTAAAACGGTTTAACCGTGCGTTCACAATGCTAGACAAAGATAGACTGCCTTGAACCATCAACAAACCTACTAGGTGGTCATTGCTTTCAATGGAGACGCAACTCTCAACGGATTAATTGTCAAAGCTGTGATCATACCGCTAGCAGCGTGCCAGAGACATGGAAACAACTGATTGAGGTGTAGGCCCGAGAAACTGCTTTAGCCTCGGCACAGTTAGTCTTCCGCAGCTGAGCATACGACCGCAAACCAGAGAATCTCATGTTATTTATGTCAGTCTGCCAGAACAACGCCACCCCGAGGTAACAAGCATGTATGAGCCTAGCAAACAATCCATTTCAAGATGCCATTCGTGAGAAAGCAGTTGCAGGAGTCCTGTCACGCAACAACTACAACTCTATTCGCACGAGGTGGTAACCTACACATACTAGATTCAGATCTTTCGCTTCATCCTGAAATAGACACAATTTCACTCATAGGCTACCAGTTGGTTTCAGAGCCGAGGTTGAGGCTGGTGATGAACACAGTCTCCGACTCAGCTGCGTAAACCTGTCTCAGCAGGGTAGCAATATGTTGCCACATCGGAATCGGAATGAACAATCAATCGTGTCTTCAAGTGAGTCAGTTAATGTTCCATACTTGTATAATAGGGGACATGCTACATTTACTGGGATTGTCTGTTTGACCATGCGAGTGTCAACTGTTTACAGAGACACAGATCTAGTCTGGGCGAGCACTGCTAACTGGCATGCAACTGTTATTTGCGGTACAGAGTTGGCAATAACACAAGGTTGGCTGTACGCTGTTGTGATTGGTTCGCACGATCCAGGCGATGCCAGGCGATGCCAGGCGATACACGTGGCTAGTGTGTGAATAGAAGTGTTTGCAACCAAACCAAGCGACTTGATCATGTGTACCCATAACAGTTGTGTTCTTTTACGTGTCTAAGCCTACTTAACATACAACCACACCCAACCTATACCGGGCAAAGTGCAACCGTGTTGGTTTCATGCCCATCTATGCACATTAGAGCTGAATGCATTCTGTGATTACCGTTATAGCTTAGCCGTTTGAACTTACATTATATTACTTGGTGTTCGTTAAACCTATATCACCTCAAGGATACGTTAAGAATAGCAGGGGATGTCAGCAAGGCTCGGACCGACTGAAAGTCACTCAATGTGCCGTTTGAACATGAAACATACTTGGATAATTTTTTCGTCCAGCTGATTGTTTTCGTAAATCGTCGCATGATACACCATCTGTAAGAATACCGGGGAGTGATCATTGTCGTCCTTCACCGTCAATGTGACTGTCATGGTGGCCGTATGTCTCGTGGTCGCCAGCAGACTCCCGTCTATTGGCTCGTTGCCATCAGCGCAGACAAGGTAGACGAGTAGCCGCCCTTCATTAGGCTCCGGAATTGCCTCTCTGTCCAAAACCATGCGTGTTGTGAGGTCGTACAACGGTGAGAATGGAGCGGTACTAGGGTCTGGTACAAATGCAACCACCTGTCGGCGACGCAGTTCGACTGGCTCCCAGCAATGTACTTTGCCGTTAACCGCATTGCTATCCGAGTCTCGAATGCGAACCTGAGAGAGAGAGGAGAGTTACGAAGTCGAAAAAATAGGGTCTGCCCATCTGCTACAGATTACTGAAATGAGCTGTTTGCATTTTTCTCTAACCCGTCAAGTACCAATGGTTTACCTGTTCGGAAGTCAGTATACTGCGGGCTGGACATTAATAATGCGGAGGACGTGAGAGGTCACACTCTCGTATTATTATATGCGGCTTCATTGACATACTCAGAAAAATGTAAGGTTCCCTGGATGGGTGCAACTATGTATGGCTATTGTAATGAAGTTATGTCGTTGCTACCGCCTCGAAAGCAGTCGAATAAACAAACTACTTCAATTTAGTAAAGAATTCGCACGCGAGAAAACGTTCTTGTCGCAGGTGATCTTTGTATAAATCTCGGCTTTTTCATCTAGCAGGGTACTGCTTTGTCGGTTATGGCAATCAGTCACACTATCGTAATTTAACCCAATTTCTGCTAGCATCTGTTTTTTAAATACCTAAAATGTGTTTCATGCATTGATTTGATTAAAATAAACCTGGATTGGCGCAAATGAGTTTAATATCGTAGATTAGAGTCTTTTCTGAAAGTCCGGTCAAAAAACTAATACATACTACGTTAATTCAGTACTTTAAATTACATTAAAAAGGTGTCCCTAAAATCGCCAGCAAGCAATGGATTAAAGGTAACAGGTATTACGTTGGCTCTTGTGAGCTAAGGTATTTACACCAAGCAGTCTCTTATCCAGCCACTCACTACCTTCGGGCAAATAACCGAAGCATTCGTTAAGACATTCGAACGTAAATTGCTTCTAACTATCAAGCAAAGCGGAAATCGTTGGTGGTCCTTGTGCTAACAGGATGGGATCACCATGGACAAGCCAAGTAAATGTGTAGCAGAAAACCAGTCGTGATCGGTGAATTTCATATGCTCCGTCTCGCGTCATTGACAAACGGCAATTTTGTGGAGGAAAAGATCGCGCTTGCTCAGTGATGTAACGTGCCCCCCGCGAATGATCTTGGATGATGGGATTTGGAATGGTGCTAGTTTAGAAGACATGGAGCCCACTATACGGTATGCCCCTTCGAAAGTTAAAAACCTCTGTTGCTTTGTCTGTAACATTGCTCATGAAGGATAAACACTGCAACACTATTGGCAACACGATCTTTGCATCATATTTCTGCAGAAAAATCATGGGAACAGCCTTACGTTAAGACAGGCGACATTTTGTTGCCAGGCTTGATTATAATATTGACACTTTACTTTGTGCTTTCCCTGTTAGCGGTTGCAACTTTAGACGATGCGCTCGTTAGAGTTGGTCAAGCCCTAACTCAGGTGGACAGAGTAGTGCAATATGCAGACAGTAAGCTCGCCGTTCTCGAACTTTCGCTCCACCCAAGTAATAATTTTATCTGTTCTATGCACAACAATGACATGTCTGTTTGTCTGAAAGTTGCTTGAAGAAATCCAGTTTTGCTGCCATTATGACTGAGAACCTATGAATTTTACTGAAGTGGCTCAGCATGGAAAAGTGAACTCACTCGGCCAATAAGCTTGCCGGCCGAAGCATTCTCTTCCACAATCAGTTGCTTCGGGTTGACTTCAAACTCAGGTGCCTCGTCGTTAACATCCAACACGTGCACAAACAACTGGGCTTGGGTTGTGAATTCGCCATCGCTGACCTTGACGGGAACGATGTACGTGTGGCGCAGTTCATAGTCAAGGAAGCTGCGCAATCGTACAGCTCCGTTTGACTCAATGCTGAACGTGGACTGCATCACTGTGGCCTCCGTGGTGGAGCCCATGGAGTACACCAGCCGCGCAGTGCTGTCCGGGTCGCGTGCGATCATCTGTAGAAGGAGGATTAAGCAAGTGATAGAGATCAGTGTCCCGGAAATGCCATAAATGTTTGCAATCAAGTTCGGCATGTTTTCTAGTGATATACAGTGGGCTAAGTGTATTAGATAATACGCATCTGGCAGAATTCTACGGATCGCTTTCGCCTCACTACAGGTAGACTCGTTTCGGCACCAAGTTGTCTTCATGAGTGACTGGTACTTCATCGGAGTGAGATCAAACCAATGCCAGGTTCAGACCCAATATGCACCACACACAAACCCATGGTTGCAATTGTTTTATCTGTATGGGCCCGAAACAAACTTTAAATTTAACCTCTAGAAAATGTGGTATACGCTAACGTAGGCTGATCCAATGTTCTGGTACTTAATCGTCTGGCTGCCGTAGCCGGACCATCTGCCAAGGCGAGAAAATACACAAACGCCAGCTGCGCCACGGTATTGATTTTGTCTTATGGCTGAGGGCTTCGTTTCGATGTGTTTATTGGACGGATTAGACGTAAAGGTAAATAGGTCAACTTCGCTCATGTGAATGGTCTTGAAGATGAAAGTCGACACCACTTTGACAATCTTCAGACGCATGCCGGCAATTTAGTGAGTTCGTCCCATTTAACTTCCCCATTCTAAATGTCTTGTTTATCCCCATATCCGCTTAAATGTTCACTAGTTGCGCCAGCCAGTTATACCGTGCGTAAACGAAAACCACCTACGGTTATCATGCTTGCACGCACTCATTTCGGTACTCGATGCAGCTGTGGCCGGTGTCACAGGTAAATAAGCAACCTGAGCCAACTTTGTGAGTGAAGAGCATCGGCTGAGGCAGCAAGAATGACGCAAAGGGGATGAGAGTGAGCAGGTGGTCTCGTCCAGTGGAACACTATTTTTGGTGACATGCCAGTCATAAGTAATGAATGTCACGCTCACGTGGTACCCAGTTCAGCTGCCCTATGATATCAATGGTTCGCTTGACTGACGGACCGTGCCACTCACGGTTTAAGTTCAAGTTCAGATGAGACGAACGATAAGAGAATCTCGTGCGTGTTCCTTCTTAAGCGGATCGTTCAGCGAGGAACTGATGAGGTGCTCGGAGGTCTTGATGCATCTAAAACGGAACACCCGTATCCCACCCTGGTCAACCAATTACTGCCCATGTTACCTGTACTAGCAATTCATGCTGTGACAGACAAGTGAAGTAAGCAAAAGATAAGAAGAAAAATCTGTGGTACGGAACAAGGAATTTCACTTGAAATAAACGGATACTACCCAAGCATGGAGGAAAGTAGAGAAAAGAAAATTAACATATGTGGCTCGGTGTTGGTCAGGAAAAGGGAAAAGTTCCGTGTTGCCACCCAAGAGCGTCAAGTTGATGCTCAAACCCCTTAACCGTAGATTTTCTGATAACAACTTCAAGAATCATGTTCCAGCGCCCGCTAACTCGACATGACAGCCGAATTTCCGCTCTAATCCTATCGGACCGCGGTTTGTCCAGCTTCATGGAATGACCACGGAGAACAGAACTGAATAGTCAAAACAAATCTGGAACAACCTTCCCAATTAAGATACTGTAGGTTAGGATCAGGTCTCCTCTAAACATTCGGCAATACATTGAAGTCATACCCAAAATAAGTAGACGCTCAGGATCCGTCTGCCTTCGTAATCCCTCAACCAACCTAGTACCCACCCGTAAAACTCTCTCTAGCTCCATTTTGTCCCAGACGGGCAGGGCGGCCGATCCTGGACACAGTATTCCAGACGACGCCGAACGAAAGCTGAGAACAGTCTTACAAAGATGTCGCCCGACAATATTCCGAAGGAATGGGGCATTAACCATAACATACGGAACCCTCTGCTTTCAGCCTTCTTCCAGTTGCCGACCGAGTGTAAAGTCAAAGCGTGTACGACGCCTAGATCAACCTGGCTGGATACAAAGGGGAGTTCGACCCACCGACTAAGTGCGTCCAGGGAGGACAACCTCCAACAATTCGAAGAATGGAGCACTTTGCGTGGTTTATAGGCAGTAGCCATAGAATATACCAGTCCCAAAGCCTATCCAAAGCACGCTGAATAGCTTCAGGACCCCTAGTAACATTGAAAGCATTCCTCAGCTTCTGGTCACCAGCAAATAATAGCGATGGTACCTCAAGCTCCGCGGGTAGGTCGTTTACATAGATAGAGAACAGCAGCGGTCCAAGGACCGCGCCTTACGGTACGTCACTGAGGACAGATTGCCTGAATGATAGGTCGCGGCCGACGCGTACACACTGTTCTCTACCATCAAAGAATGCAGTCACCCAGTGAAGGGCGCGACCGGATATACCGTAAGAACTTAGCTTTTACGCAAGCTTCAAATGGGGTACCGTGTCAAATGCCTTCGAAAGTCGACGAAAAGCCCGTTCAATGGATGGCCGTTGTCCGCTGCATCAGCCTAACCTGCGCGAGCTACCAGTAGATTCGTTAGACCTGAAAATCCCGGAATCCGTGTTGTGCATTGCGAAGTAGAGTAAATCTATTTAGATCACCCTCCAATGTATCTATCAGCAGTTTCTTGAAGAGTTTGACTACTACACTCGTCAGACTAGCTGGCACGCAGACTCCCGTCGCCATTTTTGAAGACGACGCAGATGACAACTTCCTCCCATTCTGAAGATCATACACAGCTGTCAAGCCATTTCTGAAACACGATAGCGAGCAGCCCACTTAGTTCCCCAGCCAATTGGTTAAACAGCTTCGGGTGAATTAAATCAGGGTCAGATGCCTTGGAAGGGTTCAGCTCTTGTAGCAAACTACGGACTTCCGTCTCCGCTGTAATAAATTTCGCTAGGGACGAACCCTCTGAAACTTTGGAAACCAGCTCAATGCCAGTCGACAAGGTTTCCCTTACAAACGCTGCTGCATTTTCCCCACCAAATATGCAGGCCTTGTCATAGTCCATATAACCATGACTACCGTCATCACGCATCAACATTGGAATTGATGAGTTCGAACCACAGTGTCTTTTGACATATACAAAGAACTGTTTGATTCCCTGGGGCTTCGTCTGCTAGACCGTTCTCATAGTTGAGCCGAGCATTCCCTAGGCGTTGCTTACCACTATTTCTAGCTATATGGTACCTGTCATAGGTTACCGGTGGATGGAACGTCTAAGTAAGTCCGCCAACATTTAGACCACTTTGTGAGCAGGTACCTGTCAGTGGAACCTGTCCAGTGAGGATATGCTCGTGCCTCCTTTCTCCTCGTTACCGGGATGAAGAGAGCCGTTATCACTGTGAGGAAGGAATTAAATCTATCCCAGGTAACATGGGCAGTATTGTCCCCTGAGATCTCACAATGCAAACCTGAAGCCTTGGCTCGCAGTGGCTGATAGTTTGCACACCATATATTTCAGCGTGACTCAGGAGTACTCTGACAGCGTCTAGACAGAGCACAACTGAAGCGTAAACAAACATGATCACTAACCCCCAGTGGAGGTTCGTGAGCAATGTCACCAACAAAATCGAGCGACTTAGCAAACACAATGTCTTAAATAGACGGTACTTGGACGTCCATGTATCTACTGGGGAGGTCCACGAATTGACGCGATGGTGCTTGTAGTGTAAGCACAAGGAGTTCTGCGTCAAATGTACCTGAGGTTGAGTTGCAAGAAAGATCTGCCCAGCAAACATCAGGGAGGTTGAAGTCGCCCAACACTAAACACCTGTTTGCTGAGAGCGAAGAAAGCTAAGCACCTCTTTAGATGCACTCCCAGGGTTTCTCTACACCATGACTACAGTAACTTGAGCCGACAGAGCTTCAACTGTTTTGTTTTCGAAACGTAAAGTTTACAGCGTCGTAAAGAGCGACGCCTCCAGCCTGTCGACCAATGGAGCGATCGCAACTAACAAGTGCGTAGTCAGCTTGATACACTTCATCACCGTGATCTTCTGAGACATCCACGTTTCAGTGAATGCGTGTGTTACTGCGAAACCCAGAATGAGGCATTTCGACTTGACTCAAGTTCTCGAACGCGAGTTTTATTCGGACACGCTAAGTACCAGATTGAAGACGTCCGAATAATCGCAGTAATTAAGACTTACTGATTTCAGTGGTAGAAGACGAAGTTGACGAGGTAACTTCATTCCGCTGTCTGGTCCGTTGATGGTAAGATAATAAAAGGGCAGGGTAGCGAAATTCCACACTCTGGTTATCGTTGCGGTTTGGCTATAAGGACAGCTGTGGGATTCCGTGATTACTGTACGAGCGGAGCGGCTGAGTTGATGTTTCCTGGGAAGACTTAGTAGCTGCGAACCGCCGCACCAATTGTGTTACTCGTAAATCACTGTGTGATTCTAATTATTCTGTTAACGGGATGGGAAATGTTGGTCATCGCATTTAAACACACCACAAGCAGGTTGTGTCCGGTTACTTTGATCCACTACCAAATTAGACAGACCGAACACAGTCATCCATCTTCTCCCTTGTTTAATGGCATTTTGACATCGCTGACTTGAGTCCTTTTTGTAACACTGCAGACTCGAGCAAAGTCAGATGTTACCAGCTTAACCAACATGCAGCTCTCTGGAGAAAGGGGGGCAAATTCCTGTTGCCAAGTACTGTATGTAGCAACTGGGGATACAGTAGCGCGCTGCTGTCTTTGCTATATGCTTCACGGTTACAACATACCAAACTAAGGAATTTCGGAGGACTGCGCCACCAACGTTCGTTACTCATGTCAGATAGTAGATGCGAAGTGTTATATATCCAGTGTGAAATTGTAGCTTAAATTTGCAATTTGAGTTGGCACAGTTGACTATGGATGGGACAAAAAGAGATTTTCAGTTAAGGAATAACTGTAAGAGATGGGAAGTGAACGAAGAGACAGAAAAGATATTCACAAATGACTTATGCAGGCTTATGTTGATTCTCTAGTGAGGTGTTGTTCAAGTGTTGCGATTATCCCTTTTCACTCGAAAGTTCACAAAGCAATGTAGTCGACGTCTGGTCAGCCCGAGAGTGTAAGCGCATTGTCTCTCCAGGGCAGTGCTGCTACCTTCACCTGATAAATTCTACCGCGCACGAAGCCGGTCTTGCAGTGCAGTTGTAAACGGATGGCACTTAAGGTGCATCTGCAACCATTGCACTTCAAGTGCCACATTGGCTTAGACACTCTGTACCATGGTCAACCGCAGGAGCATTTGCAGGCTTTTGAAAGGTAGCTATGTAGCTACGCTTAATCTTATAGTGGACTATTGAGCATGATGTATGAGTTTCTTGCATGCTTATTATGCTGCACATAGATCGAGATGGGATTTGTCCGTCCCTTGGCGATTTCGAGAGGGGATAATCGTACTCGTCTTCAGAGCTAATCTGCAGCACGGCAAAACTGAGTTTAACGACTTCTGGGCTATTCACAGCCCACCATCCGACTTGAATCAACAGTGGTGAACAGCAGTTGCTAAATGGCCGTTGCAAATCCCCACATTCATATATATATATATATATATATATATATATATATATATATATATATATATATATATATCAATCTGTGAAAAATCTAGGACTTTGTGGGGCTCCAGTACAACTTCTAGACTACGGAAGAGCTGTACTGTGTAAAATGGTTCAACCC
This sequence comes from Dicrocoelium dendriticum, assembly GCA_944474145.2. Classification (NCBI taxonomy): domain Eukaryota; kingdom Metazoa; phylum Platyhelminthes; class Trematoda; order Plagiorchiida; family Dicrocoeliidae; genus Dicrocoelium; species Dicrocoelium dendriticum. The sequence goes on along the minus strand of OX104065.1, from coordinate 95,924,174 downwards.
GCTGGTTGGACTGCAATATGAGAGCGGTCACACCAGTTCCATGAACAATGAACAATAATTTTATACGGGTTAAGTAGCATTGCTTTACAAACCCCTTTGGGTGGTCTGCTGGATTAGCGAAAAAAGTTAATGAAAAAAGCAGTTCGTAGTTTTACTGTCAAAATAATGGACTTATCGTTTTTGATTCAAGTTGTCATATCTAGCCAAACCGCCCTGAGGAATACCGTTCGTCGCCGTCCGCTAAGAATGCAGGCTCTTCCTTGAAAAAAACTTATTACCCAAAATATACTACTTGTTTATTTTACGAACAGCTTTTCTGAAGTGGTGGCTCATTAAAAGAGAGGAGTTATCATCTCACACTTCGTTCAGTTATGTCCGAATTCGTTGTGGGTTTCCCTCCTACTTTAGCGTTGATAGCTTTTGGGAAGGGTTTTTAAAGACTGCGTATGCACCTGCGCCTTTTTCGTAAAGGTAGCTGGCTCTAGACCAATCGTCTAACCTAACTGTAACGGATCCGTGCGTACCTTCCTGTAAACTGATCAAAACCTCCTATTGGTTGCGGCGTTCGCCTTCCCTCAAGTCCGTCATGGTGAAGGGACCGTTTTTACCGCACGATGCGTGCTTCCGTATCGGTCCGACAATCGCGCACAGGCCACCGGACACAAAACAATGCGAGAGTGTCCACAGCAAAGCGACAACGCCGTTTCATGGGGCATGGACACAACTGTGCAGTGGCCAGACCTCCTCTCGCGCCAGACGAATCTCAACGCCCAGATGACTCATGCGTCTTGACGCAGTCGATTGCCAGCCTTTTGTAGGTGTGTGGCTGTCTACTGGTGACACACAGATGTCCGATATGCGCGAGAAAGGTGCCAGCTAGACGAGTCCCGTTCGTACGGCAGTTTTCCGAATGGTATTGGCTGCGTCACAGAGTGCTGATTGGAAGTTTCTTAGTTTGACCTGCGTTTACTTCTCTGCTAGGCGCAAGTAAGGCTCACTATCGTCCGATAATAACACGCAGAATCCAAGAAGCTTACCTGTTTCGTTCACTTGGATAGGCAATTTGCGCCTCGTAACAGCAATCTGGGGATGTCAACACGTTTATCTGAACAGTGGAATTCTGTATGACCCAAGTTTCCAAGGTGTTTTTTCCTCATAACCATGTTCATAATGTAAGCCACGTTTACACGCTCGATTGGCAACCAGTGCAGTGGCTTTTCAGAAGAATGAGTCCTGTTATCGGCCACAGCTGACAACTGGTATCTCTGAAATGGGGATTTCCCTCACGGTGTCCATAGGCAGGTCGGGGAGTGTGTCACAAACTGACTGCAGTACAATACTAAGGCTAACTTTCCGAGGCGGTGGTTATGGCTACTTCAGACAGACCGCTAGTTGTCTAGAGCACCAGGATTTCTGTGAATGTTGAAACCACGACCTGTAGAATGTTTGTACCGAATTAGCAGGACCCGCTGCGACTGTCCAATCGCTGCCAAAGGGTGTCAGGTAGCAGTAGTCGAATAGCGGAATACCCGGAGCACATCAGAAAGTACTGCAGTTCCGGTAGCCTAATAGACCGTAGCAAGGTGGGGACTATCAACATCGGCACACAACTATCGATGGACAGCAGTTTATTGAGTGCTACAAAGACCGTGCGGGTGGTGCGGCTTCTGCACCTTACCATGCCACCTGTTCGCTGATACATACTGTGTGCTCGCAGGGAATGAGTCCGTCAGATGGCCAAATTCTTCATTTGATACGACAATTTCGTCGGTCCATCTGAGATTGAGCTTATGAGTGGTACCCCGATCGCTCAAATGTTCTGCAGTTGTTCGCGTGATTTACGGCGGAGTAAACAAGCATGCACTTCTAATGTACTGACTGTTAACCCCGTGACCACTCTACTCCTGCGATGAGTGCTAGCCGGTTAAGTGATATTTGCCAACAACACATCGTGGCCTATCAAGTCTTATTTACTGGTGGCTGGTCAATCCAGCTGATGAGTGATGCAAACGTCGTCGTTACGGTTGATGGCCTTATATCACTGGCCGTTGGATGATATGCAAATGTTCTACGAACTCATCCGCACAACTGAAGATATCTCGTTTGATTGCTACCCAATGCACAAGAAAGGCATTTGCTTCCTATTTAATCATCTTGCTGCGAGAATTGAGTGGGTACCAGCGGAATCAGAAGCTTTTGCTCACAGAACCATTCAAGTTCCATGACCGAGTTAGGTTAACAGTTCCGTCCCTGCCAATGGTTGTTTCACATATCGTCTGATTGTTATTATACCTCAAAAGGACCTCTCTGCGCTCTATGATACAATTATACTTTGAATGTGTCGGCCAGAGAAGTCTCACATCAGCAACATACGGGTACAAAGTGGAGACTCAGCAGTCCACAGATTGAACCCAGAATGAGCAGCCGCTTACGCAAACAGCGGCAACCAGGTACATCTGCTCCGCTGTTCTTATTTGGACATCAAACATTCATTTAGATGCAGACTATTGTAAAAATATAGAAACGCAAAGGACACAGGTGTAATGTGTACACACGAGCAAGTCTCTGGTTCGCTTGACAACATGGACATTTCTTCACACACTTGAGTCGCGTGCATGGCCAGACAGACTGTGGCTCGTGGTAACCAATCACAACACAGACGATAAGGGCGGCTAGGAAATACAGGAATGATAGCCTGTCACCACAATATCACCTTGTTACGGTTTGAGTATACCGCTCCATAACGCGAAGTTATCACAAAATTTCTCGGACAGCGTCGCCCAGGAACACCATAAACACCTTCTGCTCAGTCGAAACTCTAATCAGCAGGAAATATTCACCGCTGTTGATAAGACCACCCAATTGGTCTTTGCCTCGCACTGCTGAGGAATAAAACGTTTATTTATTTATTTGTTTTATCCCAGTAGGCTACTAGATGTTGCGGAAGACTTGGTGTGGTGCTGACTACTGCATGGTTGAGCTAACTGCATTAACTTATCCTAATTCGATGTATCTCGGAAGGAGTAACCGTTTAACCACTTTAGCTGTTCACGTTGTAGTGAACGGAATTGCTACCTGCACATAGTATTCCATGAGTAAGCTGCAATCACCGTGAAATTTGTTGCAAAACCTCCACCGTATTGCAATTTCCCGTTCCTCTCCTACAGACGAATCAGTGTTATCAACCTGGCATCACTTAATTGACAATTGGCTTTCTGTGGACGATATCGGTGTGCTCGGTGTGTCAATCGTAAAAACCCACTCTCAAAGTGGCCCATGGAATTTCACACCTCGGACTCGATTCGGTCGGAAATCCTAGTTGTCGGAATGTGAGATATAAAAACGCTGTGAATATAGTGGATCCTTGACCCATTACAAGTTGGCATGTGCTCCGGGTATACATACCCCAAATTGATTTGCCTTCCCTGTCCCATCGTACCCTATTCCAGCTTCATGGTAAGGGAAAAATGGTTTGAAATTAATTGTGGCACCATAAAGCGAAAGTAGAAAGACCTGGCCGTTGAGTTCATTCCAATATAACGCCTCACATGTCAGGTGTCTTCATTTCTGCCGATGCCTCAGGATTTATCACTGTGATACTACAGATAATGAGTGCTCTAGTCAAACTAGTAGGAAAGCTGCTATGTTTCAGAAGCGACACTCGTGCAGACTATTGCACGGTCAGTATGTGCCGTATTCCTATGGACACTTGTGTAAGTGCCAGTAGATGAAATATTACAATCTATAAGCCTAGTCTCACGTATGGCTTGATACCCAAGACTGAAAGAGCATAACTTGATGTAGCGGAAATCGTAAACGTCGTCCTATACCACTAAATTTAAATGTACCTAAATGACTTATGACTAGGTTTGTAGGCATAGCCTCAGGGTTGTTTAACAGTGAGCCGAAACAATCACCGCAGTTTGTATTCTCGATCAGCGGTAAACCGGGGGAACGGTGAGACGGACAGCAGCGACCAGCACGTCAATGGGGAACTATGTGATTATGAGCCACCAGGAAGGTGTTTCGGTTAACCACAGTGATGCAAATAAACAAATGTTACAGTCGTGCTTTATAATCTTCGTAGTTGTGCAAAGGATGCATAACGAAGGTAAACTAAAATATATGCATACGCTGACAAGTAGGAAAAGAAGGATTAAAATGCAAAATTGCAATTTGGGAATATATACTTCACAACTTGTGTGCTGGGATTGACCTCTGCTGGACTCAGCAAATATTCAATGTTGCCTACGCGAGAGGTTGATCCTTGATGGTTGCGGTTCCGCAACCCCTGGTTAGTTCGGCGGTACTGTACGCCACCGGGCGGGTCCGCAGTTTTGTGGATAGAGGGATGCCTTCACTGTGATGGTAACTGTGAATAATTCTCGGCTGTTCGCAGGAGAGATGAATAAGCAGTCGCAGACAATCACCGCAGCGTCCTAAAGCGTGGCGGGTTCTGGGCTCGTCACCTGATTCCTCAATAAATACCACAAGAGCTCGTAAGACACTGTGTCAAAACCAATGTGATTGGCGATAGAGTCACTGACCACTTACTTCTGGTCACAGAAGTGAGTACCTAACGGATGAACAATTTGGATGATCACCGGTTTCTATGAAGGCGAATGAGCCATCCGGCTGTCAAGGGCCTTCGTGGTTTGCGGCGAGTTCGGTAATCCAGGGAATCCTGACCTCAGTGCTGCTCTACTCGGACCCTTTGGGCGTCCTGAGTGGTTTGTCGATACTAGAAAATCTTTTTATCCTCACCTAGATAGCCGGCTCCCAACGGCTCGCGGTATATATAAATCGCCCCGACGCCTTGTAGGTTATGTCTCGCATGACGCAAGGCTCCGGTTGGGGTCCCCTAAGTCGACTCTCTTCCTCAACCTGGGCAACTGGGAAGCACCATGCCCACACATCCTATGGATCCACGTCTCAACAATTCTTCGCTCGCACTCTCCGGTCTAGCTTTATCTGCTCTCACTCTCTTGAACTGCTATCTCGGCTGAGGTGCTGACTGCTGAACCTGCCGAGCCAAGTTTCACAGCACCACCGTTTAGTCCCTTTATTCCACATTTCATCAACCCCCATTCTTGGTCTTCCCTTTCCGTTTTCGAGTTCATAACACCGTGTCGCTTTGGGTGAACTTTCTCGACAGACGGATTAAGAGCCTAGCTCCGATGGTGCGGCAAGTCGTGTTGACAAGTCATTTCTAGCGCCCCGTTCCTAATTCAAGCTGCTAACCTTCAACGTTCGGACGCTGCAGATTGGATCACAGACAGCTCTTTCTCGCCCTCTAGAAACTACGGCCATTGATGTCTGCTGTCTCAGTGGTACCCGTTTATAAGACTCTAGCATGACGTCGTGACTAGTTTCACCGTCTGTGAGTTCCACTGGCATTATCACTTTGCGCTTATCTGGAGACTCAGCCACCGAAGCCTCTGGTTATGCTGGCGTCAGGATTGCCACGAGCACTCATACTGGGGCCGCGCTACTAGACTGTCAACAGTTGACTATGCGCGACCCGACTTGCAACAGCGCTACTGTCCAGGCGCGAAGCTAGCAGAGGCTGTCTGTTCATGGTCGCAGCATACGCTACCACAGGATACTGCCCGGAGTCAATTAAGGACGAGTTCTGTGGTCTACTGGCCGATCTTCTCCGCAAAATGCGCCGTACTGATATCATGGTGCTCGCCTGGGACTTGAACGTGTAGGTCGGTAGAGTTGAAGTTAACGAATGTGAACTCGGTGATCAACACGGTCATGGCACTCGCAGAACAGACAACGGTGATCGCCTACTTCGGATTTGCTCCGATCACGGCCTATTTCTGTCGAGCACTAGCTTTCGGGGATCTTGGCACGAAAGCTCCACCTGGAGACACCAACACCTGGCCAACCGTGGACACAACTTGACCACATCGCCATTAGCTATCGCTGGCGTGGCTGCATACAGGATCGCAAATCAATCTGGAGTACATAACACCCACAGGATCACGCGCTGGTGTGTGTGCCAAGTTTGCATTAAGTTTTGGTGGCTCCCAGCAGCGTCGTCAGAAACGGCTTGACCTAGCTAAGCTTTCTGCCCCGAACTTTCTCCGCGTATTTCAGGATGCCTTGACCTCAATTCTGACAAATGCCTCATACACAGACATTGAAGCACGCTGGATACACATCCGCGGCGCCATGTATAACTCTGCAACCATGGTCTGTGGCTTCACTAGTAGTCCTGTCAACCACTGGATCTCTGCACAATCCCTCCAACTTCTCGAAGCCCGTCGAGAAATTCCTGCTAGCGTTAAACACCAAGTATCACACAAGACTGCTAGTGCTGAGCTTAAACAGCTTCGCCTGGAAGCGCCTGAGGCCTGGTGGACGCAGCGGGTCATTGAGATGGAGCAAGCGGCCACCTCGGGGAGTTACCGTAAGCTTTTCCTCCTGATCAGATCTACTGGCGACAGAAAAACCGACTGTAAGCGAAGGTTTATGTGAAACCAATGACCAGCCAATCCACTGTCAAAAACACCGATTCGAGCGTTGGGCCGAGCATTTTGAGCGACAGTTTAACTGGCCAGCGATGAGTTTCCATTCTGGAGCCCAGAGCGCTCCCTGGTGTGTACTCTTCACCACCATTTGAGGCTAGGTTGCACCTCAGCTACGCCTCCTAAAACACTACAAAGCCTCTGGCCCATATAAACTCTCTCCGGCTTTTTTCAAAGACGGAGGCGCATCACTTGTTCAACAGTTCACTTCTCTCCTCCAAGAGATCTGGGTCACTGAATTTATCTCATCCGCTTGCAGCCTGGCAGATATCGTGCCCATCTCCAAAAAGGGTACCCGAACTAAGTGCGCCAACCACAGTGGGAGTAGTCTCATCTGTGTTGCTTCCAACGTGCTCGCAGCTCTGCTTCTAAGGTGGCTCAGCCTGGTGCGCGAACAAAGCATAAGTGAAGAGCAAGCTGAGTTCCGCTCAGGTCGGAGTTGCATTGATCACATCTTTACACTCCGCCAAATACTCGAGCATCGTCAAACATTTGGCCAGCCAATGACCGTTGTTTTCTTAGACAAACGAGCGGTGTTTGACTCAGTTGACAGAGCTGCTCTCTGGAGTTGTCTACTGAGAAGGGGAGTGTCCGAGGAGTATAGCACCTTACTTCAAGTCATCTGCTCTCAAATCTCGGGCCGAGCGCGGATGTACAGTGGACTTCCGCCACCCCCTTAAAGTTCAGCAGTAGCGTGAGACAAGATTGCCCACCATTCTCTTCTTAATCAATTTCGCTATGGACGTAATCCTGGAGAGTGCACTGGAGAACTGCGAACCCAGCAGCCTCGAGCTGCTTTCGGTGGGACCGACTTCTGGATTTGCAACATGCAGACAACATCGTCGTAATCTGCGATTCCTCACAGGTCGCGCAACATGTTCTGTGTAGGTTGGAGATGTCTGTCTCCCAGTTTGGAATGACCTTCGCACCATCGAAATGCAAGGTTTTTCTCGCAGTACTGGCTAGGCGCTGCTCCTGACCTTACCCTACTAGGTCATTCATTAGAAGTGGTAGATAAGTTCGTTTACTTCGGAACCTGCCTCAGCGCTAATGGTTTAACGGATGAGGTCTCTTTGCGCGTCTCCAAATCTCAGGTTGCTTTTGCCAATCTCCGCCATCTGTGGTGTCGAGGTGATCTGAGTCTATCTTTGAAGGGCCGAGTTTAAAATGCCACAGGGAGACCGGTTCCGCGAGACTTGGCCTGTTCGCACAAAGGATGTTGACAGGCTGTCTGTTTTTGATCACCACTGCCTTCGGAGCATTGCTGGTGTACGATGGCAAGATCACACTAGTAATGAGGATGTCCGACGGGGGATTTTCCGATCAGACAGAGTTTGCCGGCCACTGAGCAGAATAATTTCTCTGCACAGGCTTCAGTGACTTGGGCATGTTCTTCGCTTGCTTACTCAGCGTCTACCTCGTCGTGTCCTCTTCGCGCAAGCAGACGTCGGTTGGAAGCGAAAGCAAGGTGGTCAACGTATAACTTGGGCCAAGAGCGTGAAGGAGCTAACGTCAAAGTTAACCGCGGTCGGCCACTCTCGGCTCCCTGACTGGGGTTGGAAAGATCAGGAAGTCGCAAATCTGGAAACACTTTCAGATATGGCAAGAAACCGTGCGCAATGGCAGACCAGTTGTGACTGTCAATACACATGAAGACATGTTTATGTTTTCTTCCTATACACCGTTTGTTTATTGTATTTCCAGTACATTGTGGCACTACGCTAGTTACACTAGTGGCCGTGTTTTATCTATTATATATATATATATATATATATATATATATATATATATATATATATATATATATATATATATATATATATATATATATATATATATATATATGGTTGGTGGCATCCGGTTTTGGATTTGTCTATCATTATGGCTAGCCACAGGACGTCTACGACTACAGATGGACCATGGGTGGCTTGCTCTGCACCACCCACAGCTCCAACCACACACCCCATATGCAGTGTAAACCAGAAGCAATAAGACTGGGAGGTATGTGGATGAGAGTCAGGTGTCATCAACGGAGCCGGCCCACACTCCTTCACATGCAAACACAAGCACGCTGTATTTGGGGAATCAAGCGCACACAAGGCGGTGGCTGGACCGTAGTCCGCTCCACACTGAGTGCATGGAACCACTCTTCGAGCCTAACACGTCCACAAGGACCGTGCACCCCGTCCCCTCCAGCAACGACCAACTGTCTCCTGGAGCCAGTATGGACGAAGTAGTGGGTAATAGGCAGGTAGGCACCTTGTCAACATGCACATAAAGCGCAACCACACCCGGGATGTCAAACAACAGCCAATCATTCGAAACGCCGATATCAAATATAAGATTTCGAATAAAGTAATCGTATATGACGGCGTAAATACTCGCTAAATGAGCATAGACTAAACTGGTTATCAGCAAAGCCGCGAGAAGTAAAAAAATGTCCGAAAGTTACTGAAAAATTACCACGTGATAAAAATACGCAAGTTTGCCACAATTAGCATGAGCGACGTGTGCAAGTTAGGAGATGAATATCAAGTACGCAGAACAACCCAAATAAAGTGGAATGAAATTTATCCAGCTTAAAAAGACCTAGTTTAAGTGCAAGTTGATTTAGCCCAACTGCGGTGAACAAGCATCAAGAATGCAACATCAGCCTCAGCATGGGGCACATCACACAATTACATACGTATATACACCCACACACATACATTCACTTTTATGCCAAACATGTACTTTTGTACATTTTTCATCACATTACGTTAGCCTAACATGGTAATATCTGTAAAAGTGTGCCACGCATTGTCGAGAATAAAAGTTTATTTATTTATTTATTAAGCTGGTTGTCATCGGTCCGTCTCGCCTTTCGGGCTAGAGTCCACGTGACCCGACGTGCTTGGCGCGAGTGTTTACAGAATACGTCTCGCAACCGACATCAGTAGCGCGTTTGCTGCCGTCTCCTAGTCGGACTGCCTGTTTAAAGTGTTTGTTACTGACTTATCTGAGGGGTAAAGGGTGATTATGACGCGGAGCAGTGAACGCCGCAAGGAAGCTGTCTCGTTGATGCCGCCTTATCTTTGCACGATAGCCACCGGTTTGTGACGGTACGTTGCTAACACAAGGTGTCGGTGCCTTGACCCAGGATGTTCGCTTTGGGCATTAAGGTTTTCAGGTAAGTCCCCTTTCTCACCCTCTTATTATTCTTTATTCCTTAGGTCACCATGGTGGTATGGTGACGAAGCAGCAGTTCAAATGACTCCTGTACTGCTGCTGTTGATTGATTGAGTTTACTCCCAAAAGTTCTGGCGTGCTGATCCAGGGCACGTAAAAACTGCTGCGAATGCAGTTGATTGGAGCATCCCTGAACATTTAGGGCTGGAGGATACTTGGATTCACTTCCGCACCAAGGCAACCGTGCTCACTGGTCAGCTTGTCCCAGTTTTCCGAAGAAGCGATTTCCAAGCGTCCCCTTGGATTGATGATGAACTACGATCTTGGTTGAAAAATGACGGAGGCTATGGGGTAAATTCAAGATTGTACAGTTGACTTTTACCTATTCTGATTACAAAGCCATCAGGAACGTTTGTATAGCAAAAAGTGAGAAGCACCAAAAGTTTGAGCGCGATTTGGCTGCACAAACTTCAGCATGTCCCAAGAAACTCTTTTCGTAGCCGAAACGGACTACTAAAGTTGGCAACTGTGTCCCCGTCCTGTTCTCCTCTCGGGAGGCAGATGTACTTCACGATGACGATGCGAAAGCTGATCTCTTGCCAAACAGTACTCCTCCGTCTATACGATAGACGCCCCACTGACCTGTTCTATTGTGGGTACGCATCCGTCTCCTCTTGGGTCTGTTGAGGTAAACGCGGACATGGCATTGAGGCTTCTCCTTGAATTGGGTATTGATTCGTCGCCTGGTCCATAGGGTTTGCATCCTCTGTTTCTCAAGACCGTCGCTGAGCATACTGCACCCCCAATAAGTCATATTTTTCGGTTCCCTTTGGCAACTGGTCGCCTTCCATCTGATAGGAAAGTTGGTATCATTAAGCCAATATACAAAGGTGGGAACTGGCAAGAACCTTCTAACTACCACCCGATTCGCCTGACGTCGGTTGTTTTTAAAGTCATGGAGAGACTTCTTAAGCATTCTCTACAGCGTCACTTGGATGCCCTGAATCTGATTTCGCCTGCCCAGGATGGGTTCCAGCGGGCTCGCTCTTGCATTTCCAACCTACGCGTCGCCACAGAAAGATGGGCAAAAGCCTGACGTTGGTAAACGTTTGGAGCTTCGTCGACTTCAATAAAACGTTTGATAAGGTAGCACATAGAAGGCGCCTCCTTAAGCTCCGGGCTATTGGTGTCACGGGGTAGCGGATTTCTTGCACGGTCGTGTAATGAGATTCAAAGTGAATGAAGCCCTTTCCTAATGACCAGTGGCGTGCCGCAGGGTTCGGTCCTTGGTCCTGATTTGTTCAAAATCTTCATCAACTACCTTCCTTCTGTACTTCAAGTGGTGTCTAATCTACGCTGATGATCTGAAACTATGGTTAGATGTTTCTGGCCTCGAAGATGCCGACAGATTACAAGCAACACCTGACATCCTTAATGATTGGTCCATTATGTGAGGTTTGCCCATTAACCATGACAAGTGTTACGTCCTCACAATCGGTGCCCCTGAACCCGTCGACACATACTATGTTCGCGGTTGTCTGCTCACGAATGCCACTCTAGCGTAAGACCTAAGCACTAGTGTGTCGCACAATCTTAAGACAACCCACGATATTAGAAGTAGGTTCAGCCAACAGGAAGTCCACCGCTATAAGATTTTTGTCTCGATTGTCCCTAGAGATCTTCAAACTCCTGTTTGTCTCGCATGTGAGGCCTATCCCATCCAACACATGGCGCAACTTTTGGCGACGATTTTACCAAAAAGTGCGCCATAGGTTACATAGGAAACAGTGCGCCAAATTGTGCGCATTTATTGTTCATTGGTTCATTGGGTTGTGGAGAGCAGAGGGGAGAACACTTGTCAGCTCCGTAGATTCCTGTTCAATGTGGGATAGCTGCATGTCGTGGTGTGACGACTTTCCTCGATGGCTCGTCGCAGTTGTAGCAGGATCCCAGCGTCTTCATTAAGTGTTTGTCTGAAAGCATCTTGAAACATTCCTGCGAAGGTGCGTCAATAATTTCCTTTGGGAAACTGTTTCATTCGTTCACCACCTGGGTGGACAAGGTGAGGTCTGCGCGAGCGTGGAGCCTTCGTGGTTTGAACAGCTTCCATTTGTGACCTCGTGTCGAGCAGTCGGCGTTGGGTTGGAAGAACTGCAGTAGCTCGTTTCCGAGTTCATCAAGGAGGAGGCGTCTACAGTAGATGAGATAGCCGCCTCGACGGCGGAACTCCATGGGAAACAGGTTCAGCTGGTGAAGTCGGAGAGGCTAAGGAAGATCGTGGAGCCTGCTGACATCTTTCGAGGCACTCCTCTGGACGTTATCTATCAAACAGCACTCAAACTTAAAGAGGGGGAAAACAGCTGGCTGACCATATTCTAGTATGGGACGTACGCATGCGGTGTATATAGGTCGGAAGATCTCAGGAGCCATTCGGGAGAACGACCTTCTCAAGGCACCTAGAAGTCTCTTTGCAGCTGCGATCTTCTTCAGTGTGTACTGTGAGGTCTTAAGGTCAGAAGATACGATGACCCCGAGATCCTTCTCTCTAATAGTGTACTTGACAAGAAATCCACCGGTGTGGCATGTGCCGTATGAGTCAGTTTTACTGAGTGGGAGAACGGCACATTTATCGCGAGGTACAGGTAATCGCCACTTGGTGGACCACTCGTGCAGCCTAGCTAGAGCCTCTTGTAATTCTTCAGCATCACTTAGGCTACATACTGTTGACTGGAGCTTATTATTAGCGTAGATGATGTAGGCCGTATGGTGCGCAACCGGGAGGTCATGTATGTATAGTTTGAAAAGTTCTGGACTAAGTACGGATCCTTGTGGAACCCTACATTGCTCAATGAGTGGCTAGCATAGTGGCGCTGTTTTCTCTCTCTCTCTCTCTCTCTCTCTCTCTATATATATATATATATATATATATATATATATATATATGGGAGCAGGTAACTGTCCCAACTGACTGGAGCCGCTCCGTCATAGTCTCAATTTTCAAGGGAGGCTCACGATCGGAATGCGGCAACCATAGAGGAAACAGTCTGATCTCCATTGCTTCCAAATTGCTTACCTCCATCATCCTCCACAGACAGATTGACACTAGTGAAAGCAATATTCGTGAAGAGCAAGCCGGGTTTCCTCGAGGTCGTGGCTGCATTGACCACAGCTTCACCTTGCGCCAGTTGTTGGAGCACCGTCACATATATTGGCGGCCCACCGTTGTCGTGTTCCTCGATATCAAAAGTGCATTCGATTCGGGGGATAGACGCACACTTTGGGACTGTTTAGTCAGGAAAGGTGTACCCTAGAAATATGTAAATATTATGCGATTATTTTAAACGCGCGTAGCTCAGACAGAGTGAGGGCTTACGGTCAGCTCTCGTCGCCCTTCAATATATCCAGCGGTGTGAGACAAGGATGCCCGCTGTCACCTTTCCTCTTCAACTTCCCTATTGACGAAGTCATGGAAATCGCGTTTACATTACACGACTTAGAAGGTGTGGATCTGCTCCCAGGAGAACGACTTCTTGACTTGGAGTATGCTGACGATATTGCCCTCACCTGTGAGAGCTCACAAACGTGCCAACGGCAGTGGACAGATTAGCACTGGCTGTCAGCCGCTTCGGGTTTTGCTTCGCACCCTCGAAGTGCAAAGCGTTCCTCCAAGATTTGCCTGAACCGCCTCCTGCACTGACCCTTGGTAGGAATCAGAAAGAAATCGTTCAAAATCCAACTACCTGGGAAGTTGAGATCACGAACCTCATAACAAATGCTCGAGGCGCTTTTGCTAACCTTCGCCATTTATGGCGCCGGCACGACATCACCTTGGCCCTGAAGGGTAGTGTACAATGCAACGGTACGTTTAACCATACTGTACGGTTGTGAAACCCGGCCCCTTAGATCAGAGGACACAAAAAGGCTAGTTGCGTTGCACCACCGTTGCCTTCGCAATTTAGCTCACATCTGGTGGGAACACCGAGTAAGCAGCGAGCGTGTTCGACGCCATGTTTAAGGCACAGGAAAAGGAAATGAACCGCTCAGCACTGTTATTTCACGCACCAGGCTACGATGGCTAGGCCACGTGTTACGCATGCCAGCTCACCGCCTCCCGCGACATGCGTTGTTTGCGCGCCGGGGGTATGGATGGAAGAAGAGGAGAGCTGGCCAAACGATGACCTGGTCGAGAGGAATGAAGGCCTTCACTTCGAAGCTGACCTCGGTTGGAGCGTCTCGGATCCCTGGTTGAGGTCCGAAAGACGATGAACACGTTTGGCTGGATACATTTGCTGACCTGGTTGGGAGCCGACTGCAATGGCGTTCGTGCTGTGAGTTTCTTTGTCCAACCCCATCACTCTTGGTCTCCCCCTTCAAGCACGATATCACGACATAGCCTTGTATAATTTTGCATAGTATATTTTTTTGCTGCATAGTAGCCGGCTGCTAGCTTACCGGAACGATGCCCATGCGTTACCGGTAGCTCAGCTGGCTTGCACCTGTTGCGTTTTATCCCTTTTTTCTTTTAGGTATTGCGGCACAGTAGCTGAAGTGTTTCCCACCTCTAGCTAACATGTATAATGATATATATATATATATATTATATATATATATATATATATATATATATATGCCCATGCTAAGGCTGATGTTGCATTCATGATGCTTCTTCATCGCAGTTGGGCTTTAACCTACACAATCTAATTTGGCCCTTTTACACATGCCTCTGTGGGGACACTATGTGAGTACATCGAATTCCTTTTCATTTTATTTTCATCATTTGTACTTCTCCTTCTAACCATCCAACTTGACTTGTCAATCACTTCTTTTTTTACCCGTAATGCCCCACTGTTCCACTATACCATGAACTGTGTTTCGAGTAATATATCAAATTCCTCAAAATGTTCGTGCACCTCAAACATCGTTCCTTGTTATGAGGTACACAGATGTAGAGCGACATCAGACTGCATTTCGAAAAAAATACCAATGCTGGTAACAGAAGCTTGTTTGTACGGTCATGTGGTTATTAACCCTTGTGCTACTCCCAGTAAGAAAGCGAAATTTCAGTTGAATACTTGACAATAGATGCTTCTGGATCTATATGAACAGCTGATAAGCTATGAAGAGAGGGCGGAAACGGTTTTGGACAGCTGTCCGTTATACCATCTAGCCACGGTCTTTTTATGAGAGGGTTCAATTGCGTTTGCCATTCAGCGCTTGTGGTCCCCGCCGATGAAATTAAGGCTGTGCGACTGGATTGAATGTCTCAAGCCGCGTAACTCAGCGTTGTTCTGCGCATCGTGATCCACGATCACCTTGCGACAAAGGGCTCAGCGCACCAAGGGAGGCGCGGTTCCTGGCGCAATGAATGAGACTGCAAGTGGCGAATGAACGAAAAGCAGCGAAAAGCTCATTTTCTATTGGTAGAATAGAGGCAGTCGACCAGACAGACCTGACCCGGCTAATTCCATAGTGAGCGGCTCCGTAGCATCTTGGTCACTACCGTTCCCCGTAACCCAGTGGTCTTCATCACGGAATAGTAACAGTCGTGTTCTAGCCGCACATGCGCCCGATGGAATGCGCACTGATGACGATTCGCGAAAGAATTCAACAGCGATACAGTGCTTTTCCGGGTGTGTGATGGATGTTTGGCTGAGTCTGGATGTGAAGAACTGCTTATACATTTCGATATGTCCTCCATAGGACAGCGTGAATGGCCATGGTTCCCCTCCTTTAGGTAGACCGTTAAAGGAAGCGAAGATTCAAGAGCGATCACTCAGAACCGGACACCTAACACGGAGGTGGAGCGAAAGACGTGACGTGGATAATAACACTTCTCCAATACGTGAAGTTTGCTTGCTACCTGAAAATCTAAGATGGGTTGCCTGTCTTGTCTAATGGTAAATATACGACGAGAAGTCTACTACGATTTCCCCTTAGTAATACTACTCGGTTGATCTCAACCGGTTTTGCCAAAGGGAATGACTAGATAAGTAGGTACCCGTGATTTTTTCCAAAGCATACGAACTACTGAACCTTCCAACATAACGCCCGGTGTTATGGTTTAAATGTTGATGCTCGTCTACTATAAATATCCGACAAAGCATAATAGTAGGATTAGAAGATAGACCCTGTCTTTTTATGTGCCAGATCATCTGACCATATACCATCGTCCGATGCATAGAACATTTGAGATGCATCTGCGGCTTTTATACAAGACGCAGTTTGGTGTGAGCTAGCTAGCTACCAAGTGGATGCGTGCTGTGGTCCGATCCAGTTCTTGGTAGAAATATGTAGACCAATATCCGAACAGTGAATGGACAGTCCGCAGAATATTTCGGTTTACTCTTGCTGTACTCGGCATCTGTTAGAATAGTATCAAGCAAATCGTAAATTGTTTTGGACGTATCAGTATGGCAAGTAGTTTACAGTGAGCATCTCTGCTAATTCAAACGTGTAGCAGGTTTACCATGTCTGCCGCAGCAACAGTGTCTGTATTCATTTTTGATTTCGGCAGTTCTTAGCAATGAAGATGAAGTACATGATAAAGGCCTGGGCTATATATATATACATATATATATATATATATATATATATATATATATATATATATATATATAATACTGAAGTCAAACCATAGAGTCGTCCACCGCTCATTTGCCCATTTTGTGCACCACCGATGTCACAACATTGCCGCGAAACATTCGCCGTACTTTGGAGAGCCGCACATAGTTGTTCGTCAGTTGTGATATGAATGGCGTGCCATTAGACCCGACTACACCTCATGAAAGAGCATGGCGCAACGAAACCTGCTAATGGGTATATTACAAGTCCACGTTCCCATACCTTCATGACGTACTGCTTGTAAGTCATAAGGTAACAGATATAAGCAGGGCATGTTAGCCTCTTCCTTCACCCGCAACCGGATCATTAAATAGAAAGTCCGATTGCAACCCAGTCCCCAGCTCAATGTGGTAGCCAACCTACTATAAGATAACCGTCTCGTCTATATATATATATATATATATATATATATATATATATATATATATATATATATATATATATATATATATATATATATATATATATATATATATATATATATATATATATATATATATATAGACGAGACGGTTATCTTATGGTAGGTTGGCTACCACATTAAGCTAGGGACTGGGCTGCAATCGCGGACTTGGAATATATCCATTAGCAGGTTTCGTTGCGCCATGTTCTTTCATGAGGTGTAATCGGGTCTAGTGGCACGCCATTCATATAACAACTGACGAAGAACTATGCGCGGCTCTCCAAAGTACGGCGAATGTTTCGCGGAAATGTTGTGACATCGGTGGTGCACAAAATGGACAAATGAGCGGTGGACGACTCTATGCTTTGACTTCGGTATTGATCTAGGAAAGGCGTGAGTCATCTAAATAACGACGGGTGCTTTCTCAAGAAAAGTGTGATATTTTACTAGGTTATGCTGATCTGTGCAGCACAAGATGAGCAGTTTTGTCATAGCATAGGCCGATAGTGTCCTTCTAAGTCGCATAACCCTGTCCGTAAGCAGCCGAACACTATTGTACATTGTATGGGCTAATCGAATAGCAAACTCAACCTTCACAGAAAGTGTTATTCTCACGCGATTCAACCCAACCCCAACGCAGGAGGCGCTGACATACCGTTTCACACGTTGGTGTGTGCATCACAAATATATTATACGCGATACTAGCGCGTTACTCTGGTGACGAGCGACCGGATCGCAGTTTCACGCAACCAGACATTTGTCGTACTTATGGGGTCGAGTCAGGGAGGGACTGAGCATCAATTATGTTAGCCTAGAATGTCAGAGAACTGAGAACCCTACCAGAATAGCGATATTAACCCGGTGGTAAGAATAGAGTTACTGTTGAGCATACTTGACTGCTTCAGGTTGAAAATGTTGAGAAAGTGTTTGTACGTGACCATTAGTAGTTAAGAGGAACTGCGATGAGACCATCAAGTAGTGTTACAGATGTCAACTATTTAGTCTTTGACAATAATTTCCCTTGCTCTCTGGGCATCTTATGTCGAAAACGTATTAAGTACACTCGATAGATCGCATTTGTCTCACGCTTGCTAACTGGATAATACTCGATGTTTAGCCATTGCTCCCTCCAGTATCTTGAGGTACCATAGTGGAAAAGCAATGAAGTGAAAAAGTCATATAGAAAATGGTGGCACGGGATCTGTTCGCGGATGGGAGTCTCAGGATCAGTCAAATCCAGAGGATTGATGCCATTACAGCCATTCCTTGACTCCCGACTTGTATTCGTTCCCCATCCGAAGACTTTCACGCTATTAGTATTATTTTCCCGGGTTAGCTTTTATTTGTCAGCAATATTAGCTCCCATTTTTGATCCACGCTTATTTTTAATAGTGCAGTTCTCCGATCATGATTGTTTAAATGATCTGAATCAGACCTGAGTGGTCAGCTGTCACTTCAAGTTGCTTACTTGGTTTAAAAGGTCGCACGCCCCTTCTTGTCACCCCCGTTCATTCACCAGAATCTGTGCTCATACTGACCCTGCGGTTGACACAATACTTCAATGAGAGCAAACCTATCGGAACTGTTTGCTTTGCACTAGTCCTGTTTTGAAGTGGAGGTCCTGTTTCGTGCTCTATAGAACAGTGATTAGGTTCAGAGCACCGAGTATTTGAAGGTTCTCGTAGACAGTGCACTGAAAACCAGATGCGGTTGGACCGCCTCATTGAGGTTTCACATTGCGTGATGAATTTCAAATGTCTGTTAGCACGGGTGACTCAGCTACCTAAGCAGACTCCTTCTGAGTGCATGCGTTACAGTCTTTTGTAATAGATGGTGATCAATTACGTATGCTGATGCCCACTGCTGCTCATCAGCATGTTATCAGTAAGGAGTTAGAACCATTAACCGGCCTCGTTCATCTTGCAGCAAGCACTTAGTGACAACATTGAGCACAGGAGAGACAGAGGCTGACAACCGCATAACTCATCCTGCATGCTGGACATACGGACTGAAACTTATTGCAGAGGTCAATGGAACATTGTCAGTCAACGAAGCACAAGATTCCTTTAACGCTAATACTCACTTCTTCACTTCGTTTTCATATTAGAAAATCCTTTTGAGGACGGTTTCTGCACGTCTGCGGCAATTGGCGATATTTGCTTATCGAGATGCTTGTCCATGAGGTAGATACTAAAGTCAAGCTATTCGCAGGGGCAGTCAATAATACGTGAACCCAGGAAAAACAGCCAGAACGTAAGATTGGAGTTCCTTCTAAACAGTTACAAAAACTAAGGGCTTTACACTTCTATTCAGGCTTCACAGAATGTTGATAAAATATGAAAACCTGAGGATTCTTGGTCCCAATAAAGAAGAGACTGAGATCATGAAATGTCTTAAACCAGTAAATGAAAAAACGCGATTTCTAAAAGCCCGGTGTAACACGCAACGAAACTCACCCACTACATCTCATTACACTTGAGGGTGTTCTTATCGATACCTCTGCAGCTGTAACTTTAAAAAACTATTTTCCCGATTCTTTTACTACTCTGGACGATATACTTTGTGACCACCCCACACAGTACTATACGTCATGTATCTCTAACGTAGATATCGACACTGGTTCAATCAAGCGCCAAATTAACGCTTTAAAGACTACATTTCATCCAGGTCCAGATGGAATCCCTGCAGTACTTTGGAATTCCGATGGGAATGATGTCCCCTGCTTACTACTGAACTTGTTTACTTCATCAATGACAACTGGATTTTATCCCGATCAGTAGAAACTGACGATAGTGACACCCCGCTATAAAACCGCGTCTAGACATAACGTTAAACGCTATCGGACCATAAACCATACTACTATAATTTCTAGAATCATAGAGCGCCTAGTTAAAAAGGAAATCGTTAAATTCCTAACATCAGACAACCTTTCGTCACATTTGCAGTACGGATTTCTTCAAAAGCGTTCGAGTGTCACTTGTTAGCTTGATTTCTTCGATCACTTAACGAAATCAACAGACTCTGTATGATACTTTACTTGGACCTTCAAAATGCCTTCGACAGAGTTTCACACAGAACGCTTATACATAAACTTCGCTTTTGTGGAATTGAAGACTCATTACTATCCTGGTTGGAAGCATACCTCACTGGTCGAAAGCAGCGAATAAAGATAGATTAGTATCAGTCGAAAACAAGAGATATTACTAGTGGCGTGCTACAAACAATGTAATTGACCTCTTCATTTTTGCCTATATGTAAATGGTCTTTTCCCCCCAACAAGGCATGGTAAACCTTATTTGTTTGCAGATGATTTAAAAAACTTGTGTGCCGCTGATTCTCAATCTCTGTCGTTTGTATTTACGATCCAAACTGATAAAGCTTCACTGGAAGACTAGCGTGTCGGATCTTCCATGAACTTTTCAAAATCTAAATATAGCATTATGAATGAATGAATGAATGAATGCTTGGTCCGGCCCAAGGTTTGTCTGCTTCGAATCGCGCTCTATTTATACAACTCGATATGTGACTTAGGTCACGATTACTCAGGTTCGTTGAGTTTCAAAGAACAAGCTGAGTATAGGGTTACTAAAACACTACAGACTATTGGAATGATAGGCCGCTTTTTTATAACAATCGAGGTTGAGCTCCTGTCCTTCAAACTGTACGCCAGACCATTATTAACATATGGCATCAACACTTTCGGAAGCATTTGAAGATGCGACACAAGTGCACTCGAGGCTACATAAAGCTCGATTAAAAAAAGAAGCGTGGGCTGCATCTCTAAGCTCACCTATAAGGATAGATGTCATTGGTAAAAATCGAATCGCTGTGACTTCGAATATTAAGTCTATGTCTATTATTCATGTCTATGTCTATTATTCAAAATTGTCCATCGACTGATATATACCATTTACTGTCAGCCAGTATTCCAAGAATCTTCACCATATGATCTAAGGAGCCAAGACTATGTGATAAAACTAACTGGTTGCCGCACACGTCTACGGTACAACCTATTTACACGCAAATATCCCATGCTATGGATAGATTGCCTTAGGCCATCAAAAGTTCATCTCCGCTTCGAACATTTAAGACGCAACTAAAAGAGCACTTAACTGTTAATAGAGTTAAAGAACTGGTTCGTATCAGTTGCACAGACGAATCGGTGTACGAGAAATGGTCTGATAACGTCATAGTACTCGCGAAGTTTGCAATACAAAAGTACAGCTAAAGATGGGTAGAAGGGTTTGTCGACAAAACGCGAAATACAGTGTTACCTCATCGTGAGTTTTCTTGCTAGATAACTTAGCTTTGTCCCACATTCCTTCCTCGTACTTTGTCACATCATTTGGTATTACTCCAACTGACCACCCACCGGTGGTCTATGAAAACCATGATACATCGATAGGTTAGATAAATGAGATATATGTCTGATTTTCTCTTATTCGACACTGTTATCTTCTTCGTGTTACTCAAGTTAGTGACCCGTTATTGATCTATGAAAACATGGGCATATCGATGAGTGGAATAGATGGAATTTAGCTTTGTTTCTTCTTCATCTGCACTTCCTCTTACTGTGCTCTTACTTAGCTTGAAGACCCGCTGATGGCATTTGAAGAACATGTGCACATTCGTGGGTTGCATAGGCAAGCTTTGCTCTTAGCCCTCATTCAGTGCTTCCTTTCCATTACACAGCTAGGTGAAAGGCATGAGTGTCTGCAAGACATTGACTCACTCAAAGGGTGAATTGTTAATGATCGAAGTTAACACACAAAATATGTACCCTTTGCCCTGTGTTAACACATTTTACTTCCCGTATGAGGGAAGTGGTTGGTTCGAAATGATTTGTTTCATAGTGGATGCGGTTCTCAGTTCCACCGTCTGTCGTGTTAGCATGTCTGATCACACACTTTCACTATTTATAAATTATTGTTATATAGCGATAAACATATTGTCACTCACCTCTTACAGTGTTCTTTGTTTGTTTTCTTTTACCAACCATCCGCCAAAAGCTATCTGAACGTTTTACAACTGTCGGGGATTCCGAGGAATTTTGAAACAAAATCACAGGCACAAGAATCAGTGGAATGGGAACCACAAGTGTTTCGGTACGGAGGTTTGTAAAACCATTCTGTATTTCCTTCGCACCCTATGATTGGACCACCTTACCTGGGCCTTGGCTCACATAGTTGAGAATATATCAGTTTATTTAATTTATTTAAGATATTTCAGAACAGTATGTTCTCTCCAGCAATCTGGGAGAACACCTTAGTAATACTAGGTGTTGTTGTTGGGGCGCGATCACAGAAGATCGGACATCCACAGGTAGTTGGCTAGTATCGTGTTTGTAGTTAAGGCTGTCGGTTTCAAATCTTGAATAGCAAGTGCACATTGTGTCAACCAGGCTGGTTATACCATGGACTTGTTCGTGACCCAGGTAAGAGATGACGCGGGTACCGGTTTCGAAGGTACTTGTTTACCGAACGCGGTCGATCCTCGTCATCGTCCGTAAAGCACACTTTCTATCACGGTGTCCGGTTCGGTGAATGTAGCTTAAGATACAAACAATTCAACCTAGGTGCAACCCACCGTGGTGTGCTGTATATTCGTTTCGAGCACGTAGGCCGGTTTTCTATTATCGTCTGACTCTAAATAAGTATTCCAGATCAACGGTTATGGTCATCCATTTTAGAAAGAACTGGCAGCAGCTCTCGGAAAGCAGATACTTGAGCAGCATTTGCAGTTAGAGATAGGAATGTCGTTACACTTGAATAAGCTAACGAGTTAACAAGCCATCCAAGAAGTCCATCTCAACTACGGTGATAAGTTGTACGCTGTCCTTTTGCACCCAGTCATATGAAACAGCGTCCGTTGCAGTGAGATCAATCAGCAAAAGCGCGCGATATAAGGTTAGCGTGCCCCATAACGTTCATCGGGAAGTTATATCTCATTTACTAGGGTCTCATTACCACTGCTGCAAAACTCAGTCTTTCAGGGACAAACGTTTATTCAGCAGTCGTCCGCAAAAATTACCGCATGTTTCGCAAGTCAAACTCCTCGACAAAAATTGCACGTCCAAAGCCATAACTAACGACCCATCTGAGTCGATGAGGTTGCTCGTTTGCTTCAGTTACTCAAATGGTGGATCACCCACACGAATATCGACCAATCCGAGTCCAGTACCCGAATCCGTCACGCCCGACTCCCATTGGCTGTCTGGTCATCTGCTCACTCTGGTCGGATACTACCGTCACAGCCTCTTTCACGGATATTATTTCAGTTCAAAGTTAATTTCGCTCTCTTCCGAACTCTTCATGCAGCAGTAGTAGCAGATGTACAAGAAGACCGATACTTCGTGGCTGACAGCTGATGCATCGACAGCCAGTTTCCCCGACTTTACGGCAAGTGATCTTGACGCGTCAGCCTAGTGTCTCAAACACCGTGAACCAGCAAAGAAGTTCGTCAAGCGCACATGGAAACTGCATTCATTTGGGGTGCCGTTACACGGCGGGCGACTTACTTTACGCGGATAAATTAGGCTCTAAATTGGTCAGATAAAACAAGGTTGCATAGGATCATTCAACTACAGTATCGCTGCTGAGGTAACTGGACGGGAGAATAACTCACCTCGTAGATCACCGTGCCCGGTGGAGTGTCTTCTGCCACACTGGTGTTGTAGGAGGTGGAATCAAACCGCGGTTCGTTGTCATTCATGTCGGCCACTTCGATATCAATATGCAGGCGCGCTTCCATCTGCTTGGGCAACTCACTTGCCTGAGGGACCCAGGCGAGACTCGGACTGTAGGCGACCAGTACGAAGTGATGTCTAGGTTTGGTCTCTGCGTCCAAATCTTCAGTGAGCACAAGTCCGGGAGTTCCCGACGGGCTGATCTCAAGGCGAAATGGAGCGGTGGGATTGATAGAAGGAGAACCCGTGTTCTCCGTGGCCAACTCCAGGCGGTAATGCACGCGGTTGTGTTCCTCCAGCAAATCGGCATCTGTCGCTTTGGGTAGGTCGAGTCGGCGACCTTTGCGGTACAACACCTCGTTGAGGCGTTTGTGCCACCGGATTTGATCGAATTTCGGCCAGTTGTCGTTCAGATCATGCACTTGTACCGCCACTCGATGAGTGGCGCGTAAACTACTATCCTGCAGTAATGCATTTACATCTAAATGGACGTAGACAATGCCGTTTTGAGAGCATGTCACCTTGTCCGTAAAACTGTCGGTGGAGGCGGAATGCTGTTGGCCTTGTGGCTTGACACCTGCATGCAATTAGAATCGCCGGTAGGCACCGAGTAATGAGATATGGTAGTAATTAATGAACTGAATCAAAATGTGTGATGCAGGTGAGTGCTAGGATAATGCAAAAAGGATCCCCATGTTACTCTTGTAGTTACTGGACGTATCATGAGTACAATTTAACTGAGGCTGAGAAACACACCACATCTAATGTGTCGCAATAAGAATGCAGTGAAAGACAACGAGCGTGTTGCGCTTTCTGCAATAGATGTTAAGTAACATACATTACTCATATGTCCCATTGTATTCATTGCACTGGTCGCGGGTTTAAAATATACTCTGCTACGCCCTTCAGCAGCAGCATAGGTATGTATTCTTATATCTGCAAATACTTCTCGTAGGGTAGCTATTGAGTCCCAATCGGAAACCAAGAAGCTGTGGCTACTCGCAGAAGTGTTTGTGGTAAATACCTAGCCCTACACCATGTAATTACACTGATTTTAACGCTCACGGTGGACACTAATTCGCCATTAATGTGAAAACACCTGTCGCTTTGTCGATTAAAATTTCCACAACCGCTTATTTGAAGTGCTCAGTCCCATCGGTCAGACTGAATAAGCCATAAAGTAATTGGTTTTTTTTACCACCGTTCTTCATAAGTATAACTTAAATATCATGACCAAGGGCCGTTAACTTCACGATTTCTGCATCACACAAACTGGGTAGTTCACATTCGACCAAGTTCCGCCGGGAGTAATGTCTAACAGTGGGATTATGGAACCCTTTACCCGTTCAGCTAAAATAACTGTTACTATGTTGCATAAGTTGTCATCAACCGAACTCGAAATTTACCCATAACTCCAACGAAGGAGGCTCAGCCTTTTGGGGCCACCTCACACTGTATATACCAATTTGTAGGTGACTGCGGAAACAGTTACACAGGCAGAACTAATAGAACTCTGACTTCCCGAATAAAGAAGCTTGTACCAAGTTGAATTCAGCGTGAAGTTGCTCGGATTGCCTATCCTCGTCAGCTTCCGTGTTTGCGCCGACGTCCTCGATAGGCAAACACCTATTGGACTCGGGCCACTAAATAAAGCTGGGCCCAGCGTTTAAAGTTGTGTTACGTCACACTGATCCCCGCTTCGTTCGGTTTGCTGAGGCTGTCGCTATAAGCCGGATGAAGCCAGCCTTGTGTGTTCAGAAACAATTATTTGTCAGCCTAAAGCTGCTTTGGACGTAGGTGTGAACTTCCGTCACTCGTTCTGCACCGCAAGCTTGTTTGCTTGCCCCTACTGTTAGCTAATCTATGTATATCGGTTATTGTTAATGGTACTGAGGAGACAATACGCAATGCATGCATCTACCAACCTTCTTTTTTCCGTGCTTTTAAAATAACTGTTATCCGATGTGGACCAATAGTTCCGTTTAGCTGACATAGCCATTCCCGGTATCACATCATTGTTGCCTGCTTCAATGTTCCGTTACAGCCCTGTTACCACACTACAAACTCGTCTAGAGAATTGAAAGAGCGAGTTATCTACCCAACCACCTCTTTCACCGCGCTAAGGCGAACGCCAATCAGCACACTGTGCGCACCAAGAGAATGAGTAAGACCGAGACAGACTGGGGCAGCCGGAACAAAGCCCCTGTGAAGCGCGATGTACCGAGGCTGAGTGAGAGATTGTGTCCGGCAAGTTTTCTGAGCGGGCCGTGGCTACGTTCTTGAGTCACCGCCGTGTTCCACAATGAGGTGGTCCCTGCATCTGTCAGCGAGAAACAAGGCCTATGGGTGGTGGGAATGGTACAATGGCTTTTCTGTCGAAACTGACCTGGTCTATCTTTGTACGCGGATAAGCGAGTTGGGGTTTTAGAGAAAATGTTCCCACTCAGTAAATTTGCTTGCCGTAAGTGAACCCAATTGTAAGTAAGATCAGTGACAATGCTACCCTATGAAATGCCGCTCAGCTTCACGGATTGGTTAATCACAGGTTCGGAAGTAGTCTCTTCGAAGGGACTGATAAACGAACCGGACGATTCTCCATGTTTGACTTACGTGACTAACAACTGTAGTGGTAATCTCGAGGTGGATCAAAGGTTAACTGAGCGAATAATCGAAATATTTAATTGGCAACTGAGGTGTGTTAGATTCGCAGATTGGGATCAGTCTGATGTGAATGGGACCGTAACTCTTGGCACGGTCCATGACTAGATCTCTGTATGTCGCAGTAAGGCGCGAATTGTAGGGTGCATCACTTCGCTCTATCGTTTAACGATGATGCATAATCCAGTAAATTAACGTACACGTATAATCAAGTACAAAATCGGTATCCCTTGTACAAGCGCTAGGAATTTCATATTTGTCGCAAGGTCGGATTAATTCATTTCGGAGACAATAAGAGCACTGCATACGGTAACGTGTCAAAATCCCCTTCCTACGGCTGATGACCGACTGGGATTCAGATGGTCATAACTGTGTACTACTGGTGATCGTGTGGGAGCAATCTAATTTAAGCCTTAACACTTACCTGAAGTCCTATTTACAGGTGTCCGCCGTTTCATTTTCTCTCCACGTAAAGTCCGTAGATAGTATGACAACATTGACCTGAAACTTGCGGATGTCCATTTGACAGCTGCTGTTTTCCAATAGCGTGTATCTGATTTAGTGAGTGCTGAGACTGACGACTACACACTGAGAGGTTTGGACGGTGCGGGGAAACGAGGTGGCCGAAGCACGCGCTCTCCTTTGTATCCCCGTCATGAATGCTGGTCTCTTGATAAGTATTAGCAAGCAGTTAACTTTAGAAATGGTGATCACGTTTGATGGAACAACGTAGAAGTAGCTGATTGGCCTATTGCGATTATAATGCGGAGTTCGCATTTTGCTGCTTGCGGCCACTATGCAAAATTGTTCACTGGGCAACAGGATCCCTAGCATAAACTGTGAGCATGTGTATTGCCTTGTGTCAAAGCATTATCAAACCTGTGACGAAGTAAGCCACAGATGATACAATTGTCATCGACCCACTTTATGCATTTCACACAAACAGCTTGTTGTGGCAATGCCAGTGGAGGAAAAATCACGCAACGCCAATGGATGCATCATCATCATCATCATCATCATCATTATACACCTTAGCTAGAGGTTGGGAACACCTCAGCTACTGTGCCGCAATACATAGAACAAAAAAGGAGAAAAAAAGCAACTGGTGCAAGCTGGCTGAGCTACCGGTAACGGATGGGCATCGTTCCGGTAAGCTATCAGCCGGCTGCTGTGCACCCAAAAAATTATTATTCAAAATTATATAAGGCTAAATAATGAGATCGTGGTTGGAGGGGAGGCTAAGAGGTATGGGGTGGGAAAAGGAAACTCACAGCACGAACGCCACTGAGGTCGGCTCCTAGCCATATCAGCAAGTGTGTCCAACCAAACGTGTTCATCGTCTTTCGGACCCCAACCAGGGAGCCGAGACGCTCCAACCGAGGCCAGCTCAGAAGTGAGGGACTTCATTCCTCTGGACCAAGTCATCGCTTGGCCACCCCTCCTCTTCTTCCATCCACACCCTCGGCGCGCAAACAACACAAGTCGCGGGAGTCGGTGGGCTGGCATGCGTAACACGTGGCTGAGCCATCGGAGCCTGATGCGTGAAATGACGGTGCTGAGCGGTTCGTTTCCTTTTCTTGTGCCATAAACAAGGCGTCGAACACGCTGGTAGCTCTCGCGGTGTTCCCACCAGATGTGAGCTAAATTACGAAAGCACCGGTGGTCGAACGTAACTAGCCTCTTCAGATCCGATGCTTTAAGCGGCCAGGTTTCACAACCGTACAGTAGGGTCGAACGTACTGCTTCATTGTACACTCTACCCTTCAGAGCAAGAGTGATGTCGCGCCGGCGCCATAAGTGACGAAGGTTAGCAAAAGCGCCCCGAGCTTTTGCTATACGATTCGTGATTTCATCTTCAATCCCACGGGCGCTGATACAACTTCCCAGGTAGTTGAATTTTTGAACGACTTCTAGCTGATCCCCACCAAGGGTCAGCGCAGGAGGCGGTCCAGACCAATCTTGGAGGGACGCTTTGCACTTCGAGGGTGCGAAGCAAAACCCGAAGCGGCTGACAGCCAGTGCTAAGCTGGCCACTGCCGGTTGGCACGTTTGTGAGCTGTCACAGATTAGGACAATGTCATCAGCATACTCCAAGTCAAGAAGTCGTTCTCCTGGGAGTAGCTCCACACCTTCTAAGTCGTGTTCTGTGAACGCGATTTCCATGACTTCGTCAACAGCGAAGTTGAAGAGGAAAGGTGACAGCGGGCATCCTTGTCTCACGCCGCTGGAGATATTAAAGGGCGACGACAACTTGCCGTAAGCCCTCACTCTGCCCGAGCTACGCGCATATAATGCTCGGATAATATTCACATATTTCTCTATGGATGTGTGCATGTGCAATTCTGTAACTATGGTTGCCAGTTGATTGTGCATGAAATCGGTTCACTTGTATCAACGGGAAGCCGCTTTACCCCTGTACGTGGGACAGCGACAACCAGAGTAGTATGCGACAGAGGCAGTGAAGTTGATGACAGAATTTGGACTTCCACGTCACTCATCGTCAATATTTTTCAGAACTTCTGAGGTGACGATGGAGACGTAGTGTGCATTGTTACCTTCACTCCATATACACTGGTGAACACCGCTCAAAGGATGATTGTGTGGAACCAAGGGAACCAAAACAGTGTGTACGGCCTTTGCACGCGCGGACGCTAGGGCTGAAAGCACTGGGTTAGACATGGTGGTCAGTGTAACACAATAGGTGAAATATCTTGAAATGGAACGGTTGCTGTTTGAACTGGGATGGAAACAGCACAATTTTACTTGTTCGAGCCAACTGATGAAACTTAGGCGGGCTGCCCCCGGAGTGTGCTTGCAGGATGTGAAGCAACTGTAAGCTGGTCATAAATGAGATCCTTCACTCTGGTTTCATACTATGTAGTTCATCTGGGTCATTCTGTGAAAGAGCACTGACCAGTGGTTGTATCCCCTAAGATTAATTTGGGCAGTACAATTCTTTCAAATCAGATAGTAGTGCCATGGGTTAGCTAGTGGCCTGACAGGAAAGTGCATTGCTCACTGGTCTGACACTAACAAAGACGCAGGACGGGAGGATGAACTGCAAGTTGACGCATGTACCAACCCATCTCTCGGAGTGAGCAGCTAGAAAAAAGCATCTACTCTGTCGACTTAGTCGCCAGTACTAGCCTGAGCAAAAGATTGTCGTTAACTTCACAACTGGTTCTATGGGTGCATTTAAATCGCATACAAGATAACAACTTCGAAGCGAATGTTTGAATCCCTCGTTCTAACTCTGACAACATTGACTATACTTCGCGTTTCCGGCGATACTGTTAATGGACTTATGTATTTATAATATCAGTATCGCCTTCAGCAAACATGTTGAAAGCAACGCATTCGGTTGGTTACCAGTGAACAGCCACATGTGTGCGGTTCGACCATGAAACTCTCTTGGGGCTAATACAAACCATGTGAAAGATAGCTACCTTTTCGTCGCCTCAGTATATGCTCCCTCTACTACTGTCCGGAGGGTCTGAAAGACGATTTCTGTCGTCAGCTCTCATCTGTTATCCGTATGGTGAGGAATACAACTACCGTGATTGCTGCTGTTGACACGGATAGCTAACTTGCCTATCGGATCCTGAAGAAGACCTGGTAGGCTGTTTCGAGGTCGTTGCATGTCGAACAGATAATGGGGGTGGATTCCTGAAACTATGTGGCTACCATAATCTTAATCACAGCTGCACTGCTTTCCAGCACAGACGGCCACATCATGTCATTTGGTGCAGCCGAATTTCTCCATGAACCAGAGCCATTTTGACCATGTTATCTACAGATGTCGTACTTCAGTTCAGGACTGTGGACCAATTTAGTGTAGTTGACTGGATTCCGAGCATTCTCTACTGTCATCACGTAGAATGCTCACTTTCCCTGCTCAACGAAGCATGCATTTTCTATGCTTCTCACTTGCAATCCGGGCTCAGTTTTACAATTCGGCAATATCACGACGAACTGGCGCAACGCTTTTCAGCGGTGAATGAGAATGGTGAGCAGAATGCCGACAGGAGTAGTGCCAAAGGCTCCAAGAAGAACGCTTCTGACGTCTATTGTGCGCCCAACTTGAAATGTCCGAACTGTGCGTGTCTCAGAGGCATTTATCCGTTTAATCGAAGAACACAAACAGGTCCGAAATGGCACTTAATTCCAATGTGTCTAGGGTGCCCTAAAACGATGCAATACAAGAAGTCCTAAGACTGACAGCAAACGATGGTTGGTGACAAGTACTCGTGAGACGTAAAACCCAGTGCTATTGGGAACATGTAAGTACTCTTCCAACTCATTCCAAACATTGATCCGGGAAACCTTTAGTTAATGAGACAATAAGCTGATAAAGACGGACAGTTAATCCGTTCTCAACCGTGTCGAGTAGTCAATTGGGCGGAACATTTTGGAAAGTAGTTCCCTACACCTGTTACGACCTTGTCACTTACTGAATCACCTGAGCCCACGTTGGAAGTTGATGCCACACCTCCAACTTTGGTAGGGATTCGACATGAGCTAGGCACGTTGAAAAGAAAAATGCTCCTTGACCATATAATCTTCCTCCATCTTTGCTAAAAGATGGTAACTCCTTATTGACTAACCTTGTTTACCTATACAACACCATTTGGGACACCGAACAGGTGACTTAAGACTGGTGACTGCCGTCTGTCATGTCCACCTCCAAAAAGGGTCAGCACATTTCGTCAGAAAGTCATCGAGGTAGTAACCTAAGTTCCAATGCCTCCAGACTTCTTATGGTCATCATTTTCCGAGGACTCCCTGATCCTCATGAGAGCCAATGAACGCTTTTACCCTGGCAGTCTTGGCGGACGACCTATTGAAACTTCGTCATTTACTGCAGCCGATACGGTTACAGTTCACAGAGTACGGTGGTTTTCCTTGACTTGAAATCCAACTCCAATTCTGTTAATCGTGCCAACTTGTGGCACTGCCTATCCTTAAGGAGAGTGCCAGCTAATCTCCTCCAAAAGTTCTCTGCGTGTTCTTCCACGCCGGATAGAGGTCCAAGGGAAAATATCCCCTGAGTTTCCTGTGGCAATTGGCGCTCGTCATGATTATTCGGTATATCCCGCCGTCCTCTTCATCTTTGTGACCGAAATGATCATAGATTACATCGCTTTCTCAGCTTCTTCCGGACTGGTAAACTTTGAGTATGTGGATGATATAGCTCCTCTCCGATCGGACTCAGTGGTTATCCTGGCATTATGAATAGACGGATGCATAGTGTTTCGCACTATGGCACGTGTTTGATACATTCAATGGGCTATGCATCGTTGCAGGTAACCGAAAGGCATCCGCTCCAATGACGAGGGCTAATAGGGTGAAGCGAAGGTCTAGTGCTTTTCCGGATTGGTAGTTAACCTAGCTGGATTTCAATTAAATTGCAGTAAATTGAATACTGCTCTGAAGTTGAGCAATCAGCCTTATGGAAAGCTGGGTGCAAGCTGAACCTAGACCTGTCAAACCTCGAAGTTGATCGGATAGCGCGATAAAACACGGTTGTAAGCGCTAACGTTTCGTGCTTCCTTCTAGCTTGTTCCTTGGACTCAAAGACCAATACATAGTAACAAGGCACGACTCATGGACGCAGTACATCTGTCACTCGCATAGTAAAGCCGATCCTGAATAAATAATAGTCCACAATTTGGCCACCTTGGATGATATACAAGAAACGCAGTGACCATGACACGTCAATATCTTTTTCTTTGCGAAGGTGTGGAGATAAACAATGGTTGCGTAAGGAAGCAGGTTAGGCAGACGGACAAAGTGTTCGGGCTTTTCTAATCACTGGGGCATGTCACAGATTCCTGATTCTACTGCTGAACAACGTTCATCATATGCAATCGTGCTCAGATCCACTTTTGCTTCCATTCTCTTTCGCTACATCAAGGCATACCAGATGCAATGTTGCTAACAGCGGTCCAGATTTCCGCACCTGATTTGGAGGAGCTGCGACACGTTTCGAGAATGAAGACCTTGTACAAGCGATCTAGCCTACACCCCGCATCAATTTCGGCAGCGCTACTACCCATCATACATTTCAGTTGTTTGCACATCAGTGCATTCCACAGTACAATCGCTTCACAGGTTCAGTGCCCGTGCGCATGGTCTGGGTTTCTATCGCACGATGCTGATCGATCAGCCACTCCCTTCTAACCAATCTCTCTTCGCTGCCGGCCGTTCAGTTGTTCAACTATTGGCTTGATCGAGAACCGACGTCGGTTGTCACATGTTCCGCGTAGACGCATCCGAGCCTTCCTTTGTCACACCACCACCCTGCTTTACGGCCGGTGTGGCGGAGGAGTGTTATGGTAATCACACAAGACAGCCATCCAATCAGCTACTGAGGTCAAAGGTTGTCGCGGCCGACGCGTCGCAGAGAGACCGAGTGGCAATTTTCGGTCCTCTGGATCGCGCGGCGTCCGGCGGTGAAGCTAGCGCGCCACCCACTCAGGTGAAGGAAAATAAGCAGACAAGCGGTGCGCTACGAGATAGGCGAAAATGAAGCGGTCCACTGGGGCTGGAGTAGCTTTGGCATAGATTAATCTGCCGTGAAAGTGTAGCGGGTGAACTGCAGTGACGTCATGCGGACCAAGGTTTCGACCTGTAAATGATGTGGGTGTGCCTTCGAATTGTCACCGAGTTTCAGTAACTCGGTGCAGTTTCATTTTCCCGGGTTATGCGGTTAAACGACCCCTATTTGAGACATCATAACTTTAACCAGCATCTTGGGCCCACCCACTGACTAAGTCACTAGTTTGAACCGAATTTTAACCATGGTGCATCTTTGGTACTGGGGTTTAATTGAATGATAAGCCTAGCTGAGTTTCTGTGCTTGACATCTTAACTAATGACGGGCATCAGTTCGACAAAGATGTTAACTATGAAAATCATCGGTTTGTCATCGGATGACGTGGATTACTTAGCTGCGTGCATAAACTATCGGCGTCTCCTTTACTATTAATTGCGCAGCAATTCCCGTGCGTTTCTGAATCGGAAACACTGTAGCCTCTAAAAACGGACCCGATATTGAGGCTTCTTATCTGATGCAAAACGTATATTTCCAACTGACATGAGAGCAGGAATCGTCTTAAAGCTTTACTCACACAGGCAAGACCTAAGTGTTGTTCGAGCAAAGCACATACAAACTAGCGGTCAATGAGCACCCAGTAAAATTTTAATACGTTCTTCTCAGATTGGTGCGTCAAGGGGAGAACGAATTGGTTCGCTCTGACACTCAGGGAATGTCGCACTATCACTAACCATGAATGGAGACCGAGGCATGTCTACTCAAATTATATCATGCACGAGAATGTTTACGAATCAGTGGGAGAATGAACAGCGGTCTAATCTATATGCACTGTATCATCTCCAGTGGACCGCAAACTGGGCGAGTTTTGTGTTCACTCAGGAACGATATGTACGGGAACAGCCACCAATATTAAGCACATTGAATACCTTTGCTGCCATTGCGTAAACCATAATGAGATGGCAGCCTCAAGTACACTGCGACCTTTAACATCTACTCAGCCGCCAAATTAGGTAACAGTAGCTGATAGTCACCAGTTACGGAAAATGAAGTTGAGCCAAAATCCCAACCAACCGATACTAACAGCAACATCGTTATAGATACTCAATTGTGGGGCCAAGCTACAGACCGTTTCGGACAAATGGTAATTTCCTGACGGCAGCAGAAAATGTCATGGAAAGACACACTGTCACAATCGAATGACACTCCTTGGTGGTCACGGAACTAAAGTACCCGAGTTTAGCTCGAGGCGCATGATCCATACATTCATGAGGGAAATCTTAAGCGCCTGTGCGATGGCGCCGCATGGTTTGCTCGCATATTCATAGGAAACACTACGGGATCCCTCAGGATTGGGAGACCTGGTAGCAAGTGATAAACGGAATGTGCGGTAGGTGTCTGTTTACCATATCCGCTGTGTGCGTCTTTGAGGTCATGCCATTCTGGTTTACGGGGTAGAACCTATGTAGGCTACTATTCACCAACTGGACCGCCTCCTACGCTGACCCTTGGTGGGGATCAACTAGAAGTCGTTCAAAAATTCAACTACCTGGGAAGTTGTATCAGCGCCCGTGGGATTGAAGATGAAATCACGAACCGTATAACAAAAGCTCGAGGCGCTTTTGCTAACCTTCGCCACTTATGGCGCCGGCGTGACATCACTCTTGCTCTGAAGGGTAGAGTGTACAATGCAGCAGTAGGTTCGACCCTATTGTACGGTTGTGAAACCTGGCCGCTTAAAGCATCGGACCTGAAGAGGCTAGTTACATTCGACCACCGGTGCCTTCGTAATTTAGCTCACATCCGGTGGGAACACCGCGTGAGCAACGAGCGTGTTCGACGCCTTGTTTACGGCACAGGAAAAGGAAATGAACCGCTCAACACCGTTATTTCACGCATCAGGCTCCGATGGCTCGGCCACGTGTTACGCATGCCAGCCCACCGACTTTCGCGACGTGTGTTGTTTGCGCGCCGGGGGTGTGGATGGAAGAAGAGGAGGGGTGGCCAAGCGATGACTTGGTCGAGAGGAATGAAGACCCTCACTTCTGAACTGGCCTCGGTTGGAGCGTCTCGGCTCCCTGGTTGGGGTCCGAAAGACGATGAACACGTTTGGTTGGACACACTTGTTGATATGGCAAGGAGCCGACCTCAGTGGCGTTTGTGCTGTGAGTTTCTTTGTCCCACCCCATCCCTCTTAGCCTCCCCTCCAACCACGATATCATTACTTAGCCTTATATAATTTTGCATAATAATTTTTTTTGGGTGCACAGCAGCCGGCTGGTAGCTTACCAGAACGATGCCCATCCGTTACCGGTAACTCAGCCAGCTTTCACCAGTTGTTTTTTCTCTCTCCTTTTTTCCTTGTATTGCGGCACAGTAGCTGAGGTGTTTCCCACCTCTAGCTAACGTGTATGATGATGATGATGATGATGATGACTATTCACCAACGGAGTCATGATTTCTGTGAGTTGAATGTGTAGTCCAAATGAATTCCGACCTCAGTACCTAATTAGTTTGCTGGAGCGATGGGCGTTCATTTAATATGAGACCGCTCGGTATTCGTCATGCCCTAAGTAAACATAGCGCTGGTAATTGTATCATATGCACTCACTGAAATTCATGGGACGACAATGACGGCTTTGTGTCATCCTCATTGCGACGCATACGCAAACACTGTCTGGGAGGAAGTTGAATTGTGATGGTAAGGGGTGCACTGATGGAACGCCGCAACTTTTACCTAGTGCAAACCGTTGATTCAATATATTGAACTCAGACCAGGCTAATCACAGGTAAGCGCTGACTAACACATTTTGGTGGAGCCTACAGAGCAAGATTTTTGGAAATTGGAGGCACTATAGGTGCCACAACGGTTGTGGAAACAGCGGAGCAGATTTAGTTAAAGGCGGCATGCTGCCGGTAAAAATATGGGATAGGAACATTGTCGGTTATTCTTTTAGTTGGCCACTGTCAGTAAACGACCTCAGCTCCAGATAAGTTGTGGTAATGTGAGGGGCATCTGTTTTGTTACCGCTGATGAACAACCGTCTCCTTCACGTCCAATCGGTTTGACGTGAATCTCACAGTCACGATTTGCTCAGTAACCATGTACTCGAGGAACTGTGCAACACACACCTGTTTAGGCCACTGTGTTGTGCATCCAGATAATCCTTTTTCGCTAACTGCTGCACATAGTTGTAAATGGCTTGTGACCGTTGGTGTGACCGAAATTTTTCCGTGCATGCATGAATTTGATGCGTTATCAACGACAGCGGTTGGTATGATTGTTTCCTTGTGTTTTGCCGAAAAAGATCACTACGTCAGTGTGGGACACACATTCAGTTGCCCTCATGTGAAACAAAGATCGGTATAGTAGTGTGATTGTCTGAGGTGGCAAAGCGTCCACGGATGCTCAGATTACTCGTAGGCTGTTCAGTTGGGTACCCAACTCACTCATGGTCTGCAAATATCCCAGTGGAATTCTTTGCATCTGTGTCCTAGGTGGTAGTCAGTTCCGCGCACCCAGATCAAAGTACTGTTTGCGACGTTAGCAAAATTGATCAACAGCCAGTATTCATTTCCCCCAACCCCTTCTGGGAGTGGTCCTGCATGCCTTGTTCAGTGCAGCCATCATTTTTAAACTTAGCAATGCAAAAGCAAACAGGGTGACGGGCATCAGTCATCTGAAACTGGTGGCTCTAACCCTGCACGACTGTTGATTACAAGACTGGGACCCAATGTGATAGGACGACTTGCGTACCTTTCTGATACAACCAAATTCACTAGATGGCGCCCATATGCTACTCGACAGATCTCACTGACAATCTGATATGCTGCTTGGGATCAGGTCCTACAGCTAAAACCTTTGACTGGGGGCCAAAATGTCTGGTGGTACATTTGTCCCCTGCTAAAAATCCCTACTCCTACTCCAGCCTCATTTAGCGACGATTTTCAAGTAGATTCAAGACTACCTTTCCTGCTTCATAAAGCACGGTGGATGACTGAAAACATACTGCTATTTATGCCATAGTTGCTTTGCAACTTTCATTTCATAAATTTACCGATCTTCAGTAATTACCTTTAATCTACAGTTCCTCGAATGCCTCTGCGTTTCTAACACCTGTAATATAGCGTTCCAGTGTCAAAGTGCATCTCACCAACAAAAGCTTTTTAGCAGGCCACCTGGCTCGGTTTCGCTGCTTATGTTCGGACTTTTACCCAAAACGGGCCGACAAGTAGCACATGCACATGCGTCGGATTTCCACGGTCTTGACATAGGTCTTGTCACTGAAACTAGATCCACTACTAAGTACCCTTAACCTATCCCAATCTATTGGGTACACGTGTCGCGTGCGGACATTGTTCCCACTCCCAGAGCTGAATCCGCACTGGTTGATTGGTCAGTCGCGAACACGTCCCTGTGGTCAGTCAGTCTGATAACGCCCAGTGTGGAGGTAGTAAGAAGCAGCGTAAGATGCCTTTTTGTGGCTGCGTCTCATTTCACAGCCGAATGTGGCCCTGAGTCCAATGGAAACAGGCTTTTCCTGCGCGTTTAACACTGTCTCGTAATGCAACCACTCTAGTTCATAGCTAAGGTACCGTTGCGGCTAATGGGGGTGTGTATGAACACGTGCGGTTCTCGGGCTTAACTTCGAGCAAATAGACAACGGCTTGTTGTACAACAACTCGCCGAGCATGGGTGCAAGTAGGCAATTTTTCGGATGCGAAGCGCACCACAGCATATAACTGCAAGCTTCAGGCGATGTAGCTCCAATGCTGACTACAGTTGGTTTCGGAAGACCGATTCATTTCCTTTTGTAGTAAGCCGCCAAGCCATTTTGAGATTTGTTATGGAGCACATTAGACTAGTACGGTAATTGATGGCCCATAAGGTGTCTGAACCACCGACTGAGCAAGCCTACCATGATGTTCTGCTGAGCAGAATAAGTTTCCAATTAGTCACTTTGATTATCTCGAGTTTCAGTACAGGCAGATTTCAGCCACCATACATGGAACGGATACTGCTCATGATTATCACCTTACTAGACTCAGAATATTCAAGTAGCTAGTGTGTTTATTGAGGCCCAGAAGAAAAAGTTCTGCTGGCGCCGAGCACCGTGTGGTCGGTTAATATCAAAAGCGGAGCACCTGAGCAAAAAGGATAAGATAGAAGACTAGTAAGGCTCGTGAACTAAAGGGAGCAAAAGCAATTATCTACCTTCGCCCTCTTCAGACAGATCCGAATCAATGGTCTCAGAAACTGCTCTGTTGTTAAGGCGATCACGGACAGCTGGACAGAGGTCCTCCATTGACGCGTTTCGTACTCACACGCTGAAGGCTGACACGACCAATTAAGCTGGATGCTCCATCTGAGTTTCTGATCGTGCTCACTACCCTCAGTGGTTTATATGCTGCTGATTCAGTGTTCTCCTTTCTACTCCGGTTAAGAATGGTGATGTGCTCCCTAGCAGAGCATTGACGTACCTGACACTGCAGATATAACAAGACAAAACTGTCCAGCTGAAACGAGGCGAATCTGTCGTGGCGCTAATATGGCAGTTACATCGCTTATGCATGTCGTAAGGTGCTGGCTTTACACCAGTATTCATAGAGGCAGTGGTATCGGTCTTCTCCGGCGCCTTACAGTGGAACGATAATCACTGACAAGAGAGTGGTTGGCTGGTTCGTAGCCGGAACAGAGCTCTGTAGATGACATTTTCATTCTACGACAAACAGCGGAGTGGTGTTACAGCCCCCACAAGCGAAAGATGACCGTTTTCATCGTATTGAATATTGCGTTCGATTCAGCAAATCACACAGTTCCGTTCGATAAACTGTCTCCGAAAGGCGCTCCAGCGAGTTCGGTGAGCATCTTACGCTGCGTGTGCTCGAACACCGCCGATCGCATCAGCGTCTACGGTAATTTATCGGACAATGCAGCCACTCGTGGTGCAAGGCTAAGTTGTCACAATTCCCCGTTTTTCTTCAGTTGTATGCGACCGTCGCGTCTTGTTTCCTGGAATTTCACGATGTAAGCATTGAGGTATCACCCGGTGGAAACTGGGCGATCTGGGCTAATCGGAGG
The DNA here is from genome assembly GCA_944474145.2 of Dicrocoelium dendriticum. Classification (NCBI taxonomy): domain Eukaryota; kingdom Metazoa; phylum Platyhelminthes; class Trematoda; order Plagiorchiida; family Dicrocoeliidae; genus Dicrocoelium; species Dicrocoelium dendriticum. The sequence goes on along the minus strand of OX104065.1, from coordinate 95,885,468 downwards.
ACATCACCTTGCTGCTTTGTGAATCTGAGGCAGCTTGATCAGCCCCAGATAGGTGCTTTAAAGTGCTTTACTTCTTCGCTATGAGCTTCACCACATCAAGTCGCTAAACGCTACTTTAGGGCTAAAAGCCAGTTTATAATCAGTTACTCCTTAACGACGACAGAGTGGGGGTAGTTGACAAATTCGCCCTTCATAGCTACCACAGCAGTAGCGATAGACACGTTGCTGTTAAATTTGTTATGGGTTTCGCAAATTGGCAAAAGCTTGCATGAGTTCGCAACATTTGTGACACCAGAAGAGGTTTTCTCTGGATTTAAATGCCCTGCAGACATCACCAAAGCTCGGACCGTCCTCATCCAAGTGATTGATTTTGGCTCTTTCGATTGTTAGAGCACAGGCGCCTCCCGGCCTTTGGCCGTTGTCTCATAGACTATTTCTTGAGTCCGTTGGCCCAGGCATTTCCGCAGTGGAAAAGCGTGCAAGCGAGCCATGGGCTACGGTGAGCAGTTAGCTCTTTTGACAAAATAATGAGATTGACTAAGTCGCGTTTGCATGGGCACACGGACAATAGCATTGACGTGTTTCCTGTCCGCTCCTAGCCGGATTGCCTGCTTGAAGTTTGTATACTTCTTAATTAATCATGGAATGAGGTTTATAATGACGTATGGCAATGCTAACCGCATACAGGCTGGCGAATCTTTAGTGTCTCCAAATCGCTTTACTGCCATCCATGAGCGGTTTCCTTCTTTTCTACAAATAATTAGTGTATCCTAAGTATACACGAGCAGGTTGTTTCAAAGAACCACTACACGTTCCCACGACTGCCAGCTGTTTGAAACCCAGTGATTTTTAGGTGTACTAGCTGGGTCCTCTTCGCCTCCCCATTTATTTCTCACTAACGCAGTCTCCATATTACGTGTGTTGTAGCCATGCATTCGTAATGAGCTGCTACTGTTAATTCCCTTGCGGACGGCGGCGACGAGAAAACCATCATTGATATTCACGTCCTGTGTTCATAGGGCGCTCCACTTCATGTTTTCTAGACGGCACCTATTCATTGCGCCCACACAAAGACAACACCTAAGTAATTGCCAGCTTAATTGGCAGGAGTATAGCTGTAGGAACCAGTTTTGGGACGCATGCAATTATTGCTTTTGGTCAGCAACTGTATGTGCGATTCCTAGCGGCTGACCAGCCCGGGTAGTCAAAATCGTGGCTGCACACAACTAGACCATGGACACCGACTGCGATTACTACCTGGAAGTGCACCAAACACAGTGCAATAAAGAACGTAATTCTGAATGGTAGTTTAGTTTTCTACACAGGTATCCAAGCCATTTCCAGCGATAGAGCTGCCTCCCAATGCTCAAGGAGACGTGTCCAACTCCCTACGATTCATAAGCCTAAAGGATAGAAAATCTTAAAGACGACATGCCTGAGACTGATGAAAACGAGTGCATTCACTTCTTTACTTGGAGTCATGTACTTAAGTTGAGGCTTGCGCATTTATGGGGGGATAAAATTCGTGTCGGTCATAAACCAGTGCTATCATCATAACATCTTTTGTGAGAAAGCTTGATGGTATCATTTGAAAAACACGTAGCATTGCTCTCCCACCAACCAGTGGAATGTAAACAGAGGGTTCCCCTGGTTCGCCGTAATCCCATATCGTATACCAAGCTGGTAGTGAGTAAAGAGGTGAATGACTGTATACAGCTCTCCCGGAGATCGAGAGTTGATTTGATCACTTCTACAGACAGTTTAACCGTCAGACTTCAGTATTAATAGCGGTTGATAGCGACTGGTTCTCTCCAGTAGATAGTTCTACTTGGTCTTGGGCGGAAGGATCGACCGTATCGTGCGACTTTAAGTTCCGTCACTTATTACATACTAAAGAAGAAATTTATTGGGACGGTTGAAGAACCATACGTTATCTAATTTGTCGTTCGTCAAATCGGACACTGCTATCTAGAGTTCAGTACGGCAGGGTCAGATATTGGTCGGTGGATCGGTGAATATATTAATTAGCTCACCTGCTCTCTCGCGTCACCAACACCTCCACCTCCTTTGGATCGCGATATCTTGCTGCGTATTTACTCCCGAAGGGTGTGCCTAGAAAACGTTCCGAAAAATGTGTGCTATGCAATTAGTGTGGAGCGAAGAGTTCGCCAGCTTATACTAAATGCATCCGTCCTAAAGCAGATTACCACCTGCTTCCTCTTCTTCCCAAGTCCGATGTTGATCCAATACTAGGTATAATTTCAGCGGTAATTCATTACATTCCACTCTCAGTCAGCAGGCGTTGGTGCGTCCCGAAAAGCACCAGACAGCGCTGTTTCAACCTTCTGAGTCTCCAGTGTTGAGCCTTCCTCGGACCCCTGCCGGGTTCCGCCCCCATGACTTCCGGATGCCAGCAGTTTGTGCCACTTAATCATCGGTGACGGCCGCGTAGCTAAATGACTACCCATTACCAATAGTAGGTAGTCTACTTGGGAGATATAGAGTGGAGCCAGATAAGTGCAGCAATAGTTATTTTAACAACCGTGTGGTTTCACCTTGCAACCTTTCGTGGGTGCCGTGCGGATCCAAGTGGATTAGTATGGAGTAAACCACTAAGCTTAAAAATAAGGAAATTCCTCAATAATTAACGGCATATCGAATTAAGTACTCCTCTGCCCAGCCCAAGGCAGGATGACTGAAAATTGCCGGTACCAAATGCCGATTGGCAGAAGGCGACTTCGCCAACCTTGGTTACTGTAACTCCGATGGTTCAGTCTAGACGCAGCTTAATATGCAAATCCTCCTGAAGCCGTACGCATATGAATAATCACTTCACGGGCTACATCTATGGATCGTTATCTCGTTTCACAGTCAATCGAATCAAGGTCTCTTTCAATTGCCTGCTGAAAGAAATCATGCTCTTCTACAGATCTTTCAAGCGGGTCCTTAACGCTATCCAGTTGCATCCAGCATGGGCGAACACTCCTAAATGCTACGGTCTATCGAGTGACAAAACCCAAATCGGACCATATTATCCAACTCTGTGTGCTCCTCTGTTATAATATCTGCCTATTTGAGATTGGTCAATCAGGGAGCAGCAGGTAATTTAGAAGTGTTTGTGTCCATTGGATGGTGATAACGACCATGTGGAAAGATCTGTGGAGGAATTTGATTTCCCTGATGAAGAATTTGAAAGCGTTCCGTATTCACTTGACTGAGGAATGGTATCGTAGTCCTATTTTGTGTACCGCGCAACCCCATTTCATTACTCCAAAGTATGCATGCGTTGCTTTTATTGGGCCAGTCACAACTGCTATTTAAGCAATTGGTGCAAAATCGTCGCGATTTTCCATCATACCGCAAATACGGCAAACTGTATTTGTACAAAATAGCACATTGAAGTTTTGTGTAGACAACAGGAGATTTTGTGCTTCTCCACCAAAACCGTCGCCCTTACAGATCTCATTTCCGTAAGGTAGATGCTCTGGAACGATTATAATAGACAAAAAAGAACCTGTCGTTCAAACTGTGTATATCCCTCCCTTCCAGTTGCTCACTTTTGGAACCTGCTTCTCTCACTCACAGTTGTTTAAAAGTAGCCACTCACAATACCACATTTCTGGTAACAATAATCCCTAGCGACTGTTACCTGAAACTGATAAGGCACTTAGTCCTCCGACCAACACTTGTTAAAGTGGTACGATTACATTGAACATTAGTTTTGTAAACCCTCATTGCGCTGAGCGTGTTCGTGCGGCAAAGTATTACGGTTTTTACTGCGTCTACTATTCACTAGGTTCTAATCGGAAATGGTGAAGTCTATGCTGTCGAGATGTGTAACAAGTCGATGAAAACCTACTTTGTAAGTTTTGTCCGGGGCCAAAGTGGGTGACGAAGATTATAGATGATCAGCTTGCTGCATGGTAGATGTATTACCACTGGATACTAGTAAATATGCATTGTGTCGATGTGGGGAAAACAAGCTATCCAAAAGACAGCAACCCTTGTTTGCACACAAATACGGCAGATTCGTTTCTACCTTGGTAGCATCCGCGGTCCCTCCACGTCAGCTCTTATGGTGTTGACTGGGTGACGATTTCTGCTCGGAATTTGGTGCAGTAGATCAAGAACAGATCTGTGTTCGTCTGGAACCTCTAGAGGACTTGCGGCATTTCCCCAGTACCTCGCCTCATAAAGTCTCAATGGTGAAAGTGGCCATTTCCCCTCTACCGTTCTTGCGCGGTCAGCCTAGTAAAATGTGTCAGTTACTTCCTCGATGGTTGAAAGATAATCGTGAACTAATGTACGACTACCATCGGTGTAATAGTTCTGTAAACTGTAGTTTGTAAAACCCGATCGCAGTTTGCTTGTTCCATCATGTGGGCGCAAACTTGGTAAAGAAACGATCCAACGGGGAAGCACATCGCAACACTGTAGTGTTACTGACGTCATGAGATTTGGATAGAAAATATACCTTGAGATGGCGTCTAATCAACCGTTTCATCAGTTTTACGAAGTGCACGCTATCATTCTCACCGCTTTCATCAAGCTTCCAACTAGTGCAACCCGTGGTACAAAATTCAGACGACACACTGCATGCGCGAACTTAACTCTCACTGAGCCAGTGAACAGTGAGCTGCTTGTGAATTGGCCCAATTGTCGCAGTCATCTGCCGAGCAATCCAGTGATACGATAAGTTCGTGACATGAAAAATAATCCACCATTGAAATTCCTGCTTTCGCCTTAGGTAGTTAGGGTGACACTGGGATAGCTGTAAGGAAGTAAAAGCAACTGCTCACAACCTTTGAAGTAGGGGATTTTGAAGTAGGGAATTGAGGGTTTTTCCTAGCACCTTCCAACTCAATGGATCCTCCACATACCCGAGAAAACACTAGTAGACACACACACACTTCCATCTGCTCCAGCGGGATCCGAACCGAAAATGACTAGCAGCTCATGACATAGTAATACATGGGGAACAGCGGCGGACCTCCATGACCTTTAAGTTAACTGCGATATAATGCGACTAATCCTCCCTTGCTGTGCAAGTTGCGGACTTTTAACAGAACTGGGCTGGCCCCGGGAGTCATGGCTTCCACTAACTACACCTATGTACATCCTAGCATTCAACGGCTGTTAGGGCAAATAGTTTGGTTTACTCATGAGTAAGGTATTTTTGATGTGATAAATTTGTGTTCCTCACAGAAGCGTACACATGCGTTGGAATGAGCCGCACCATATCGGTTAGCTTTTAAGTCTTGACGATCCGCCGCTGCCATGCCATGTTTCCATGGCATAAGATGGGATCCTGATGGAGTCGAGTTTTGAGCACTAATGACGACCCCCCATAGGACGAACCAGCCTTCTAGTGTTTTTCCGGGCATGTGGATGGTTAGCTGATTTAGAAACTACAGCGAAGAAACCCCGAGTAATTCCTCAAAAGCTGTTTTGTCAGTACGATCGATTCATCAGAGCATTTTATGCTGGCTGTCTGAGCACACTAAATACGGCCTTGACGCAGTCATGATAAATAAAAGTAGAAATTCATGCCATCACGTAGTGCATGTAGCTGTATGTTAAAAAACGTTGTCTGGTTATAGTATAGGCAGACAATACCAACCAATTCAGAGCGAAATGTAGTGATCATAAAGATAAAATCACACCTAATCAGCACCTGTGATTTGTTGCCATTTATGTTTAACCCACTAATTGTTGTAACGTTATACAGAGGATAGTTCGTTCGCTCTGCGCGTAACGAGTAGGATTTGACGGTAAATTTGCATTTCTCGGCTAAGTGTACTCCGCGACAGATTTCGTATTAGCTTTAGCAAAATAAAAAGCCCGAACTGAACCAGGGACTTAAGGCTGTCTACTAAAGCACGTACTCACGCACCACCGCGGTCAGATCAAATCCCAATCAGCGGACTGTACTTAACCGGTACAAACCTTTTTACACGAAAGCTACTGATATCAAGCGAATTATTTGTTTATGTTTTGTTAGCTCCTGTAGCTGAGTAAGTGGTTATTGATTCAGGGAATCAATAGTTTTGGCGTTGTATCTCCACAACTGGACCTCTAAATCCCAACTCGAGACAACCTGAGTGGACTTGTCAAGGGCGCGCGCATTTAGCTAAGGACTCGACGAGCACCGAGTAAGTATTACTGGGAAAATAGAAAATTTTTGCTAGCTCGATAGCCGCTTATTTCGAGCCAAAAGGTAAATTTGTGTAGCAGTGGCTGACTGCATGTATCTCCATATCCGAATTCACAATCATGCGAAGTTTCTCAACAAATAGAGACAAACTGCGGTGAAGACAACAGAGTAAATGTGTTCGGCATTCATTGTGGGTAGGCCGTTTGGTATATGCGCGTAAATTTATGAATTTGCGGTCGCCAAATATCCCATAATGTTCAAATGTAGCAATTGTGGTGATACAAGTAAACAGCAGCCGGATAATTTTAATGGATTTTCATCTTTAACACTAAGCATAACTGCAACCCTTTATTGAGATGTCTGTAGCTAGTGCTTTCTGTGGGCAAAAATGAAACGAATCCTGAATGCTTACCAGTTGCTGTGTTCAATGTTGCGATACTCATGACCTCCTGCTCTCTGGCGCTTGCACAGAGCAACTCCGCGTCAAGTAGAGCCACAGTGACCAATCTTCCGTTGACTTCGTCCACTGCGAACAGTTTGGATGGTGTACCAAGCTTGTATCGTAGAGATGGCGTCGTGTATTCAGTAGGTTGTGTCAGGGCAACGGTTCCGATCTCAGTCCCGATCACGGAGTTCTCTTCCACACTGAAATTGAGTGTGCGTTCTTCGATGCGCCGTGGAGCAGGATCGCGTTGGATACTAGCAATGCCGACGATGCTGCACAAAATAAACGACACGGCTAGGACAACGGATGGTGTCATCTCCGTCACCCCTGTGAAGGCTTTGATCCGATGTAATATTCCTGTAAAAGTTGATGGAAATGGATGTACGGCTAAATGGTTTTGAAGCCCATTACTAGCGTAAACACATGCTTATTGAGTTTGTGTTCAGCAAGTGGAGACCCTGACGATGGCATGCAGGATCCGCACACCGATGTAAATAGATGGACAGACAAACAGCCGCGGCGGGACCTTCACTCCTGTCTAGCTCTGTTCACCTCGTCCCCCCATCGCACCAACTGTGGCGAGGTCAGCCAGACCCTAAGCAAATCGCCTTGTCCGGACAAGCCAATCAAGATTAAGCGTCCATTGGTCGTCCGAGCACCAGCTGTCATGACCAGCTAATCGAGTGTTCCATACCTTTTCACAGGTCGGCAGACTAGCCGGCTGTAGCCGCTCCGTCATGTCCGTGACAATACGGTAACGCGGCAGCAGTGGAGCAGTGTGCGTGTAAGCTGCGTGGTTTACTTCCTGGTGTGGTGTTCTATTACTTCAGTAACCCGGACTATTCGGCACAACATGTCGCTTCCTTGTCCAGAAGGTACCCGCAGCATCATCTGTGTACTGTAACTAAGATACATGAAGCTCCTTTGATGGATGACGGCAAGTGTGCTCCGCACATTGTTCTAGAACGTTAGCCTACTATCGATTTCACCTAAGGATTGTTCTAAGAATCAAGATCATGCTTATCCTGACATGAATATTTTAAACAAGACAAATGGAAGCAGAAGATTACAAAGCCGAACGCTCTCTATCACCCTTCGCAATTGCTCATAACGGAGCTTGCACACACTTGGTGTGCAGATTGGACATCCTTTGAAAACCACTCGATATTTCATCTAGAGCGTCTTGAATGCCCAAGGTGTATATGCACCACAGCGTGCATGGCTCTAGTAGAAAAATGGCGAATAATGAATTTGCATAGAAGTAGTACCCTCCATTGTTACTTTATCGTCGTCGAAGTGAGAGCATTAACATAAAATACGATTACGGTATCGCCTCAAGTGTGTATAAAACATTCGGCGAAGGTGGTATCGCTTATGTACCACATAGGCAAATTCACCCATTCATTAAAGATGAGGAATAGGACATTTTTGTGAAATTGCAAGCCATAACATTGGCTAGAGTCACGGCTTTGGCATTTGGTTTACAACTTGAAGTGCCTAACTGAATAATTTGTTAGTCCACTATAGGTAATTTGCCATAACTGATTAGAAAATGCTACCGTCAGCTTCGTGGAGAGGTACACTAGCAAGTACACACTTGGTTAAACTGTTCGGGAGTACGATGATGTTGTGAACCCTGGTCCTTTCGGAGCCTTGCGCGTCATCCTGAGGTGTTTTACTTATTACTAAATTCACTTCTCTCAGGTTTATAAAGCTGCACAAGCCCATGCGCATGCTCAGGATTAAACGCTGGCCAAATGTGCAAACTACTTGTCCCCATGGCTATGCTTGCTTAACTCGCTCGAGTCAACACAAGCAATCTGACTCCCATCAAACTGTACACCGTCATTTGTACCCACACCGCATATACTGTGGCAACGAAAATTCAAGAACCGTATTGAGCACTCTGAGTATGCTGTACTGCAATGTATTTATACTTCCTGCTCTAGTTGCTTGGATAAGGGGATACGAATAGAGTATCAAAGAAAAAGCATTTCATCCCACGCCGAGGAACTCATTTCAGACGCCCTCTACTTTAACCCTTTGAGTTCTGAATTAATTTACCTATAGCTCGACATGAACCACAAAGGTTTACTCCGCACACTGTAGAGCAAATTATCGGACTTCTGGCTGTTACTTAATTGTTGACAGAAGGCTATTGTAGGTAGCCTCGCAAGTACCGGCAGTAAGGACGCTTACACTGAAGCAGTAGTACAGTTTACATAAAGTGGTAGTTGTAAGTACCGTCAAGACGCAGAGTTAAACAAGCTGCTCTATTCCTAAATTATGAGTGCAAGTGAAGTTGAACCCCAGGTTTACAGGACCGAATCATACAATATAAGTTCCACTACCCACACCAATGTGACAGGCGATAAAACTGCTTCTATTTATAGGACGAAACGGTCATCTAGCGCTTTCCTGGATGCATTGGGGCTATCTGCCTGTATAACTGCGACGAATATGCTCAAAAACTCAATAAATCTCCATTCTACTCTCTACTAACCAGTAATTGCAGCAGCAACTTGTATACCACATCAATTGGTGGCCGCTTGCAAAGTGATTCGTAGCTCAGCGTTCAATGTACAGGCTACTGTTTTGCGATAGTCCATTGGAGGATGCGCGGATGAACAATAGACGGACGGCATTGAAATAAGCGGTGGCGGTAGCATGGGAACAACCTTGAAGATTAAAAACTGAAGCTACACGTGGTGTTTATTCGCACCGAATCCGCAAGATTTTTGTTAATTTAGGTAAATAACCTTCAGGAAACTCCACTGCCCGCAACCAACATTGTACCGACATTTTATGGCACAGAATTTTTCGTAGAGCACTTTGCCATTAGGGAACTAATTAACTTGAGCCAATGGGCCTTCGACTCACACAACGCGCAGGTTCTTTGGTCGATGAATAATCTGGCGTTGTTAGGTCTCCCAACTCGCATACATACGGTAGTATTATATGCAAGCACTGTTCGGTGCAGAAATGTCAGGGATGAAATAACGTAGCGAAAAATGCATTGATGCGGATGCTTTAGTACTTGAGAGGCTTCCTTTGATGCTAAGCGCAATATGAGATGCTACCTATTAAACACGATTCCGACTTCAGTTACTTAATTGATTTTGTGTTCGAAAATGGTCCATTCTGATTCAGCAACCTCAGGAATCTGATCCCCCTAACTGAGGCGTTGCGCAACGGGGCCCTAACCCAATCTTATGTTTTTGGCTCTTGATTCTTTGAAAGTTACTTCTGTCAGTATGTAGCTATAAGCACCTCTGCCAGTTCATAACTGCTTAGAGCGGACCACCAGTTTTTGCTTTGTATCTTTAATGCAAATCGTTGGACTGTATGTTGGGCTCTCCCATCGCAATGAGGCTGGACCTTACCGTGGTGCGATGGTTTGCGTGCCTCAGAGATCCATTGAGCTATGCTGGGTGGTGCTTTTTTTTGCAC
>OX104065.1:95856758-95874922 GCA_944474145.2 Dicrocoelium dendriticum | reverse complement strand
GGGCACATTACTCAGCAATAAGTCGTCCACAAGTTGACTGTGGACGCGCAAATTTTTACAAAGCTTTTCCAGGATTTTCAGTGACGTAGTGTAAGTGTTTGTTGCAGGGTGTCGGATGACAGGCCGCGAAGGTTTGTTGGAATTTAGTTTATGATATTGGGTCCTTTGCTTGTGACAGTAGAGCAGAATAAATTGCGAAGATGAATACTCGACATTAGAGGGGGCTGTTGGTGCCACCGTGATATCGATTCATCAAAACCTTCTGGGCATCTTGGAAATGACTTTGGCGATCCAAGTATCATTTGCTTTTTAACGACAGTGGTGCCTGGTAGTGTGTGGAACTGTACTTGTGATTATGTGGAGAGAGCCGAACCCCGTTGTTCAGGCCTCAAAGAAGTGCGCAAACCTACCCAATATAACAAAATGGTAAGTGACGACATCGGCAGGAGAAGCTGTCCTCCATTGACAAGTGAAAAATCCATCAAGTATCAAAGGAAGGGCACATTTTAATCGTCTAATTGCTACTTGAATATCATGTATAATATCACCTGTGTAATTCCAGGTAAATAGTATGCGGAAATGATTTTGTAGCAATGAGGAGCGCAAATGTTCATCATAAGCGCCGCATGGATCATGGTTTGTTTCACGGCGAGGAGCTTGATTCAGGGGACATCCACAACGCAGCGCCAATTGCACACAGTGTCGATGAGATGTAAACCGCCATCAGGTGTCGCAGTGCAAGAGTAATAAAGTGCAAATTCACCATCGGTGGACGTAGGGTGTGTTTACACTCATCACTAGAAATAGCTTTATTGTGTTTTCCGCGACGTTGCAACGAGTAGAACGTGCAGCAATGCATGACAACTGCCTGTTGTCTCGTGTGTATGCTGTCAACGCAACTGTGGATAAGCTGCAAACTACCCAATCGTGTATAGTGTGGCCTTTGTCAAGCGGGGACATGGAATGGTGAGGAACCATCATCCGGCCACTGGGACCACGATGCTAGATTAGTATCACTGTCGACCATTCCATCCTGTAGAGAAACGTCAGCGCTGTATAACAGATACGTTACTTAAGTGAGACGATTACATCCGTATAGCGTACCGTTGCTACTACAGCACTGTAATTGAGGAAGTCATTGCTGCCAAATTGAAGGAACTATTAAAGTTGGGTGCGGCCATGAGAAGTGTAGGTGGGTGTAAGCCTTACCAGAAAATCAGGCCAAAAGCGGCATGCGACTGTCTGATACAAACTGTACAATCTCTCCATATCTCTCTACTTCCTTCATACTTGTACGACACACTAATTTGGTCACAATGATGGCGGCTCAGAGCCAGAGCCAGCTCACCACCGATAGAAGTCAGGAATCGTGCTCATCGGTTTCTTCCATTCTTCCACTACCCACCAAATTAAAAAAATGGCACTCGTGGATACACTCAAATCGAAAGTCACCACAAGGTACTAAGGGCTTAACCGTTATAGATACTGATGTTTCGGAATCCTATTCCAATACCGTAAAGGGAAGACTTGTAAACGAGTATAGTCATTAGAATTCAGCCTGTGGCACTGTCAGGCATTTCGCCTGAGCCTACAAAGTGGAGAAGAGTTACGCGTCACCCAAAGTATGTACATCATGGCGAGCCTCAACATCCTCGTGTGAAACTGAAATCCGGTTGAGACACAAAGACGGTTCCGTTTTCTTCCTTAGACTCCATAACTAGCCACATGGGATGCGCATACCTAAGGAAATCCCTTGGAAAGTTCAATCACGTGGCTCTTGGAAGAAGATTCGAAAATCTGGTGACAAGTTATTTTTATGGAGTTATCGAGAGTCACGTTTCCTCTTCCGATGAAGTAAAAACAGAAGCAGAGATACACTAACCGTGGCAATGACTGCATTCGCGAGACAAACACTGGGACGCTCTTCCGAACTAAGTTGTCTGTGCCCCCATTTTGACCATCTGCAAAAAGCGTTTGGACATCTCGCTAAGCTTCCACGCTTCGTTACACCGACAATGTGAATGCCTATTGTCCTATGTTACTATCTATTGCTTAGTAGTATATTACTAACTCATTTTTGTAGCCACACAAATCGGGCTGATCGCTACATTGCGTGATTTGCACAAACCTGATCAGCGCTTGCTTAGGTTAAAGTAAGCTTAAAGAGAACCGTTGAGCAACAGGGGTTCTTGTTGGTCCTATTCAAATTAAACTAGAATCTACCAGCCCTATGATCACTTTGGGAGCCCAACGATAGCGCGCTCGTCATCAAACCAAGCCCCAATGACGGAGGAGCTGGGCTTGTTGGATTTGCAGCCATCGCCTACTCCGAAATTAATTATTTGCATAGTACTCCGAAACGCACGCATCATGAGCTAACATAGCCATATTGCCTAATGTGTGTGCAAGGAACCCCAGGGAAGCAATAAGATTTTGCTGGAACTCAAACTGGAGCTCTTTTTGTTTGAAAGAAGATATGCTCGTTCACACACTGGCAAGGTAAGAAATAGTACAATGCCAAATTCGCTCTATTTCCTATCGTACTTGCCTACACTCGACATTATACATTTTTGTCCAGAATTTAAGTCAACATACCCTTTGTTCATTGGACTTTAACGGGAGCTGCATTTTAATATCTTCCTATGCTGTTGTTCGTGCACCAAGTGTGGGTTCATGGGGTCCTTAAAAAAGTAGAAAAAACCTCTTGGACAAGCACTGAGGAAAACGTTCAACGATTGCATTTAAGCGACCATTCGATGTGCCCCCCAGTTATTTAGCACGAATTAAAACGTACAGATCAAGACAGCACGCTAGGTGCATGAACAATTTGGCTCGGTGCATTTCTTATTCACTGATGAAGTTGTTACTGCGGCCCGGTAGGAAGTAGAACTCCTAATTACTACAGAGCAAACAATTCGCACGATTGGTAAAGCTCCTGTCAATTATTGTGCCCAGATGCTGAAGAACTTGGATTGTGGACCTGAAATCAATAGAGGCTTACAAGTGGTCCATCGGGCAACAACACCATCGGGTGCACAATCGAGAAATTGTTACAATATATTCTGGTTCGGAAAGTCAAAACTTCGGCAATCGCACCGCTACCTCAGCTTGCAACCAACGGCATCCAACGACGCAGCGAACTGCACTCGATTGTTGGTTATGTCTAATGCGAAGCAGGAGATGCTGTAGAGAAAGGTTTCTTCATCTTTAGGTTCTTCTCAGTTAAAACGCATCTCAGAGAACAGTATGCATGATGTGAAGTATCTCATGGAGAGTGGTGAGATCGAGTGAAAGATGTAGATCGGCATGATGTGCATCAGCGTTCCTTGAGCACAAAATGCAAGCGGCCTCGGTTCGTGATAATAAAGCAAAACACCTGCAACGTCCTTGTGGCACTTCGCGTGCTCCATCACCAAACGCGTGCAACCAAGACGCTGCCAAAGGAATAAGATGGCGCAATAATTAATTAATTAATTAACCATTGAAGTTCACAGTCTTCTGAACCCCTGATCACCGCTTCTTTCATACGTCTATGAATACATCCATGCAGCATTTTCGTATCTGTGCAAAGCAAGATAATGTGACTTATCCATGAGGGAATTCGCGTAGCTGCTGATGCAGCCCGTTGAAAATTTCTCATGTTGGTGAGATAGGCACTTGATGGGCTGATGCAGCAGTCTTAGATTGCAACAAGTTTGCACACAGCATCAACATTTTCGAGCAACATAATCCTCTCAACGTATCAGCAAGAGGAAGAGGTTCAGAAATCAGTAAATTAACGAAGCGTAGCACTACGCGCTTTAGACATGTTACAACTTTGAAGCAACCACGTGAAGAAGCGGCCATTGTAACCGTTCCGGAACTCGCTCAAACTCTCTTGGATTAGGGCAGTCAAAAAAACATGTTCCACATTTGTCTTCGACTATAAATCTTCACTAGATCATGGTGGAGTTGCTAAACAATCACTGCAAATACCAATATTGCAAAGCGACCACATTACGGCACCTCTACGACACTGACAACAAACTGACGGAATGTGTCTGAGGTTATGTGATGCGGTGCAAAGCAACGCTATCCAGACGATAAGCTACTTCCATAGCAAGCTGCGTATGCTAAGGCTATCGTAGCTGGGAAGGCGCAAGTGCCCCGAAGTTTAAGTGAGTTGCCAAACTGCTGGAGAAGGAAACGGCATCAGCTGATTTTTCGATTACAAAACAGTCTGCACTCCACACATTCAGCTGAATGTAAAATACCAGAATTAATGCGCCGCAATCACGCTGGATCAAATGTGTAACCACACATGTTGAAGAGAAACTTTGGATACCTACGGTCTTTTTGAACAGTGGAACAATGGGCTCTGACCAAGCAAAGCACATTGAAGGGTTTGACCACCTGCAGTGTATTCGAATACGCTTAGCAGGAATATTATTCTATACTATTCCCAATGGTAGAGGTTGAAATATCAATTGTATTATCTCTAATAGTCGTCTGCATGGACAACGGTTCCGACACAATTGCAATCGCAACTATTGTTTAGTAATCTACATCCAAATCGAACAGCGAAGCTTGCAAACAAATGGGCCCAGCACCTACTAACCAGTTAAGCCTTCCATAATTTGAAATTCGGCATTCATCCAACATCATATCGAACCACTAGCAATGACTCACGCATCACTCCGGACTGTCTCAGTGCTCCACACAGTTGCATGATTAGAGGACAGGTTAAACGGCCTTGCAAATAAAATATTTATCTGCACAGACAACATAGCCATAATTTGAGATGTTTCCACCAGGTTGTCGTTGAATGCAGAGTAGTTCTGCTTATCGGCCTCAGAGTAGATGAGAAAGATCCGTCGACTCAAACATTCTGCTGTATGTCGTGAATGACCGTGGTTGCATCATGGACGAGCGTTAAAGCCACACATGTTCGAGACCCAATTCGGGCTCCCCGGAATGTCGCCTCACTACGTATTGACGCATGCTGCGTTTGCGGTCCCCGTACTCGTAACGGGAAGCTGAGTCAGGAACTCAGAACAAAAGGAACCAAAATCTATTTTGATGGGTGTATACAAGTAAGTCGTATCGCTGCATTGCTGCGTTGGATTAACTGTTCTGATGCATGTAAGTCGCCTTGCCACCTGAATAATTATTATTCGACTGCGTTTACTATAACACTTACTTGTGCTGGTTCAATCATGGGAAATGAACATGCGGCCTGCACTCGAATTCACTCACCGTGCATTCCTTCGGTGGCTTTGACAGTGATTTTAAATGCAAAAATTGTTGGAAAAATTTTTCAAACTTATGCATGAACCCACAAATTGTTCCACACCAGGATAAGTTCACGGGTGACCGTGTTTTAGCGAGTCGTGTGGTCACCATGATCATAGCCCTGTTCTCGACATTCGCGATCGAATGGTGCATTCCGGTTGGCCGCGTTGCAGGTAAGATTAACTACGCCACGGAGAATGGGTGGATAGGAGTTTCAGTCGGTTCCGATGAATGCGTGCGCGGTTCTCTACCTTTTGTGTTCGCGCGCCCAACCGGTAGGCGAACCGGGATACCAGACGCAAGTTTTGGCTTGATGAGACGACGGCAATATCCTCTCACTGGCCTACACCACCTAGTAGCGGCTGCAAAGCGGCCAGACCTAGACGCACCCCAGCGCCCAAATGACCCATGCGCTTTAATGCAGTCACCCTATGGCACGCAAATGGTCGATGGGCGCATGCTGCTAGGCAGTTTGCATGCTGCATGTTGCGACCAATCGCAGGATCGTTGCATGTATAAGGAACGTTAAATGTCAGGTGTACTGTAATAAACCTAGGAGCTTAACGCACCGGATCACCACCGTTGCGATAGCAGGCTAGGTGACCTGCTACTCAGATCAGCAATCTGAAGAGGTCAACGTACGCTTGCGGTGCCAGGTCCCAATTGGAGTTGCCTCACGGAAGTGCGCCGCACATGTGCAAAATACCGGTGTGGCTGTTAATGATGGACACAGTCCTGTGAATCCGTCATTCGGGGGATCCGTTGTTGACAGCTGCCTCAATATGGAGGCAGCATCGTTGAAATGAATGATTCGCCTTGCACCACCAATTGGCTCTGGTGCAACAGTAATGTTGTCCGTCCAAGACTGCGACTAGTTTCCTCAGACCGGACACAGAATGCAGTGGGGCACGAATATAGTACAGTTATGGCGTATCGACTGTACTTATCAAACCCACTCTGGAAGTTGCCGTATAGAATTTTCCTGAGATTTAGCCTGAGCAGCAACACTCATGATAACCTGCTCGGTACTATCATTGTAGGGTCTCATCAAAGCCAAGTTGCAATGGCTCATCTTCTAGCGAGTTCCGCATTGAATAGGTCTTACCAATGCATCTGTTATTCCCCTTCAGGATGAAATCTTGTTAACAGAAGTTGGTCTCACAATTAGCCGAATCCTTCATCCACTATATTATCACTTCCACTGGACCTTTCCGAATGGTGCGCATGATCTTTCAAGTGAGCCACAGTAGTTCCGACAATGTATCGTCATCAACTCTACCAGGCTGCCTCTAGCTGATGGGACAACTGGGAATGAAGCGGTCCTGGATTGTTGACTGAGTAACACCTAGACCGCCCATCATCAGATTTACTTACGTTTCGTTGTATGTTTTATGAGGATGCATATCGATCAGAAATTTGAATTCAAATGTTGTGAACACCATATTGTTTCACACGTTACGTGTTTAATTTATTTCGGTAACTTTAGTAACAATTAAAGTCGTTCGTTAAGGAAACAGCCGGTCTCCCCCGCCCAACCGTAACATCATTCCTTATCCCTTGTTGATTATATCCGTTTGGAGGTTAACTTGCCTACTTCCTATCAGCTTGCTCTGTCTAGTGTCTACTGCACTTTTCATCGCTTCGATAGCTGTGCTTATTTAATGCATTATGTTACTTAGACAGCCTAGCTTTTCGATGCAAAGAACCCTATTGTTGTGCATTCTTGCCGGTCTAACTATCGAAGTGGCTGAAGCAGCACAAATGGAAGCCGTTCGACACAATAGTTATACATCGCACATGAAAATGCTGAAGGAATACCATCAGGCCTCAAAGCTATTTTTGCACTCATCCACCTAACTTCACGCAGCATGTTTACCCCGGATATGGGGCGTGGGTTTCAATTTGTCTAAAGAAGGTCAATCTTGATAATTCAATGGGTACATTTGTACTGTTGTTGCTACCCATACTATTACTGATATGTAAATCTAGATAGGGGTGTATTGCGGGTAGACCCGGGCACACCGGTCACCATAGTCAGTTTCGATGTAGCTCCTCTGGGTTTCCACTCTTAGGCCGATTATTCTGCGGTACTCCAACTAAGGCTCAGATCAGTTATCTCATGGCCATGAGTAATCTTGGCCACTAGTGGAAACCAAGTAAGCAAACTGCTGCTTATCGATTGCGTAAGAAAGCCAAAGGTTAATCGGTTCAGCTCACGACGATGCTGTCTCTACATGAAACGTCCAAGTAAGACTCAACAAATGGAGGAAGCACAGCCTGCGGGAAACATACCTAATGCCATTGGAGGTGCTTCGATGTGGCTCCTCCCAACGCTGCCACCCACAACCGACGGTTTCTTCCTCGTTTGGATTCAACGAGTGGAGATAGCTTGAGCTGGGATGGAACCCGGGGCCTAGTAGTTAACGGCTGACACATTGACTACTATGTCATTGTTATCCCTTATTAAGAATGGGAGCCGCTGTTGAACATGAAGCGTTGCAGAAGCTTTCATATACATTTGAAAGATTCAGATAAGTCGAGAGAGGTCAAAACTAAGTACCAAACTGGGCATCCAGTGGGAGTTGTATACGCCTCAGTGTTATTAAACTGGTCCAGTGGCACTGTTCAATGTGTCTGCGGCTATACTCCAAAACCCCGGAAACCTCCGAAACGGATCTCAGATTAATCCCATTACACCCGCCTAGGTTAATCGTCTAAGAGACAATTTGTTCAGCCTTCGTTGCCCCAGGACGGGTTATGTACACATCCAACCTTTAGCTTACTGTCTTTGAAACTTAACGGCTGCTCGCTTCACTGAGTACACCAAGCAGTGCGCTCTTCGTAACAGCCAGTGGTAGAAATACCACCCTGTACCTGGGCTGATGGTTTCTTGTTAATTTTATCCCTCAGTCAGCTAACCTTAAGCATAATCTTGCTGGGTCGCTTGTTCTGGAATTACACGTTTCATTCACTCCACTGACCATTCTTAACATCTCAAATTCTGCGCGTATTACGAGATACTGTGATATTTCGCAGGATCTACAACAGAGCCAAGCTTGTGAAATCTTGTGGCTGCCCAGACTCCCTGCTCTCACGTTAGTCCCCAATACATCTGGACAGCAGCCTGCTGTCTTCCCATCCATTGGTTGGTTTTAAACCTAGTCCCAACGATGGAATCAATACAGTTCCAGCGGACTAAGCGTCTAAAGTCACAGCGTAGTGCAAGTCTGAATGGCGTGGCCAAAGGCATTCGGTCCACCTCAGTGACACGCAATCCGTCGCACCGAATCAGTTTGCAACTTATGTAGCCCAGCCAACCTCCCACATGGCTCAGTGGCTTAAGGTGCTGGCTAGTTGGCATTTGCCTCTAGCGGTCATGGGTTCGATCCTACTTAGGGGACCGAGGGAATGCGCACCACTGACGAGCCCCAATAGGGCGAAACGCGTCTGGTGCTTTTCCAGATTAGGCTCTGCTATGTAGCTTGTGAACTACTAGGATGAAAACCTTAACAAAATGACAACTAATATCCTGTTACTTACTAGTAATATAAACTGCCCAATAGCCAAGCGATCACAATGAGTCCGCCACCGATTGACTGAGTGAACTAAATCAATCAGCCCTCACAGCCGGTTCTGTGACTGTCTGACCTGACCGATTCCACATGCCATCCGGAGGTTGATTACTACGAACGACCATGGTCCAGCATGTTTAGGTGGATGCGCAATGTAAAGTGTTCAGGCAAACTTGCTCGGCCTCTCCTGATTAATAACTATTTTGACAATTAGTCGTTATGCGCCTCCTGGAAAGACATACCTTGGTTGACCACACTGACCAACTGTATGTAAACAATAAACGGCCGATGGTATTTTTTGGACCAGTGTACTGACCAAATGGCTTCAACTCGTAGCACGGACGAGGATTGGTTCGGCAAGGTGGTACTACGCCTTCTAACAAATTGCCGGATGCGATGGTTTACTTGCTGAAGCTTTCGTATACTTGGTTGCCTATCACACAAAATCATAGTAAGAGATGGCACCTCCGTTTCTCTTAAGCGCTGTAATTACTACGCCACCGTTGTCGTCTGCTAGCCGCGGAGTAATCAAGTCGATGAGTGGGAACAATCGAGAAGTTTTTCGCTTTAGGTGCAAAAGCTGATCGTTCAAATAGACACAGCCAGAGCTATCTCACTGCGGAGCCACTGCGCACCGGTTCTCCGATTCAGCCCTGCCAAAAAGGTATCTCGTGTGGTTCACCCCCGCACATCTCGAATGACGCATATCATACATAGAGGGTGATAGCTAGCGTCAAGCAAACACCTCCAAAAATCGTTTGGACGTCGAAATACAATGTGCAGTCGCTAATCACCATTGATTATCTGGCACGATGGGAATTGCAAAAGCTACATCATTTCAAATAGCCCTGCCACAAGTCGAAGAGCAAGCAGTTTGCGATATCATTGCTGAAGTTGTTTTCAGAAATGTGGTTGTACTGCGCGAAAACGACCCGAGGGAAATTACACTATGAGCAGCCCGTTATTTTGCAGTTGGTCTAACATCCCAGGGATTTGCAAACCAATTCTTCTCAGCTGGCCACATTTAACGCGTGACTCAACTAAATTCGAGCGAAGAGACTGGTGTGTTGGGTGTTGCCCGCCTGAGAACACTGCACTCCATGATGCGTTTCGAGGTTATTTCCTCTCATCAGATAGAGATAGCAGGCATCGAACCCGGGACTATTGGGATGTTGGTTGTGACCGCTAGCCCTAAGCCACCGGGTCACGACGGGCAAAGCTTGGCACAACGGTTAATGACAGATTGGAAAGTCAATTTGAAGTACACGTTGTGTGGAAGGATTGCGACACGCAATCTCAAAGTGGACTGCGATTCCCATTGAAGTGAACCTTGACCATTCGATCACTAGGACAGTAGCTGATGAAGCAGCAGCAAATTGGGTGTTGCCCACCTGGTCCCAATGGTCCCGGGTTCGACGCCTGCTATCTCTATCTGATGAGAGGAAATAACCTCGAAACGCGTCATAGAGTGCAGTGTTCTCAGGCGGGCAACACCCAATTTGCTGCTGCTTCATCAGCTACTGTCCTAGTGATCGAATAGCCAAGGTTCACTTCAATGGGAATCTCGGTCCACTTTGAGATTGCGTGTCGCAATCCTTACACACAACGTGTACTTCAAATTGACTTTCCAATCAGAATGCTGTGTTGTCCTCAAACCTATCAACCTACAGCCTGCAAACAATAGACCATGTAGCTTCTTGTCACTGCTCGTCCATCAACGTCGTGCAATATGAAACCACCTACTGATAGGTACGTTGGACTTTCGTGTTGTGAGCCGAAGCGAGTTTTGCCGGAAAGAAGCCTATGGATCGCATTCTTCGCTTTGATGTCCAACAGATAGCCATGCATTAACGAGTCCACATAATCCTGATTTGCACATTTCCTCTTCCACTCGCTCATCAGCCTCGCATGGAGCACGCACTTTTAAAAAGGGCTAACATTGCTTCTGTATCACGTTTCAAGATTCGCTTGACTCTCCGGTAGTCCGTGAGGATGGCCATGACGCTGAACATGTTGTGGAGATGACCCATGATAGGATGTCTGCATGTTTGGCATGATGAGTGAACCGCTTATTAGAACTGATTGTTGTTCATGGGTTACAGTAACGCAGGTAACCGCGGCAGCTTGCCTGTCATCGCGTTCGTTTCCAGGGCTAGCGGTTTCAAACGTCCAGTCGTAATCCCTTACTGTCCATCGCATAAACCAAAATGGCTGTTTTGTGGTGTTGTCTTGACCTGCGCAGCAAGCGACGCGGCTAGCTGTCTCGACCATATTGATGTACTAAAAACGCATGCGGCATGTATGACGGCCACCCGTGTTTAGATAGCACACGCCGTGGCTGGTCCGCTGGATCCACCTGCAATGACAAAGCGAGGCAAGCGGGCTACAACAGTTTAGTTTATCGTACCGTCCTGGTGGACATGCAGTCTGGCACACTAGAGTGCCGACGCCAAATGGGGATGGTTGATCAAGGTAAATGATTTGCACGCCAAGTAATTTAGAAGTGATTGCTTCGATGTCTTGGAACAGACTTGGAATCGATCGGGCCGTCATCATTCCAGAATGTTTTATGGACAACCAGTTAATGTATTTGTTGGTCGCTCAGTAGTTGTTCAACCGGCCTTTTAAAAAGCGATCGCTCCTTGTGCGACCATGCACATCGTCAGCATATTCGTTAGAGGACAAGCGGAAATGTATACAAGGTGAAACTTAAGCACAATTAATCCAGGAAGATATGTTCCTCTAGAGTAATAGGCTAGACTTCATCTTCGCTGTAGCCGGTTAATTCTAACAGCACCCATTGGTGATTTTTCAGGTAACAAGCCAAAGCTGTGGCTATTGCGCTTAACCTCTCACTTGTTGTTTGCATGCAGAAATAGTGTGGAACGGTTTGGTGATATTGCAATGCAAAACCAATTCTGCTATAGTACAGCAAATGTAGGCAACATTTGCCCCAACTAGGAATGAAGCCGACACCTCGTACCTGAAGACTGATGCAACGACGGCTAGTCTATCAGGGTCCAGTTGAGTGTCACAGACAAGGTAGGGAGCAATGGCATTCACCGTCAGCAGATGAGAAATCGTTTTCAGTGGTAGTACAATGCGTCTCGATAAAGTGAACTATTTCATTGCACACCAGTTTCAACCAGCTTCCGATGCATATCGCGCGGAGTTCTTTTTTGCATGAACTGCGCTTTGAACTAACCAGATGCAGCAGGAGTGTAGTTAGTATGCGACCACTCAACCGCAGAATCGATTCAGAGGTAAATACAAAATGCTTGCAATCGAACGACTCATCTCCCAGGTCACTGTGTCCAGTGGAGTGTCTTACGCCAAACGTGGTTCGTTGCCATCCACGTCAGTCACTTCAATTTCAATGTGTAGGCTTGTCTTCACCCACTTGCCTGTCTCGGCAGCCTGACTAATCCAGGGTGACTAAGGATCTAGGCGACCGGTACGAAGTGGTACCTTGCTTTGGTTTCAGTGTTTAAACTAATATAGACGGTCGTAAACCATTTCATGAGTAAGTCGGTATGGGTGAAATGCTGCTAACCGTGGGTTTTTTCTACCTGGGTGAAACCAGGAAGAGTTAACAGATTACAAGCAATGCGGAGCTCTGAATGGTAATTCATTCCACTTTGAACTACTGAATATTTTCAATCACACTGTTGGAGTGGCGCTATACTATCGTTTTTTCACGGTAAATGAAGCGCCTCCGAGCGAAATCCTTTAGACACCTTGGAGTGGTTGACTAACCACGACAGTAAAACCCACTCATTGCATATCGCAACCGAGTGGCGAATTCGCTAGCGTCGTATCTAGCATGACCCTCCTCACTGAGCAGAAACTTCCTGTCCCGTCAGATTAACTTGCTAACACGGTCCTGTGGTGGATAAACACATGCTTGGTTGATCGTTTCAGTGAACCGTGGCACTCCACATGCGACACCCGCAACTCCGTCTAGAGGAGTCAGAAGAGCGAACGGTCTGCCTATCAGGTCGGACACCAAGCCAATGTGACCAATCAGCAAACGGTGCGCAGTTAAGTCTTGATTGCGATTGAGACAGACCGGGTTAGGCGGAACAAAGCACATGTGAAGCGCACTGGCCCTAGTCAGAGTGAAAGGCCTTGTCCGACGGCTTTTCCGAAAGGGCTGTGACCGGGTTATTGATTCACTGTCGTGTTCCACAGTGAAGCGGTCTCGGCGATCGCCAGCGACGACCAGTGCTGGTGTGGTGTGATGAGAACGGACTGGTTCGTAGGCATTAATGGTCCGATTAACACAGACTAGCCGATCACAGTATGGTTTGATCTGTTTCGCCGAGAAACCGGACGACACTCCTAGGGAAGCTACTATCTTCCGGTGAAAACTAATCACTACTAGTTCATATACCCAAGTAAAATGAGGAAAGGTTCAAATGACAAATGCTCTGTCCACATTCCTTATCCTGGTGAAGCAGAGTATGGGAAGGACACTATTTCTTTTCAGGTTTTGATCTATTCTTCGATTTGAGCTATTTTACTGCAGTGTAGACCAAAACCTGAACAGACAACCCGGATTCATTGCAAACTACTTATGCCCGTCCGTCATATATGAATGAGTGTATTCCACATTGACACGGAAACTCCAAACGAGCATTATTATAACCCCATCATGTAACAATGGTGTGCACTCCAGTGAGGCAAGTAATTACAACGATGGGCACAATGCAGTCTCATTCGTGAGTAGAGTATGAATTGCAATTTCAAAACCTATACCCTCAAGTTAGTGAGCTGGTACCTATTAGGGAGCAACATTAGGAAGAGTTCAGGACGACTCTCGTTCATTCATGCCCCCAGAATCATACTCGCGCACCAACGGCCAAGAAGTTACTGACACTTGAGCACCCCGACATCCTTCAGGCACTAAGGAAAAAGGGATACGTCATGTCATCAAGATGTCATCAGCACTTGTGAAGGTTTTAGTCCTATGAATAAAGCTGAATACCTCTCAGAATGAGAACAATGCTTGATGGTCCTTTAAAGTCCGCAATGACGGAAACCGAAGAGAACAAAACACCAACGGTCGAGAAACCGTTATCGAAGTCCCTAAGACATGAAACAGAAGGGGCTCAGCGATCCCGGGAATTCCGAAAGAATTCCCCTGGTCGGTACTGTGTTTCCGAGACTATATGGGCCACCAAAGTGTATAAAGCCGGCGCACCTTAACGACACGTTAAAGATATGAGCGAGTACCCGTATTACGCATTGGCAAAGTGGTTGGACGAAATACTGGAACCAACGAGACGGGAGTTATCCACTCACAGTTTGAGGTTCAGGCTTTAGTCCGCAGGCGCTGTATGAAATCTGTTATAGCGCGGGTAAGCAAATTCCACCATTCCCGTTGTTTTGTGAGCTTGCCTCACCCACCCCCACCCCTAATTCATCCCTCCCTCTACGGTTCCCTGCTTACGTGTTTCTGTTTGCCGCACTTTTGTGATTAGCTTGTGTTGACACCGAATCTTATGCTTAGAAGATTTTCTCTTACCCTGTGCTTTTCCTTCGTTTGTGAGACACCCTATAGATCCTTCGCCTTTGAACTGACCAGCCTTGATTGGCCGTGTGTCAACCTTTCTGCATAGCCTGTGTATATGCCCTGATTTGAATTAATCGGTAGATTTGTACTCACGGAAGCTTGGATGCCGGTTCGGCTCAAGACGAGTAACAATGTAGTGTACACGGATTGCCGTGTCTGTTCTCAATACCGTTAGTGGACGGAAGCAGTCGTGGGGCTGACACACACACACAAACGGTTAGTCACCACTGGTGGCACTATACTGTTTAGAAATATCCTCCTTAAGGGGACAGTTGAGTACCTAGGCGAATACATTGAGTGCAGAGACAAACAGGCTGGCTTACTAGTGAAGGACCTGAAGGCGGTGCGTTAGTAGTGGGCTCACAATAGTCAGTTACGTTTTACTGAATATTTCTATAGGCAGAAAGATGGACTAGCGATGGGTTCATCATTGAGTTCACCATTGTGCGACGCCCACTTCATGCTCAAGCTGACGAAAGGCATACTAGATGAACTAACTGAGCGATTTCCATTTTATACTTAGGAATTGCTTATGTGCAAAAAGGATCGAAGACAGTTCCTTCGGATCTCATGCAAACATTCACTTTGTAGCCATTGCCCCGGAGGCACCCGCACTCACAAAGCACAAGGCATGTGGCCGCGTTCTATAATAGTCGAATGAACGAAAAGCTGATCATTTCCCTCTCTAATAAACAAGGAACTTATCATAATGTTTGCGTTTCGTTGGATAACTGAACACTGCTGCGCATAAAGATAAATTGCCACAACCCCGTTTCTTCACTTGCAGGCCAAGTTTAAGTAAACACCCCTGCTTGAAGCGCTGTTTACCACTGATATTTGGTACCCTCTTTTAATACTATATGAGTTCATCACATCGGGTGCCAGCAGTTCTTTCCACCCTATAACTCTGTGCCCATGCACCAAACCTAGAGAACTGAAGCCACGTTAGTTGCATTGCTCAGTGTCTTGGGACTCCTTACCTGGGACGAATTGGCCTCCGCGAGTGTGGACCTGGCTTAGTGACAGCCTGGCTTGTGGACAAGGTCAACAAACGGGCATATGTGAATCTGTTTCGTATGTACCTCTAGCATAAATGCCAGTGATCTCATTCCGGACCGTCACGGGGTTTCCCGTCTTTATCTGGGTCTAACGCGTTCTTGATCTGATTCTCCTGCTATTAATTGCATGTCCGTCATCCGATACACTGTACAGTTTAGTCGGCTCATCTAGGATAGAATCACCTTCTGTTCATCCCATAATCCACGTCGGGTATTGCGACAGTGACCACTATGGGAGATGTTCTCCCATCCTACGAGCCCGCCGACGGTAAGTTTCGACTATGTAGGTGTAACTGTAGCTGCGATTGAAGTAGTTGAAAAGTTAGAGGCCGAACCAATCTGCCGCAGCAATAGAACAATCCTCTGTGTGTAGTGAATAAGCCGCAACTGGGTGGCTGATCAACAGCGCGATTGATCAGACCTGTCTTAGTGACCGACATCGTTCGCGACATGTTCTGTGAACGTCAGAAACAGCTCATCCTTAATAGTTGTCTTTAGCTTTTCCTTGAAGGGCTTGCTGCGAAGGTGGATGAAATTCTCTGATCACTCATTGGACAGTGCAGACTTACATAAAAAAGTTTCTTCGGAACTTCGGAGCTTTGAAGAATTTATCTTCAAGCCTCACTTCAACATTGTACCTTACACCATTAAAGTCCTCCTGAAAAGGTAGCATACCATGTTACCCTGATTCTACACTCTCTGCAGAACTCCAGATTGCTAATAGTGTTGCGTACTTACTGAGGACAAGAACACAGCTTGAACGACTGTTAGAGATGCTGGCCGTTGTGGACTGCTTAGCGATGGCGAATACATGACGGTCCTCACGGCACAGGCGGGAGAGCCCATGGTACGCTGAGACTTGTGGTGGCTAAATCCTGACAGATGGTCAACCCACTGCTGCTAATGTTATGCCGTAGGCTCATGTTTTGGATGACTCCACGTGGCGATCGCTGGGTTGGAGTTGCGTTACGCCCTTCTTCTAGCTAAGAGCCAGGTCACACACCAATCCGCGTGAGTCAGTAAACTGACCATGTGCTAGACCCACTGCATTTCGAGTGTACATTTAATCGAAGGCATTAGCTGAGGACCCGAGTCGTTCTCCTGTCAGGTGTGGGCACCCTGCCAGTATCCTAGTCCATCCTCTTCGGAGGTTAGGAAGTGGTCGGTGGCACTCTTCCCGTAAAACCTAGCCATGGAAGACAACAGGTCCACGGGTTATAAGATCACAGCTCGATTGGCGTAGAGCACGAGCGCCACACATTGTCTCTGACGGTGGGAGGGCACCTCCGGGTGCTCAACGGTTTGTTACTGCCCGCCTCAAGCCAGGCAGCCCATGGTCAAACAGGTGAAAACCCGCCAAAACCCTCCTGCTTCTGGCCGCGGTCTCTAGTCCGTATCCTGCTACGGTCGCAAAACGCCTATGGATAATTCTAAATCTTCAAATGCTGTGTGTGACGGACCTCAAGCAGATCCTAATGGGTCCCTGCAATCATACTTCCGAGCTGGATATGCTCCCCAATGCCTTGTGGGTCAGGCTATTGAGTCCAAGTCTCCGAGTGGAGTCCCTCAAGCAAACCTCCGAAGTACAATCACCACCACGCACGCGGAGTCGGATTTGCACTATCCGACCGTCCCAATGACCAGCTGGTGCGTGAGCCGACTGGCATCAGCGTGCGACTAATGGCTGTTCGCCTACTACTCGGAAGAGGTAAGTTTCCCATGTGTTGTCATGTGTTATCCTGATGACGCGCGCAGTGGGCAGGCATGCATTCTCCATTACACAGTCGTGCAGGCATCGCCTTCTCCAGTTCCATCCTCTTTGCAAATTTCCTAGGAAAATAATGTTAAATGAATGTTGAAGAATGAAGCATTTGCTGCACATGTGGCAGATCCCAGTGACTTAAGGAAAATAGACAGTTTCGCAAACTTCGACGGCGACTGACTCGAGAACGCCGTCGAATAAAATTGCATGGTGGACGGAGAAGGCGAGGATTACGCAATGCTACGCCGAACACCGCCAATACAAGGAATTGTTTAACTCCTTGAAGGTGGTGTATGGACCGAGGTTGCAGTCTTTGAGGACGCTGCACGTTGCTAGTTCAGGCGCTGTCTCCAAACAAACTGCAGACATTATGCAGATTTGGCAAAAACAATTTGTCTGTCTCTTGAACAATCGTTCAGTGATTGACTGGCCTACAGTGAACAGTCTACAACAGTACGAGGTAAAAGTAAGTCTTGTGGATGGTGGATGAGATCTAGGGAGCAGTTGACCACTTGCGAAACGGCAAGTCTGCCTGTGTCGACGGGATCCCGCCTGAAGTATTGAAACACGAAGAACCCACCTTGGTGAATGCGCTGCACCAGTTGGGGCGACGAGTGTGGGATGGGGAGGATGTGCCCCCTGAGCAGAAGAATACTCTTGTGCTACCACTGTACATGGGCAAAGAAAGTAAGCAATGTTGCAAGAATTATGGTGGCATCAACTTACTGAGTTGTGTAGGCAATGAGATTGTCCGAATCCAGCTCAACCGCTTCGTCAGTTAGGTTGTGAAACCGCACGTGGCGGAAAAGCAATGTGGGTTACATTCGTGTTGCAGCACCATCGATATGGTGGTTGCGGCTCGTCAGGTTCAGATGAAGTGCAGGGAGCGACACAAGCCATTGTACCCGCTGTTTGTTGATTTCACC
>OX104065.1:95825520-95856681 GCA_944474145.2 Dicrocoelium dendriticum | reverse complement strand
AGTTGCCGTCAAAGTTTGCCAAACTACTTTTATTCCCCAAGTCACTGGGGTCTACCACATGTGCAGCAAATACTGCGTTCTTCTCAGCCACCAATGCACCAGTCGCCGCATTGCTCTCTTCAAACCAATCGGGCCTCTTACAGTTTGCGCGCCCGATGGTCTGTTCATCAGCAGCTGTCACCTGGTCGAGAATGTAGTGCCACCCGTCGCCCACTGCGGTTATGCATTCCACATTTCAAGTGTTGCGAATCCAAGGCAAATTTGATCGATGCGAACTCCGCGGACTGATCATAAGGGCGGTTGCTCAGGTGCAAGAGAAGGTAGTATTGTACGCGGAATAGAAGCATGATGCGTACGCTCCCATTCGATTTACTAATCCAGGCCAATAAGGCGGCGTATGTGGTATATTTGTTTGTGTGCTGAGTAATCTTGCATTTCAGAAGTAGATGTTGTTTGAGCACCCCGGTGTGGATGCGCTTGATGTGAATGTTGTCAAGGTGCCTACCTGTCTATTACCCACTGCCTCGTCCATACTGGCTCCAGGAGACAGTTGGTCGTCGCTGGAGGGGACGGAGTGCACCGTCATCGTGACGGTGCTAGGCTCAAAGAGTGGTTCCATCCTGTGTGGAACGGGCTGCGGTCCAGCCACCGCCTCATGCACGTCTGGTGTGCATGATTTCCCATTTAGGCCGGAATGCTGCTGGTCCGCTTGTTGAAGGAATGTGGCCCAGCTCCGTTGATGAAACGTGGCTCCCATCCACATGCCTCCCGGTCTTATTCCTTTGGGTTTACACCGGATATGGGGTGTGTGGGTAGTACTGTGTGTGGTGCAGCGCAAGCCACCCATGGTCCCATTTGTAGGCGCAGGTGTCCTGTGACTGTCCTCATGGAGGCCACAGTGACAGGCAAATCCGGATACGGATGCCGCCATATCATATATAACAAGATGGGTTTATGACGAACTAATGTTGATTTCAGGTGCTGAGAATCCAAGGCAAATTTGATCAGTACGAATCCCGTGGCCTAATCAACAGCGCGATTGACCAGGTGCAGGAGAAAACACTACTGCTCGCGGAAGAGAAGCAAGATGCGTACTCTCCCATTCGATTTACTAATCGAGGCCAATAAGGCGGCATATGTGGTATGTTTGCCTGCGCCTGATGTGAAGGTTGACAAGGTGCCTAGCTGTCTAATACACTCCACCTCGATTGCTGGCTCCAGGAGACAGTTGGTCGTTGCTGAAGGGGACAAGGTGCATCGTCCTCGTGAAGGTGCTAGGCTCAAAGAGTGGTTCTATGCAACTTGTGTGGAACGGGCTACGGCCCAGCCACCGTCTTGTGTACATGATTTCCCCATTAGGCTGGAATGCTTCTGTTCCGCTTGTTGAAGGAGTGTGGGCCGGCTCCGTTAATGAAACTTGGCTCCCATCCACATGCCTCCGGGTATTATTCCTTCAGAGTTTACACTGGATATGGAGTGTGTGTGGAACTGTGGGTGGTGCAGCGCGAGCCACCCATGGTCTCGCTGTGGGCGCAGACGTCCTGTGGCTGTCCCCATGGAGGCCAAAGTGACTAGCAAATCCGGATGCGAATGCCGCCAATCCATATGTATATGTATATATAATTTGGTCCTCACCAACTTGTGGTCAGTGCCACACTCAGCTCCACGCAGTACACGTGTCATGCCCACTTCACACATTTCACGCTGACGTACGATGATATAGTCGAGCAGGTGAGCGTAACCACTCCATGGGTACGTCCAAGTTGCTATATCACTCGCACTCAGTGCAAACCGAGTGTTCGTGATCGTCCGGCCGTGATTTACACACAGTGGGAGCAGCCGGTCACTGTTCTCATTCGCTGAACCAATGCCATGCGGACTGATAAAATCTGTCCACACCGCAGCATCACGCCCAACGCTCGCGTTGATATCACCCCGCAGAACTAGTCGGACGCTCCTCGATACAGACCGCATGACAGAGGTTAACTGGGTATAGAACTGATCACGCAAACTTATCTCTTCCGAGTCGTTGGCGAACAGTCCTTAGTCTCTCGCTGATGCCAGTCGGCTCACCCACCAGCTGGTCATTGAGGCGATCGGATAGTGCAAATCCGACCCCAATGTTCATGGGGTGTTGAGGTGGCATTTCCCCCTCAGTAGACCGTATAGCCGGCACTAGCTTCACAAAACTTACCTTGTCCAGCTAGCCGGGACTCGCTGAGCGCCGCAAAATCGATGTTGTGGCGCGCCAGTTGCATCGTGAACAGTGCAGTGCGTCACGCTGGGCGCTTACTCGAGTTCCGGGGTAGTAGTGTGCGCATGTTCCATCACCAGAGGTTGAGTGCTCTGTGCGGAGGCATACCATCGCATTGGTGGCCAATCGCGTGCGTGGTGGTGACTGTACTTCGGAGATTTGCTTGAGGGACTCCACTCAGAGACTTTGACTCAATAGCCTAACCCGCAAGGTAGTGGGGAGCATATCCGGCTCGGGAGTGTGATTGCAGAGACCCATTAAGATCTGCTTGAGGTTCCTCACACACAGCATTTAATTATTAAGAATTATTCATTGATGTTGTGCGACCGTAGTAGGATGCGCACTAGCGACCGCGGCCAGACGCAGGAGGGTTTTGGCGGGTTTGCACCAATTTGATCAGGAGCGGCCTGGCTTGAGGCGGGCAGTAGCAAACCATTGAACACCCGGAGGTGCCCTCCCACCGTCAGAGACGATGCGTGGCGCTCGTGCTCTAGGCCATTCGAGCTGTGAGTTTATAACCCGTAGACCTAATGTCTCCCATGGCTAGGTTTTACGGGAAGAGGGCCACCGACCACTTCCTAACCTCCGAAGAGGATGGGATTTGGACTAGGATACTGGCAAGGTGTCTACACTTGACAGGAGAACGACTCGGGTCCTCAGCCAATGCTTTCGATGTACACCCGAATGGCGGCGGGTCTAGCACATGGTCATTTCACTGACTCACGCGGATTGGTGTGTGTCGTGACTCTAAGCTAGAAGTAGGGCGTAACCCAACTCCAAACCACCAGTCGCCACGTGGAGTCATTCAAGACATGAGCCTACGGCATAACATTAGCAGCAGTAAGTTGACCATCTGTCAGGATTTAGCCACCACAAGTCTCAGCGCACCATGGGCTCTCCCGCCTGTGCCGTGAGGACGTCATGTATTCGCCATCGCTAAGTAGTCCACAACGGCCAGCGTCTCTAACAGTCGTTCACGCTGTGTTCTTGTCCCCAGTAAGTACGCAACACCATTAGAAACCTGGAGTGCACCAGCGAGTGTGGAAGTAAGGTAACATTGTAAGCTATCTGCTGAGTACGACTGTACTTGTGTGTAAGGTGCAATGGTAAAATGGGGCTTTAAGTTAAATTCTCCGCCAGCAGAACCTAAGTTTAGAGCCTCAAATTTCCGAAGAAAAATTTTATGTAAGTCTGCACTGTCCAATGAGTGATCAGAGAATTTCATCCACCTCCGCAGCAAGCCCTTCAAGGAAAAGCTAAAGACAACTATTGAGGATGAGCTGTTTCTGACGTTCACAGAACAACATATCGCGAACGATGTCGGTCACTAAGACAGGTCTGATCAATCGCGCAGTTGATCAGCCACCCAGTTGCCGCTCATCCACTACACACAGAGGATTGTTCTATTGATACGGCAGACTATTTCGGCCTCTAACGTTGTCAACTAGTTCAATCGCAGCTGCAGTTACACCTACATAGTCGGAACTTACCGTCGGCGGGCTCGTAGGATGAGAGAACATCTCCCATAGTGGTCACTGTTGCAATAATCGGAGTGGACTAAGGGATGAACAGAAGGTGATTCTATCCTAGATGAGCCGACTAAACTGTACAAAGTATCGGATGACGGACCTGTAATTAAAAGCAGGAGAATCAGATCAAGAACGCGTTAGATCCAGATAATGCCTGGAAACCCTGTTACGGTCTAGAATGAGATCACTGTCATGTATGGTAGAGGTACACACAAAAGAGATTCACATATGCCCGTTTGTTGACTTTGTCCACAAGCCAGGCTGTCACTAAACCAGGTCCACACTCGCGGAGGCCAATTTGTCCCAGGTAAGGAGTCCCAAGACACTGAGCAATGTGGCTAAGGTGGCTTCAGTTCTCCAGGTTTGGTGCATGGGCACAGAGTTATAGGGTGGAAAGAACTGCGGGCACCTGATGTGATGAACTCATATAGTATTAAAAGAGGGTACCAAATATCAGTGGTAAACAGCGCTCCAAGCAGGGGTGTTTACTTAAACTTGGTCTGTAAGTGAAGAAACGGGGTTGTGGCAATTTATCTTTATGCGCAGCAGTGTTCAGTTATCCAACGAAACGTAAACATGGTAAGTTCCTTGTTTATTAGAGTGGGAAATGATCAGCTTTTCGTTCATTCGACTATTATAGAACGCGGCCACATGCCTTTTGCTTTGTGAGTGCGGTTGCCTCCGGGGCAATTGCTACAACGTGAATGTTTGCATGAGATCCGAAGGAACTTCCTTCGATCATTTTTGCACATAAGCAATTCCTGACTATAAAATGGAAATCGCTCAGTTAGTTCATCTAATATGCCCTTCGTCAGCCTGAGCATGAACTGGGCGTCGCACAATGGTGAACTCAATGATGAACCCATCGCTAGTCCATCTTTCTGCCTATAGAAATGTTCAGTACAACGTAAGTGACTATTGTGAGCTCACTACTAACGCACCGCATTCAGGTTCTTCACTAGTAAACCAGCCTGTTTTGTCTCTGCATTTAATGCATTCGCCTAGGTACTCAAATGTCCCCTTAAGGAGAATATTTCTAAACGGTGTAGGGCCACCAATGGTGACTAACCGTTTGTGTGGGTTTTCTTGTGTCGGCCCCACGACTGCTTCCGTCCACTAACGGTATTGGGAACAGACACGGCAATCCGTGTACAATACATTGTTACTCGTCGTGAGCCGAACCGACAGCCAATCGTCCGTGAGTACAAATCTACCGAATAATTCAAATCAGGGCATATACACAGGCTATGCAGAAAGGTTGACACTCGGTCAATCAAGGCTGGTGTCTCACAAACGAAGGAAAAGCACAGGGTAAGAGAGAATCGAATAAGCATAAGATTCAGTTTCAATACAAGCTAACCACTAATGTGAGGCAACCTGAAACACGTATGCGGGAAACCATAAAAGAGAGCGGAATGAATAAGTGGGAGTGAAGCAAAATCACAAAGCAACGGGAGTGGTGGAATTTGCTTACCTGCGCTATAGCAGATTTCCTACAGCGTCTGCGGACTCAAACCTCAAACTGTGAGTGGCTAATTCCCGTCTCCTTGGTTTCAATATTTCGGCCAACCACTTTTCCAATGCGCAATGCGGGTACTCGCTCATATCTCTAATGTGTCATTAAGGTACGCCGGCTTTATATACTTTGGTGGCCCATATAGCCTCGGAAACACAGTACCGATCAGGATGATTCTTTCGGAAGTCCCCGAATCAGTGAGCCCCTTCGACTTCTTGTCGTAGGGACTTAGATATCGCTTTCTCGACCCTTGGTGTTTCGTCCTTTTCGGTTTCCATCAATACGAACTTTAAAGAACCATCAAGCATTGTTCTCATTCTGAGAGGTATTCAGATCTATTCATAGGACTAAAACCTCCACAAGTCTTGATGGTATGACATTTTCCTTTTCCCTTAGTGCCTCAAGCATGTCTGGGTGCTCACGCATCAGCAAGTTCTTGGCCGTTGGTGCGCGAGTCTGATTCTGGTAGCATGATTGACCGAGAGTCGTCCTGAACTTTTTCTAATGTTGCTCCCTAATAGGTACCAGCTCACCAACCTGAGGGTATACGTTTGCAAATCGCAATTCGTACTTCACTCTTTATAATTACTTGCAACACTGGGGCACACGCCATTGTTATATGATGGGGTTATAATAATGCTCGTTTGGAGTTTCCGTGTCAATGTGGAATACACACATTCAAATATGACTGACGGAATTATCTAGTTGGTAATGTATCGGAATATCTGCAGTTCGGGTTGTCTGTTCAGTTTTTGGTCTGCTCTGCAGCAAAATATCTCAAATAGAAGAAGAGATCAAAACCTGAGAATAACTCTTGCCTTCAGCAGGCTCTGTTTCGGTAGGATACGAATCTGGACAGAACACTTTGCCAGTCGAAGGTTTCGACACTTCACTCGGGCAGCTGAGCAAGTAGTGATTAATTTTCACCGGAAGATAGTAGCTTGCGTAGAATGTCATCGGGTTTATCGACGAAACAGATCAAACCATGCTGTGATCGGCTAGTCTGTGTTACTCGGTAGCAGTGAAAAGTTCATCCTAATGTGTGGCTCGGACCATTAATGCCTACGAACCAGTCCGTTCTCATCACACCGCAGCAGCACTGGTCGTCGCTGGCGATCGCCGAGACCGCTTCACTGTGGAACGCGACAGTGAATCAATAACCCGGTCACAGCCCTTTCGGAAAAGCCGTCGGACAAGGCCTTTCACTCTGACTAGGACCAGTGCGCTTCACATGTGCTTTGTTCCGCCTAACCCGGTATGTCTCAATGGTACTTGTGCCTTAGCTGCGCACCGTTTGCTGATTGGTCACATATGGTTGGTTTCGGGCCGGATTGGCAGACTGGTCGCGCTTCTGGCTTCTCTAGACGGATTTGCGGGTGTCGCATGTGGAGTGTCACGATTCACTGAAACCATCAACCAAGCTCGTGTTTAGCCACCACAGGACCGTGTTGGCAGGTTAATCTGATGGGACAGTAGGTTTCTGCTCAGAGAGGAGGGTTAGGTTAGCTACGGTGCTAGCGAATTCGCCACTCGGTTGCGATATGCAATGAGTGGGTTTTACTGTCGTGGTTAGCCAATCACTCCAAGGTGTCTAAAGGATTTCGATCGGAGGTCGTTCATTTACCGTGAAAAAGGGATAGTATAGCGCCACTTCTACACTATGATTAAAAATATTCAGTAGCTCGACATGGAATGAATTACAACTTAGACAGCACTCTGTGTTTCTTAGAATCTGCTAACTTTGCCTGGGTGCTCCCAGGCAGAAAAACCCAGTTAGCAGTAGTTCGCCTCCAGCAACTTGCTCACAAAATGGTTCCATTAATGACAATCTGGACGTGAAAACGTCGCTGCAAGATGGAATTCCACACACCACACATCCGTTTATGATACAGCTACACGATCAAAACGACATCTGGCCGAAATTCGAGCAAATCCGGTGGTAAAAGTGCCCCAACGAAGTGTTGTACCACATAGGTCACCGCCTCGATCCACTCAGATCGATGAAAGTTGAGTTGTTTGAGGAACTCAGCCGTGTAGGCTTGCCGCGAATAGAACTGGTTCTCGATCTATTAACCCCACAGTTTCGCTTTAACTGGTCCACCGAAGATCACTGGCTTTAGACGCAGAAACCAAAATAAGGCACCAACTCGTACCGGTCGCTCATATCCTTAGTCATCCTCGATCACTCCGTGTTGTGAGTCAATTAAGAAGGTGGAGAAAAGCCTATGAGTTGACATTGGAGTGACATGAATGACAAGGAACGATGTTTGATTCCACCTCTTACAATACCAGTGTGGCGTAAGACACTCCCCTGGACAAAATTATTTGCGAGATGAACCGCCAGATTGTACGTAAGAACAGAACACAGAAACGCAAGGGACACAGCTGTAATGTGAACACAGGACAAGTCACTGATTCGCTTGATATCGTGAACATTTATTCACACACATGACTCACGGGCATGACCAGATACACCGTGGCTCGTGATAACCACTCACAACAGTCATCCACCACCACATAAGGAATATCTAGCTTGATGGTGTTCTATGCTGCACTTCTCATGAAGTGATCGCCATGACTGTATAGATTGCTCAGCGTGCCAATGCTTCTGACGCTATTCTCAGGAGTGCAGGCGATGGGCAATTTGCTTGTTCCTCTGCATTGCTCACAGGCTGTTGTCGCACTTGGTCCAACTGGCGTTGAAGTATTCGCCCATCTTCCAATTCCGCTTGCACTGCACTACCTCTTGCCGATCACGTAATCCCTCGAATCCAAGCTATCCGTTGGCCTCAGTTTACCATATACTCTATCGCCTGCCTCAACCATACGACCCTTCCTTTTCATGTCGTAGCTTTGCTTCATCACAGCCTGGTGTTTACCGACAGTTCGATACAGATTGGGGTTAAATCAGATCCAACCGAGTGCGCAGACGTCGTCCCATCAGAAGTTCACACGGTCGATGATCCGTGGTAGTGTCTGGCGTAATGCGACGCTGCATTAGAAATTTGTCCATGCGGGTTTGTAAAGTGCCGGACTGTTGTTTGGCCACACAAAGTGTGATTGTCGCAACCGCTCTCTCTGCCAGACCATTGGACGAAGGGTGATATGGTGCCGAGAGAACATGCTCGATTCCATTTTGACGTAGGAATTGTGCGAACTCGTCGCTGGTAAATGTCGGGCCGTTATCTGAAACAACCGTACATGGTACACCATGTGTAGCGAACATATTCCTTAAGATGTGCACAGTGGTCGACCCAGTCATGGATGTGATTGCCCGAGCTTCGATCTATTTGGGATGTGCGTCCACTACAACCAGAATCATGAAGCCGTCGATGGGTCCACAGAAATCAATGTGTATTCTGTCCCACGGATGCGAGGGCCATTGCTATGGAGACGTTGGCACAGGTTGTTGGGATGCGTAGTTTTCTTGACAAGAAGCACACAATTGTACGAGTTGTTCTATCTCCGGATCAACTCCCGGCCACCAGATGTACTTGCTTACTAATGCCTTCATGTTCGAATTTCTTTGGTGACCCATATGAAGTTGCCGCAGGATTGTTTGACGGCATCGTTTGGGGACGATGACTCGAGAGCCCCAAAGTATGCAACCGTCCTGGAGGCTTAATTCATCTCTCCGAGTGTGGATTGCTCTTAGAATTTCATCTACCTGGTCCGGCCAAACAGTTAGGAGATAATCACGCATCTTTGACAATTCCGGGTCACTCCTTGTTTCTGATTTTATTTCCGTTGTTATCACCGGTGAATCATCCAACCAAGATATTACTTGTACCAATTATCTCCAAGTTGGCGTGTGGCTCGGAGCCTCCCGTATTGGAAGTCGGCTGAGAGCATCGGCAGATTGATTCTCCTTCCCGGGATATTTTAGTTGATACTGATATCCAGCGAGTTCCGTCCGACCGGAAAAGGTGGACCGAAAGTCGTATGATGTCAATCCAATTAGTAGAGACGCCTTAGGGAGGAGATCATTTTGAAGAGGGAGGTCATAGAGACGTATGCGTAGCTGAATTTGGGCATCGTCTGCCTCAGTGCCATCCATCAGGAGACCGATCGAGTAGGTCAGTGAAATTTTAAAACACGGCTAGTTGTACATTACCTTATACTTGTAAATAGTAGGTTGTGTGCGGAGCCTGTGTGAGTTCGTTCCATTGACGCGGCTGGGAGTGGCAGAGAGCAGAGGTAAGAAGAAGTGTTTACAACACCAATCCAGCACGAGGCGCGGTTTTACGAAGGGCCGATAATTTGCATTAGTTGTCAGGCTATCCAATCGGAGCCGTGCACTGAACCGCAAAGCACACACCTGTTTACCTCGGGCAGGAATTTTCTCTGCTCTGATTACTGGTAGCCCATAAGTCAATGAAATGCAGTACGGGAAGATATTTTAGTTGATACTAATATCCAGCGAGTATTAGAGCCTAGCGAAGAATCCTGGGCGACGTCATTTAGGATATCGTTTTTGATTTACCCAGAATTCTCATTAATGGCTTATGGTTTGTGTGTATTTCAAATCTCTATCCGAATAGGTTTTGGTGAAATCGCACAACCCCGAAAGGACCTCCAAAGCCTCCTTGTCAATTTGGGCGTAATCTCGTTCGGTCTGCAATAGGGTCCGAGAGGTAAATGCAACTGTTTTGTTTACTCTGTTCGCGTCAGGTTGTAACAGGGCGGCTCCGACTTGGTACATCACATTTCAGCGTCATACACTTTTCGGGGTCAAAGTGGGTCAAAACCGGTGGACTGGCCAATACACTTTTAGCTTGACGAAAGGCTAATTTCTCCGTCTCAGATTACACCTACTGCGTGCCTTTGCACAACAAATGATGTAACAGTTGTAACACTGGGGCTCATTGCCGAACAAACCTTGAGTAGTGATTGTAAATTCCCAAGAACGACCTCAACGCGTAGATGCAGGATTCGGCTATATGGGAGGCCAACTTCTGTGAACAAGCTTACATCCTGAAGGGGAATAATAACTGCGTCCGTAAGACCTTGTCAATAAGGAACTCGATGGAACATGGGACATTGCGATTTGGTTTTGATGAGGCCGCATACTGATTGTGCCACGCAGGCTGTCAGAAGTGCTGCTGCCTAGACTGTGCCCCAGGGAACTTTCACTCCACCACTTCCAGAGTGGCTTGGATAAGTACAGTCGACAGGTCTTACATGCAGTATATTCGCTATCCTCGCCTTTTGTGTCTTGTCTGAGAAAATTAGAGTCGCAGTCTTGGACGACCAACATTACTGCTGCATTGAGCCACTTGGTGGTGCAAGGCGAATCATTCATTTCAATGATGTTGCCTCCAGGTAGAAGCACTTGTCAGCAATGGATATTGCGAAAGATGGATTCACCGGAAATTGTCCATCGTCAGTAGCCACACCGGTAGTTTCCACAAGTACGGCACTTCTGCGAAGCAACCCAAATTAGGATCTGGCGCCATAAGTGTTCATTGAACTCCTCAGATTGCTTATATGAATGGCAGCTTACGTATCCTGCTATCGAAGAGGTGGTGGTCCTGTTCGCCAAGCCCCTAAGTTTATAAAAATACACCTGAAATTTAATGTTCATACGTCAGTACAGACTAGTCCATATTCATGCGGCGATCTTCATCTCATAGTCCCAGGGATCGCTCGCAACAAGTTGTCGGCTGTCGACTGCGTTAAGGCGCATGAGTCATTTGGGCGTTGAATTGCTGAAGCGCTTAAGTGGCAGATTTGCAACAGCTACTGGCCGGTGCAAGGCATTGAGAGGACATTATCGCCGTCTTACTGGGTATTAACTTATGTATCCTATCCCGGTTCTCTTGGGGTGCGTACACGAAAGCTAGAAAACCGCGCGCTTGCGTCGGAGTTGGCTGAATCCCCTCTCCACCCATTCACAGTGGCTTAATTAAGATCATGTGTAAAGCGGACATCAGGAAATCACGGTTCCGTTGCGGATCCCGGGACCAGTTCCGTAACCATGGTGGCCACGTGGTTTGCTGAAACACGATCACGCTTGAGTTTGTGGGTTCATCCAAAGGTGTGAAGAAGCCATTCCAACAATCTTCGCATTTAAAATAAATGTCAAAACCACCGAACGAACGCACGCTGAGTGAATTCGAGTACAGTCAGCACGTTCATTTCCCACGATTGAACCAGCACAAGTAAGTGTTATAGTAAATCCAGTCGAATAACAATTATTCGGGTGGTGAGACGGTTTACATGCCTCAGAACAATTAACCCAACACAGCAATGCAGTAGTACGACATACTTTCACACTTCCTTCAAAATAGGGATTTTGGTGCTTTTGTTCTGAGCTCCTGACCCAGCTTCCCATTACGAGTACGAGGACCGCAAACGTAGCATCCGTCAATAGGTAGTGAGACGACATTCCGAGGAGCCCGAATTGGGTCGCGAACGTGTGTGTGGATTTAACGCTCGTCCATGATACAACCACAGTCATTCACGAAGTACAACATAATGTTTGAGTCGACGGATCTTTCTCATCTACTCTGAGGCCGATAAGCAGAACTGCTCTGCGTTCAACGACAACCTAGTAGAAACATCTCAAATTGTGGCTCTGTTGTCTGTGCAGACAAATATTTTACTTGCAAGGCAGTTTAACCTCTCGTCTGTTCATGCAGTTATGTGGAGCACTGAAGACAGTGCAGAGCTATGAGTGGGTGATTGTTAGTGGTTGGATATGATGTTGGATGCATACCGAAGTTCCATTTGTTGAAGGTTTAACTGGTTGGTAGGTGCTGGGACTTATGGTTTGCAAGCTTCGGTGTTCGCTTTGGATGCAGCTTACCGAACGAGGGCTGCGATTGCACTTGGGTTGGAACCGTTGTCCACGGAGATGACTAATGTAGACACTGCACCTAACAGTTCAACTCACTTTCTCTAACGAATCCTACAAGCGAAAGTTATGGTTAAGCGTATTCGTACACTGGTGCAAGTGGTCAAAACTTTTAAGGTGCTTTGCTTTGTCAGAGCTCGTCGCTCCACTGATAATAAGTACGGTAGCTATCCAAAGTTTCTCTTCATCATGTGTATTTAAGCATCTGATCCAGAGTGTGTTTGCGGCGCATGAATTCAGGTTTTTCACATTCAACTGCATGTAGGGAACGCAGGCGATTTTGTAATCAAAGGATGTGCTGATCACTTTGCCATCTCTTGCAGTTTGGCAACTCACTTATACTACGACGCACTTTCGCCTTCCCAGGTACAATGACCATAGCATACGCAGATTGCTTTGGGAACAGTGTATCGTCTGGATAACGTTGCTTTCCAGTGAGCCTTATAGCCTCGAATACCTGCCGTCAATTAGACGTCAATGCCGAAGATGATGCAATGAAGCCGCTTTGGAACATTTGTATTTGCAGCGATCGTTTAGTAACTCCACCATAATCTATTGAAGGCTTCCCTAAATGCATCCCTCGAGTACCTCCATGAATGTGAGGGATTTCCATGAGTCCTGAATTTTCTAGACCATGGCTTAACTCGGAACACACCATAGTACCCATAAGAAGTGTTTAGCGTAATAAGGTGATGACAGATTGACCGACAACATTTTTGCGCCTCCAGAAAAGCTGTCAAACTTCACTGTGATGACCCTTATCGTCAACGACATATGTGGGACACAGGTTTTCCTGAGAAGCCCTAGTTCCTACCGGACCTCAGTAACAACTTCATCGGTGGCTAGCAAAGAGCCCCGAGTCAAGCTGTTCATATACAAAACGGACTCCCTTGATTCGTACGTCTTAAGTCGTGCTAAACAACGGTGAATGCCGTTGAATTATCGTGTAACAGTCGTCGTTAGTGCATCTGCCAGCGATTCGTTTTTTCTACAGACGTCATGAACCCACGCTTAATACATGAACAACAGCGAAGAAGGTTCTTATAATATGGCTTTCATTAAGGTTCTAATGAAATAGAGCATATTGACTTAAATTCTGTATCGTTTGGTGCATTTTATGTAAAAAATATGATGTCGAGTGTAGGCGAGTACGATAGGAAACATAGCGGTTGACATAGTAATGCTCGTTACCTACCGTAGCTTGTGCACCCCCATTTTTCCATCAGAATTGGCTCCGGTTTGAGCTCCAGCAAGATCTCTTTGCTTTCATGAGGTTTCTTACACACCAGTTAGGGAACACCACTATATCAACTTATTATGCGAGTGTTTCGGAGTACCAAGAAACCGATTAATTTCGGCGTAGGCATGGACTGCAAGTTCAGCTAACCAAACTCCTCCGTCCTTGAGATTGTATTTGATGACAGGCGCGATATCCTTGTTATTGCAAAGTGATCAAGTAGCCGATACATCCTAGTTTGATTTGCTTAGAGCCAACAAGAGCAGCTGTTACTCAATACTTCACTTGAAGCTAGCCTTAACGTACGCAAACGTTAACCATTAGTGTGCCAAGTCGATCGCACTCGAGCGCGATTACCTAGATCCGTACGTCCCAAAGTGATAAGGGGAGCATCCCTGGATATATCAAGGATGTGCTGGCGTCAAGCCGATAATTACGAAAATACAACTAGCTGGAATACCATGCGACGTCAAGCATGAGATCCTTAAGGGAAAAGTAGGAATGCAAAATCTTGAGCGCACGTCCCTAGGAATGTGTATTTCGAAATAAGCTTGCGCGTGCATAGCTCAATCATAACATCACGTCTTTTTCCCCGTCTTCCACTGTTCATTAGCTGCATTTCTCTAGCAATGGGATGGCTACAATTTGTTATATCTGTACACAGTTACCACTAGCCAGAGTGTAAGCCAAGCGTTTCACATAACACAAAAGATTTTCTCGTTCGCTCGTGCTGTCTACCAAGAACTGCAATCCTTGGCCGCTCTACTTCCACTAAGTTTATGTATGCCGTGAGAATGAGGTTTTTACCCAAGACAAAAGCGGCATAGTTACTTGGCGGTTGTCTAATCAGGATACTAGCGACATAATCTTTCTGTGGAGTCAAACAGCCGGCTTGCAAGGTTTGTGATGCTGGTGTTGTGGTGGCTACATCAGAATGGGGTAAAATAAAGGCACATATGATGTTCCATTGAGAAGCACAATTATATCTAAGTAAGTAGGTTCAACACGTGACAACTTTACATTTTGGCACACCCCTCTCAAGACCGTGGACTCATGTATATCCCGATGGCGAAAGCAGCTTCCAGCTTTACCTGCCAAAGTTGAAACAGACTATAGTTGGCAGTCTACTACAATGGGGCTACTGAAGGAACAACACGGATTGGGATATATGAGTGCAACCACTTTGAACCCTTTCGCTTTCATTATATCCTGTACAGGTAAGCGCAAACGAAAGAAATCAAGAATAACCTGCGAATGCAGGAAATGAAGCTGCAAGATGCATGATGGAAGCAATGTCTGTTCCCATGGCTGTCTTGTGGATTTATGCTTTGTTCCCTACCAGAAATGATTGGAATTTCCCTAGAAACCAAAAGCTGGGCATCAGGTGGATGATGATACAATGCAACAATGGAACAATGATTTATGACCGATAGAAAGTATGGGATTACAAGATCATGCAGGCTGATAATTGGGAGAAGTGCAAATAGAGGTGAAAAGACAAAAATGCCCATCATTGGGGCGACGATGTAACGGCATATTGGAAGCAAGATTGTGGAACATGGATGGTGTCAAGTAAAACAACATACCAAATAGTTAGAGTTAACGCCTCTCGTAAGGGGCAATCGAATAGATC
Source organism: Dicrocoelium dendriticum (assembly GCA_944474145.2). Classification (NCBI taxonomy): domain Eukaryota; kingdom Metazoa; phylum Platyhelminthes; class Trematoda; order Plagiorchiida; family Dicrocoeliidae; genus Dicrocoelium; species Dicrocoelium dendriticum. The sequence goes on along the minus strand of OX104065.1, from coordinate 95,841,656 downwards.
GTTTGCTTTCAGCGAGTTCAGTGAATCGGCGTGGGTTGTAATTCCAGTTATACTAAGTCACAGGAGTTCATTCCAGGCTACCACGATTTTAGTGCTCAAATCGTAATCTAACTGTGTGTCCATGACTGGTAACTAGTCATACAGTATTGATTTTAAAGTAAATTGGACATTTATAACTCAAGATATTAAAGAGAAACGCAAATACAGAAATAGTGCCACGGAGTAAGTACAAGCTAGTTTATTTGTGTGTATGTTGCGGTAAAAAGAAGCTTTGATGCATTTGTTTATAGGGAGGGATGTCCATAAATAAACAGAATTTGTATACTAAAGACTAAGAAAATGGAGAGCAGACAGTGCATCACTGCCTGATCTTAAAAGTGGTCGATGTGGCGCTCGGTCCGATTTGTGCGGACACAAATGTGAGTACTAGGGAGTAATTAGTAGCATGGCTACATCCGAAATTGGGAACATAGCGTCAGTATAACGAAGCGCGGGAAGTTTGACAGTTGGGAGCACAGACAACTGAGTTTGGAGAAGGATCCCGGGGTTGGTCTCGAGGATGTAGTCATTATTGCTGCTAGGATGTTCCTATTTCGTCGCAAGAGGGAAACTGACTCTCGGGATTTCAATAAAGGATAACTCTTCTTATCAGATATTTAAATGTCTTCTCGAGTGCCACTTTTGTTTGAACTCTCGAGTGGATTTCCTTATGTATGCGCAGCTCTTGTGAGGAATTATGGAGCCGAATAGAAAAAGCAGAATGGCCTTTGTGTCTCCAGCAGAATTCAGTTTCAACCGAACTTGAGGGACGCCATATTGCGAAAAATTTGGGTGACGCGTGACGCGTGACTCGTCTCAGCTTTGTTGGTTCAGCCGAAATGCCCGATAGTGCCACAGATAGGATTCTACGGACTATGATCGCTTAAAATCTTCAATTTACCCTACTGGAATAGGATTTTGAATCGTTAGTGTCGTTAACGGTTAAAACCGTTGGTACCTTATGGTGATTATCGATTTGAGGACATCAAGCTGTGCCACTTTTGGCTTTGGAAGGTTGTGGAAGAATGGAGCAAACCGATGAGTACGATGCCCGAATTCTGGCGATGGTGGGCTGGCTCTGGCTCTGAGCCGCCATCATTGCAACCAAATTAGTGTGTCCTACACTTGTGAAAGAGGTGGTGTGGCAATGAGAAATTGTACAGTTTGCATCAACCACTTGTGGTTTTTGTTCCGTTTTTATGGTGTGGCTTCCACCTTCCCACACTTCTCCTGACCGCACCAAACTTTAATAGTCCCTTCAATTTCATGACTTGGACCACGTCAGTTACAGTGTAGCAGTAGCGACGGCAACCTATACCTAGGTAATGGTGTCACTTAACGTAATGGTGTCACTTACAGCGCTCATGCTTCTTTACAGGCTAGAATGGTCGACAGTGATACCTGTCTCATCAGCCTAGTCCTAGTGTTCGGATGATGCTTCTTCCTTGTTCGATATCCTCGCGTGACAGAAGCCACACAATACACGAACGGGTGGCTTGCAGTGTAGTCACAATTTTATTGTTGTCGCAGCACTTCCTAGTCGATGTGGGCTCGCGGAAAACCAAGTGAATCTAATCCTTAAAAGGACTGTAAAAGCACAACTTCTATCGACGGTGAATTTGAACTTCATCAGTGTTGGATTGAGGCATCTGATGTCAGCTTACATGTCATCCACGCTGTGTGCAATTAGCGCAGCGCTTCATATAGGTAATGATATTCTTGTGGATATCCTCTGAATCAAGCTCCTTGTCCTGGAACAACCCATGATGCATGCGGCGTTTACGACGAACATTAGCTCACCACATTATCACATAATCATTTCTGCATACTATTTACCTGGAGTTACTCCGATGATATTACACACGGTATTCACTCTGCAGTTGGCGGATCAAAACTCGCTGCTTCCATTGATACCTGATGGATTTTTCACTTGTCTATGGATGACAGATTCTCCTGCCGATGTAATAACTTATCATTTTGTTATTTTGGGTAGCTATGCGTACTTCTTTGAGGCCCGAACCATGGGGTTCGGCTTTCTTCGCATAATCGCAGGTAGTTCCGCACAAACCCATCACCACTGTCGTTAAAAACAATCCCACTTGGATTGACAAGTTAGTTCCGAGATCCCCAATAGGCTTTTATTGGTTGATATCACGGTGGCTGCAATGGACCCCTCCAACGTTTACTGTTTATGTTCACAGTTTATTTTGCTTCACACTTGCAAGCAAAGTGCCCATTATCACAAACCAGATTCTACCAAACGTTTCTGACCTGCTATCCGAAGCCCTGCAAACATAGGTTCACACTACGTTACCGAAACTCCTGGAAAAACTTTATGAAAATTCGCGCGTCCATGGCCAGATGGTTGGGGATGTGTTTTGGAGTAACGTGAGCGAGTAATCACGTCGATTTAGATGTACCATGTGAAACTCGAGAGTAAATATTCATTTATTTATTTAAATGTACAGAATGGTTTAAAAGAAATCAAGTGTTAAATGGCAAGACTAATAATGGACCGTGATTCACACCTCGGCGAGTAGTGTGATCCTAGTTCTTTGTTCATAGCTTTGCCTCATCATGCATTCCTTCAAACAGACACTCAAGCTGCGTAGTGCACAAAGCAACTCATCCGACTGCACTCAGCACTAACCACAAAGTTCTGAGGCTCCCTGTACTGGCGCATCTCTGCGTTAAACAAGTAAGCGCATGACACGCATCTCAGTAAGGCAAGTCTCTCTACACTTCCGACACTAAGAGCACCTCATTATCATGTTATGGCTATTGGGGAAACTGCATCGTTTCTCAGTATGGTCGGATTTCATTAGGGGAATACCGAGGGGTTTAAGCCGAACGCTGCAACTTGCGTGTCAGCAGGTTAGAAACATGCTACAAGTCCGCACGCTGCTTTCTGCTAGTGTACAGCGTAGTCTAGAGACACCCTCCTCTTTTAAGGGAATATATTTTGCAGCAGATCTCTAACCGAACAAATTTGTAAATGGAAATCCACTTGTCTTGCTCCCCGGTGAATCTCATCCATGGTGTTTTCTTTACCACGCTACCTGCAACGTGCCCCTAACGACGCACGAGTAGTCGAGCATCAATCCCTCGAGGCAGCTACTCCATATCGTTAGTACGCTGCGGCATGCAAGAAAGCAGTATCCTTAATACCATTCTTATGCGTTCGCACATCGCTTTGCAGGGCTTATAAAAGGCAGTATGATGGTGTCGTTCAGTGGAGCAGACCACTTACTTCACTGTCTCCGAGCACTTAGTTTTCTTTACACAGTACTTCCCTTTGGGCAGCTTATTGCTCGCGTCGCCAACTTGCTCGTCCCTCCTAAACACCAGATTCACTCCAAGACGCGGGGAATATTAAATGCTAATAATACACCGGCACCCCGATAAGCATAATGTAAGCAGTCAATTTATCAGGACAGAAACGGGGACAAGTTTTGTGTTACATGGCTTTCTGAACTGCTGCTTCCGCAGAAACTCCACAGTGCTGACCGAATCTCTAGGCGATGTGCCCATTAGGCTATTGTCAAGAACTGCAAAACTGGTGAAACAGTGAAACTTACTATCCTTCATTTTACTGTATACGTGGAATATATAGACTTATGATTTACTCGTCATAGAAAATGCATGGAACACATTACTAAAAAGCGAATGCGAGTTCCTCGTTCCGTATCATTTCACAGAGTCAGAGTAACCGGGTGCAACTTGCTTGTATTACGCTGCACGTCGTTCCCGTTAAACGGCTGATGTAACCTTATGTGCGTACATCCAGGCAAACAACTGACCGAAAAGTAGGGAATAGCAAGTACGCAATGGTCATTATCAGGGTTGGATAGCATAAGGAATGTGTCGGCGTTCCACGGACTAAGGCAATGCCCAATGCGCGGCATCTCCTCCGACGAGCACCTCGAAACCACCAGACGACAATTTTTAGTGTTTCTCGCCACCGATTAACATAAAGAGAGCGATTGTGAGTTAAACTCCATTCATTGAGCTGATACAGTTCAGAGGAGAAGCCTAGACGCCAATTCTGGGTCAGGCAGCACAGTACTTTCAACGAGATGCTGCCTTACCGTTTCGTCCAAAGAGAACTAGCCAGTAGGGCACATTGCCCGAATCCGGGAGTTGAACCCACGATCAGTTTGTTCGGAAGGCAGAGAATTGTGTCACTAGTCTAGGAGTGACAAACAGGTGGTCGCATTGAGAGGTCCCCAGCTGTTATATACCACAGATCACTCCTTTCAACCGTACGTGGCCATGAGACCCCGTATGAACTGGCTTTGACCACGACATTCACTGCCGCTGAAAAACGTCGGTACTTCCAGCACATATGTGTTAATGACTGAGATAAGTTGGACGTACTCAACCCGGTAATCATTTTAGCGGACTGATGGACTTAAACGGGACCGACGTTGGAAATGTTGATGGAGGTCGAACTGCTTCTTAATCATGCTCGCAACTTCATTAGGTTATTTTGGGACCGGCGCAATTGAAAGTTGCACAGCCGAACAGATGGTAAGGAAAGTGAGAGCGAAATTTATTGCACATCACCTGAAGACGGCATACACCACTCGATAGGACCATCTGCTCAGTTTCGCCCAGTTTGTGTCAATTGTTTGTTCCAGCAGGCTTCATAGCTCACGAACTCGGTACATTTATCCTTAATAAACGTCACAGCTGCACTAGGTGCTATCATTCGTCTGTGCGCTCACAATAACGGTAAATGGGTAGCGGTCACGCAACAGTATCACGTGTAGGGGGAGTTGACTAAATAGCAATGATCCAAACATATTACGATAAGCAATATATTTGAAATAAGCAAATCGGGTGTATCGAACTCAGCACTGCGTTGAACACGTACCTGAAGAGGAACTGTACGCAATTGTTAAAATGTTGCTTCAAAGAGAATATGGTGAACTGTCTTTGCATTGAATCTCTTCGATAACTGCAATGAAACGAAATCTGCAGCCATGTCCGCAGAACGGATCACCTCATTGATGCAATTCAGTTTTGCATAATCAACTTTGCTTCCGCTCCTTGATAGTCAATGCACTGAAAATGCATGCGTGGTGGAACGTCGGGACATTGGGACAATGGGCACTTAGATAACAAGCACTTTTCAGGGGCAAAACACAGAACCTGAAGTTATACTTATAAACGGATACGATATCTGAACTCAAAACCTTTTACTCGCAAATTAGAATGCACTACCCAGTGAACCAAGATCTCTTGTGCTGTTAGGATTTCACTTTTATGTAATAGTAACAATGCGTGAGGAAAGATATAGGTGTCATAGTAGGGTGGCTGGGCTTGAGGTGAACATGTGTAACCGGGACTTTTTGACCGTGCATCAATTGGTTTGCATGCTCTACTGGCGATCACCTGAATGAGTATTCAGTTGTGATCCCCCAGAATGTGTGTCACTGTTGCAACTGTGCCTTCAACTGTTATCTCACCTCCCCATGCAGATGGTCGCACGTCAATCGGACAAAACTGCACGGCTAGACCAACGAAACCACTATGATGCGACATTCAGTTTTGAAACAAGCGGGGTTATGCGTCTGTGCAGCTTGCTTGAATATGAACTGTACCACACGTACATCGCTCCTGTCAAAGTCTGCGGTAGAGAATTCCCTGCAAAAACTCAGTCCTTTGTTCAAGTTTTGCATGTGAACGATAAGTATCTCAGTTTGAAGTCAATCTAAAGCATGCAACTGTGGGACAGCATGCTTCATGCGGTAAGCTGATCGGTCGCGTTAGTTTCCCTCCGAGTTTCGAAACCTTACCCACCTCTCCCTTACAATAAATTGTCTAGGAACAACAGCTAAGCAAATCGGTGCATCAAAACAACCATGTCATCAGTGGATACGCTGACGCTATCGAAAGTTTGCCGGACGAGTTCTGATAACATTGAGTCTAATGGCTTGCTGGGTACCACATGGGCTAGCCTGCTAGTTGATTTAACGACTGTTGTCGCAAGTTTCTGAATCACACATGATGGATGTACCATTAAGTTGGAATGGCTCAAAAGCAGTTGTCTCGATTTGACTGTTGAGCTCCAATATTCCTTGAGAAAATAATCACCAGCCAAGGCCAAAGGTGCCAACTCGGATCACAGTGAAACGCTTGCAACTCAGTTGATCAGCTGGAATAGCAAATCAACGTCACGTTCTTCAAAAGCACCAATATTCTAATCTGCACAGATGACATAATGCTGTCTGTTGAATTTGCTAAACACTTTTAAACTTCTTCCCCGGTACAAGGTGAGGCGATAGCTAAACAACCATGAGAGTCAGTGCATTGAAGTGTCTTCCTAATTCGGTGCGCCACAGTCAAAACACACACCGCTTACTTGAAGTCTGCAGAGTGCCTATCTCATAAACTGATATCAAGTCGTAAATAAATAACCATATTTATCGTCTCCTCATCAATGTTACTTCCCTTAGACCATAAGATGTTGCATTGTAGGGTTTTCATATTTTTCGAAATCTTCGAAATCTTCGTATGAAAGCTACCATTGATGGGGCATGTGGCGCACCAAACAGGGTAATGTTTCGTCACATAATTAAATACAGCGTCCATAATTCACTAGCTATCCTTCATTCTGTTGATGATGGTTTACAAAATTTACGAATTTTGTTCAACAGTTTGGGACATTCCGCGTTCGACCGATTTACCGGTGATTTACCAGAAATTGATGAGCGTCTGGTGAGTTGACTGCTTGTTTCAGTGACGTCAACTCATTTCTGGTAGAAGCTTACTTTTGTTGACACTTGAGCAAGCTTAGTGGTTTATGATGACCTCTAATGTGACCGGACACAGAAGGAAAAACAACATTCATTCTGTGGTTCAAGCGTAACACCTTCCTTTTTTTGCACTCATGTTCTCACTACATTCGATAGCACATGTCCACTTCAGCACATTTAGCGTCAACTTAAAAAACATCATAAAAGCCATGCAAATGTGTTTCAGCCCAGTGAAGTTATGCTATTCTCGCCTGTATTAATGAGGATACGTGGTCAGGTTCGACCATATGCTACGAATGTACAGCCGGTAGTTTGGGAAGCCTTATCCTGTCAACTTCGTAACCCTAATCTCTCCCTCGGTTTCGCACTCGAGATCCGGATAGCAATGCGGTTAATGGCAAGGTGCAATACTGGGAGCCAGTCGAACTGTGCCGCCGCCAGGTAATACCAGATTCCAACAAGGTCCCATTTTCACCGCTGTACAATCTCACAACACGCAAGGCTTCTGACAGGGGCAGTTCGCGAGCCCGATGGGGGGCGGCTGCTTGTCTACTTGTCTGCGCTGATGGCAGTGAGCCAATAGACGGGAGTCCGCTGGCGACCACAATACATACGCCTACCATGATAGTCACGTTGACGGTGAAAGACGATAATGGTCACTCCTCGTTATTCCTACAAACGATGTGTTATGCAGCCATCTACGAGAATGGTCATTTGAAATCAAATACTTAGTAATGTATCACACAGAAGCAAGTAACTTATTGAGTGATTGTCCATCCCCTTAAGGGTCATCGGTTCGAATACAGCAGGATTCAGCGGGTGAAAGTTACTGACGAGACTCAAGGGGGCGAAACGACCGTCTAGCGCTTTCCTGGAGGTGTAGTGGTTATTTGGCTGAGAATACCCGCGGTGCATTTACCAGAAAAACAATAAATTCGTCTACTACTCACTAGTAATAGCAGGTTGTCAGTTTTCAACGATTCTCAGAAATTGCTACCCGTACATCGATTCTCATGAAGTGCACCAGGTACAACGATGATGCACTTATTTGATACAATAATCAGCGTGTTAGTATAACATTGACCTCAATGATGCACCATCGTAAACATTATCATACAATTTACTTATGTGCTGAACCGATCGGGAAGAAACATTATTGCACGCAGGTTGGATTGAAGCTGCTTCTTACAGACACCGCAGATAACAACCGCATTCTCTAATTTTAGTACATTTGGTCGAATCACTGCGACCAGTAGCCGCCCCTAATCAAGTGGGTTAGATACGTTACTGCGTTGACTTCACTGCAATTATGCTATACTGGGTGAGTTCATGTATTTCGATTTCTATTCACTTTCGCTTCCAACGAAACAACCGTAGTTTTTTGGTAAAATCCCATCTTCTAAAAATTAAAAGTAAGATGCACAAGAGTTCTACCCGGTGTGGCCCATGTCTCTCGGAGTTGGGACAGACTAGTCAGAGTGAGCTGCTTGATCACATGGTTACCAAAGGCGGCGGAGTCTTTGTCATGTAATAAACTATTCGGAATGACACATAGACTTGTTTTCTAATCCGATAGGTCCGTAAACATGCACATACCGCAGTGGTTACTAAAACATCAGCAGTAAGCACAATTGTGGTCAGCGCTGTTTTTGCAATCAGTTCATGCTCGTGATTTTCATATAGACGTAGACTTATATTACGTAACATTTGAAGTCAGAATAGTTCTCATCTGAGTTTGAATTTTTTCGGGGAAGGGCAGTGCCCCTTCTCTCACTCAAGGACGATTGGTCCCAAGGGATTAAGGATAGCTACTCCAGTCCACGTCGACTCTTTCGCGTGTGACCATGTTGGACCCGTATACTTCCCAGCTACAGCTGTTACCGCCATAAGGAGCGACAAGTTGCTACGAGTTCAGAAAGTTACCGAGGGACTAGAGGTCTGTTTACCCTACTCGAGAATAGATTACCGCGAACTACCTGTTAGTGGCTTATTGGTCAGGGATGAATATTTTGGACCCTATGCGGTGGTCTAATTCGTCATATTAAACGAGCAACTCTACTCAGCTATGTTCCGCTTGCTGTCCATTGATACATTGTATAGAGTAGTGAACTTGGACAGAGGGGATGTGTGAACAATGGCAATGAACTGTGGGGTTCCCATCATTGTCATTGAAAATGTCCACAAGGCGCCTGTGTTGCACCAACCACGGTTGAAGACGCAAGCATCACATCAGGGAAAAGCCAGAGGAGTTGTGCTCAACAGTCACGTGGAAGAGAGGCAAGACTGAGCTAGGGCCGTGTGTAACTCAACGCTCACACACACTGTGAAATTGGGTGAATGTGCATATTATAAGTACCTAACGCTTGGTGTGGATCCATAGATCTTTGAACAATGGAATAATAGTTCATCTTTTGCACGGTTAGGAAGCATGCGTACCTAGTTATTCATGACAATGACCAGCTTCTTCCTAGCTTCAGTAATCGATGTGTTGACATAAATCGTGTAAGTGGCATTCGAATTCGCATCACATTCTGCCACAAATGACTTTTCATGCGCCGCTGGACTTCTTGCATGTGGTAACACATATCCGCTCGTGGAAGTTCAACTCATTTGTTTTGATGCTGAATCACAAGTACTACGTCAGCTTCAGCCTCGACATGATTTAATAAACGGAACCGGATGTCATGTCTTCATGGTGCGTATGTTCGAGTTAACAACACCAATTATCCATCCGTTTCATCATTTCAAATCGGAGTGATTGAACTGGCCAAGGTTCCTTTCAGTGCAATTCGCGGTCACCTTTAGATTGCCCGTCGCATTCCATTTACACAACCAGTACTACAATATTCCCCCCAATCAATGGAAACAATGGTTTTTCATAGGTAAAACTGCTGATGCATGACATGTCCCATAGTATAGATGGGTGGATAGGTTAAGAAATAAATTCGCGTCAAATAAAAAAGCAACTTTTGGCGGAATCAGCAGGAAGGTAAAAGGGGCACAAGGAATATTTATCGTACGATGATGCAAGATCAAAACGGGATGTATAGCGTAGTGTAAATGACTGAAAACATTATCGAGACGTTTTTTAAACACTAGTAATGCGGAGGCGAAACAATGTAGGTGAAAAAGGCATTGCAAGCTTGGCACACACGAAGTAAAACGAGTCTTTGGTGGCATTCCTATCGACCATACCGTGTGGCCAGCTTTAGCTGACGACCTCTTGGTGGTATTGTGGTTTAGTTTTAGAAGTTGATGACAAGCATGTTGCGAACCTCCGGATCTGATATGTCACTATCAAATAACCGAGCAAGCATCGATAACTTCCACCGGAACCTTGAGGGTTTCCAGTCTTATTTGGAAAGGGCGAGGAAACTGACCCACTACATACTTGGTCGATTTTCGTTGTGGCGTTTCAAGTACTTTAAGGTCGTGCTCTTGCCACGGCTGCCAAGCGTGGATGGCGTACTCCGTATGGAGCCTAATGTAGGTGTTGAACGGCTGAGAGAAGATGGAAAGGTTAGCTCGTTCGTATGTGCTCTGCAATAGGCCAGGGTTTTGGTTTGTTTTCTTGGATGATTTCTCTACCTGACGTGAACAGCAAATGTCGCCTTTTATCATTACTCCTAGGTCGCAATCAGTAGAAGTGCGCTGCACAAGTTGATTCCCCGCCTGTACTCCCAAGTATATTGACGGTGTATACTCCTTAGCTTACATCTCTTGGAGTTGTAATGAAGCAGCTTCTGAATCCTCCCCCTACTTACGCTACCTTGATCATCCTGCAGTGCTACGTAGTCACATAGAGACTTGATGGCCCGTCATATCTTGAGATCCACAGCAAAGAGTGGAAATTTTGCGGCGACCATTAGTCAGTGCGTTTATGTACACCAAAAACCGGTGCTAACCAAGTAGTATGCCCTGTAGCCATCTGCAATGAATTTCAATGGGATCACAAATATGGCTCTGAGAAGTCACATATTCTGATGTCGTTGGAGAAGAAAGTTCTCAAATTAACTTAGGACATGGTCACAAATTCAAAGCTTCTGAAGCTCCTGAAAGAGGATGTGGTTGATCAGGAGATGGAAAGCTTTTGTAAAGTTGCGAAAAATGGAGTCAATTCCGACACCGGTATCGGAGGTTTCAGTTCGACTGTGGTAAGCATGTGATAGCTTTGAGATGCATGGTTGGTTACGGCGGGATCCATCTTGTCCTGACGCATTGATGTTGTATTTTTGCACATAAACGATCAGTGCTTCGGATACCATGGCCTAAATAACTTCGGAAAGTATGATCCCGCGCTTCCATATTGCTGGAACCCACACCTTTTCGCAACATCGTTGGATAAAATGAGGAGTGTGACTTAACAAAATACAATGCAATCAAACACAGTACTTCTGTGCGGATATTGTAAACACCAGAAGAGGTGTGCTGGTACAGGGAACTCAACTTTCTCGTGGTATCTTCGGTCACAAACGGCATATGGATAGGTCCTGATGTTGGTATAACCTTCGTGAACAGAATAGACGACGAAGTTGTAATCTGGAAGCTTGGGAAGAATGGGATGCATACCCATAGTGACGCTTGCGCCACGCCTGCCATTTGTCCCCAACACTCGCCCTCCCACCCAGACGCCCCCCTCCTCCCCGTCCGCTCCCCGCCGTCTGCCCTCCCCTCCCCGCCCCCCCCCCATAGTACGAGCCCCACCCCCATCCGCCTACAAGGCGCCCGGCCCGCACAACCCCCCCCACTCACCAGCACGCTCAACGCAACCCTCTCGCCTGCCCCAAGTTCACTCACTCGCGCGCCGTATCACAGTGCCCCGCCCAGCCCCCCCATACTCAGATCACGCTGCTGTCGACCACTTCCTCACGCACGGTTTCATCTCACGCACCGTACGACCCTCCCTGCCGTGGGCTCGTCTTCTAAGTCCGCTATCATGTCCTCACCTCTCTACCCACCCAGCCCGCTCTCAAAATGGAGCCCCGCACCGCAGGGCATCCCTCGGCGCTATAACGCCTGCCCCCACCCACCGCCACCTTCGCCTCCCTGCTCTCGTTCCTCCGGTGAGTCCTTGTACGTTTCGCCAAGGCCCGCGTGCAAACTGCGCGCTCCCTTATGCACACCTTTCGTGTGCCCCCGCATAAGTCGTCAGGAAAGCAATTTATCTCATCCCCAAGCCCCCCCCCCCCCCCTCCCCCGCCCCCTCCAGTCCGGCGCGCGTCCTGCGTCTCTCGACCAGCCACCCTTCTATCCTAATGCCCTTGCTCCAGACCTTGATTGACCCCCAACCCCACAAAGCCCCCTCGTCACCAGGCACCCCACGCATCCTGCCGCGCGGCGCCTTCATCCCCCCCGTCAGCCCAAGAAATGACCACTCTCCCCGCGCTAGCCCACCACAGTATCGCGTATGAAGCTGCAGGCCCAAAGTTTGGGTGTTGCCCACCCTTCATACGACCCCTACTCGGCGAACCCGCCATTCCCTCGCCAGAACCCCCCCTACACACTCAACACCTCGGTTGAACCACGCAGCCGCGCGTCTGCGCCGTGCCCCCCCCCCCCCCCCCCCACATCCCCACCCACCCCCCCCCCACCTCCACCCGCCCCATCCACCCCCCCCCCACCCACGCAACCCCCCCCCCCTCCGACCTCCCCCTCCCCCCCCACCCCCCCCCCCCCTACATCGACCCCCCCCGCCTCCCTCCCCCCCCCCTACCCCCCCCCCCCACCCCCCCCCCCCCCCGCCACCACCGCAGCAACCCGACCCCCCTCCACGATTAACCGCCCTGACAACCCCCGAGAGTGCAGGATAGCAATGATCTTGTATCCCCGCCCCCACGGAATACTCCTGCGCGTGATAACAAAGCCCTCCCTCCATAATTGCCCCTCTCTCCCATCAACCATCAATCCCCCGACCCGGCCCTCCGCCAGACCCACGGCGCCTCAAAGCTCCCTTCCCCCCCTCTATTTCTCCTCTTTGAAGTTGTTTATCGAGGCAAGGCTGTGGTTCTAGGACGGGAGAAGTGACCAATATCCCCCAACCAGGAGAACGTAACCTTTGTGCACCTGTACAAGGAACCGTGTGCAGGAGTGCTCGCTTAGCGTGAATTATCCCAGTTGGAGGTATTTGCCGGAGTGCAATACATCCAGACCTAACGTTAATATACCGTTCGCCCCCCCGCCTCAGCTGAAGCTGGCACCGAAATGCGCATCGACAGTGTTGAGATTAAGATGTAGCTCATACGGTGCCGTGCCGTGGTACCACCACGTTCTCTATTTGCCGTTCGTTGGGCAGAGGGCAATAGATGTCCCTAGGCAGCCCTAGCCCATTTCGCGTTTAACGTGATGAGGTCCCAGCACTCAAGCCACCCCTTACTCAGCCGGACTCTAATTACCGTTTCTGCGACAGAGTTTGTGTTTGGTGTAAACAAGATAGCGCCTTTTAAATTAAAACTTCTGATGGAATGTGAAGACAAAAAAGGGTGTGAGATTTAGCGGCCTGTTGTTGGTTTTGGGGGGGGGGGGGGACAGCTTTGAGATTTATTGAGACCTTACCGGCTCTGCCAGAGGGGGTTGGGATTACGTTGCTTTCACCAGATTACTCCGAAAGCATGTGACCGTGATGAGTCACTCGCAATCATGTGGTGTCCCTCCGGAAGTCCTGATGGCTGATGAGTCAGTTGACAGCATGCGACTTTACAAAGGGTATTTTTCACAGATTTTGCCGGCCTCCATTGATTTATCAAATAGGACTGTGACCATATCGGTTGCTTTAACCGCCCCTATATCTGTAGTCAAAACTTATAGGAACTAAACCCAGTTCTCTAGGAACGACTGTGTCGTTAGATCAGTATGTAACACCAATTTCAACAATCTAAGGACCATCACTTTGTAAGTAGGTACCACTAAAGTCCCTGTCGAGGAGGCAGTAGCGACTGCGGTTTCCTAACAACCTTGCCCCTCCCCCCCCCCCCCCCGGCTTGACGTATAGGTTGTTTATAAACCTCTTTGTCTCGGCTTTATAACCAAACCAGGACATTGCAAAAGAAGTTAGTTTGTATTTGTAATGGCTGTTCTTTTTCTCAGCAGTTGCTTGGGAATGGAGAGGATAATCTCTCAATCCGAAGATAGATGGTATTAATGGGGCAATAGCGATTAAACAGCAATTGCTATGGCCTGTGTGGGGTTTCGCATTGAGTTGACAGATACTCACGGTAGAAATTCGAGAAGTCGATTGAATGGAGTGTTTATTTGAGCTTTCAATGGTTTTCTTAGAACAGGTTGTCGTTCAGCAGTTTTTAAACGGCCTTCTTACCATTGCAACGTAATAGCCTTATGAAAGTCTTTGGGATATCTTACCGACGAATGGTCCGAGTGCCAAACGGGGGCGTATCCATATGTGGAAAACAGGTTGTTTGTTTGTAAAAATTAAGCTCCAAATGTGCGTCGAGGCTGGTGGGGAATTACACCAATTTGGTTAGAAAAGCGTCCAGCACTTTGGTAAGGACTGTGTACTCCTATTGAAGCACTGGAACGGTGATGCAGATGTGGGAACATATAAAAGTTCCGGTTGGCTTTTCCTAAGCGAGGTGCTCTGCAAACCTTTTATCACAGACAGTGCTTGCGCAGGGCATTGTATATACACGTTCCCAACTTCAGCAGATAGAAAGCCACTAACAACGAGCTGGTTTTGGTTCGCCATTTCACAACAAGTGGTAAACTCCATTTGCGAAGGCGTTGGGGTAAGCGGGCAGCTGTTGAAAAGCAAGTGTACACCAATGTCTTCGCGTTAATGTAGCCGTCGTCCCACCTTCCTCTCGCGCCGTCGCCCTGCGGCTTTTCCCCTTCCGCGCCCGTGGTCCGGGTTGCCTGATACCGTACCATAAGTCCCCCAACCTGAGGTTTCCACCCGACTCCATTCTTCAATGTCGCAAATCTCAGCCAACTCCTTTTGGAAGATCCCCCTCGTATTACCTACGTTCGAGACTCCAAGATCACCAATTTTCCTGGAGAAAACGGTTCGGACATTTACTAGAAAAGGATTGACGGGAATCTTCCCTGGCACTGTTGAACAGGACCGCATCTGAGTCCACCTTGCTAACAGCATGGTGTTATTCTCTTCATCCCCAACCAATTTTTTGACAATTATTTGAATGTTGATTCTGATTTTGTGGCCCATATTCGACTAATGGTGTGAACTTCGGACAAATTCGCGGCGCGTAATCAAAATGATCAAAGAGTTATGTCCTGCATATAACTCAAGACAAATTCCAAGCGCGAAGCAAGTACTTGCTACGTAACAACATGTGGTAGCCACCTTAAAGGGAAAATAATGGTGCTACTGGCAAACAAAAAAGGAAAAACAACCTTACCCCGGTCAACAGCTTCCCCCGTGTGCTTGTCAAATCTTCTGGTACAGAACAGCCACTGTGGCATTGACAAAAAGCACAAACGGGAAGCGCAGTCATAACCTGAACGGTTTTCAAACCTAATTGGCGCGCCACTATTTCGAAACATTGCCTACATGAGAAAGTTCGACACCGCTGACCTTAAGTTGCGTTTCACTTAAAACAAAAGGGAGAAAACAAGTTGTAGAAACTGGAGGAAAAAATTATTCACAGTGACTACGGTGGAACCATATTCCAATCACGACAGCAAAGATCGAATATGAAGGCAAAAGCACACAGTTGGTTCCCTGATGTTATAAACAACTCATTTTGTAAAAACTGCGGACCAATTCTGAACACGCCTATGGTTGATATCCGGCCAGGAGTTGGGCGAAGGATGAATTCAGTTGCATGAGTTTGCAATCGCCGTTCTGTAACATG
This sequence comes from Dicrocoelium dendriticum, assembly GCA_944474145.2. Classification (NCBI taxonomy): domain Eukaryota; kingdom Metazoa; phylum Platyhelminthes; class Trematoda; order Plagiorchiida; family Dicrocoeliidae; genus Dicrocoelium; species Dicrocoelium dendriticum. The sequence continues at coordinate 95,826,031 of OX104065.1, read as the reverse complement.
CCCCTACGCAGTTCCACCGCCCGCGGTCGCTACTCTATTCGGATTTACTGACCCCTATCACAACACCCGTGTGGTTACACTCATTCGTATCCAGCCTTCAATCAGCGCTATCTATACCATTTCCGAGTCAAGTTAGTTAATAGAGGAAGCAAATTGGTTCGTAAGCATTTTCAACTTGGTTCGTAAGCATTTTCAACTTGGTTCATAAGCAGTTTCAAGTTGGTGCGTTTCAAAGTTTGGCTAAGATGCACACACGCACCGACGAGTAGCTTCCTCATTGGTCAGACACCGTCGGCCAACAGGATGCCGTGTGTCACTATAGAGCAGGTGTTCTCAAACTTTTCGGCACGTGCACCCCTTTGTAGTGTAACCTAGCACGACGGACCCCTGAGCTTTCCTTATCCACAGAACTAGGCTTTAATAACATAAGAATGAGGTGGAGTTCATCGCTGTACACTGAATTTGCACAGTTGTTCATTTATGTTGGCAAAAGTGAAGGCTGTTGTTTGAA
>OX104065.1:95689731-95825028 GCA_944474145.2 Dicrocoelium dendriticum | reverse complement strand
TTGCCTCGCACTGCTGAGGAATAAAACGTTTATTTATTTATTTATTTATACGGTCTTTCTCCCGCACTTCGGCAATTGCATTCGTGATTAGATCGCGCCATGCACGCCGATCAACCGCCTTCGATTCCCATGACCTGCAATCAAGATTAGAACGTGAGAGACTCACTTTGATCATGTCCTGGCAGCGTAACATTTGGTTTTCCCATTTACCGCTTCCCAACACTCAGCTGACCATATAAGAGTTGTTTCGGTATCCGTGTCGAATCCATGCGGCTCATATGACCGAGCCACCTCAGGTGTCGCAGCAGAAGTATGCAGACCACTGCATTCATCCCACTTCGACGCAGCACCTCCGTGTCAGCAACTCTGTCACCCCAACCCATGCGCAAACTCCGTCACAAACACTGCTGATGGAAGCGCTCGAGATGTCGCACATCCCGCTGGTACATCGTCAACGTTTCACTGCCGTATAGAAGAACGGACAGCACCATGGATTTGTACACCATCAACTTCGTGTCAATGGTAGGATGATAGTTGTTCCACACACGGAACTCTAGCTTATCGAATGTTGCCGCTGCCTTCGACACGCGAATACGCAACTCAATATGTAGCTGCTGATCAGTCGACATCACATGCTCAAGGTGGCAGAAGCGGGAGGTGGTTTCCAATATTTCAGCACCAATGCTGATTCTCGAAATTTTTGAAGATTGCACCTCCGGTGCAGGCTGAAAGAGACAGACAGTCTTGCTTGTGTTGATGGTGAGCCCGAATTTGGCCGCTGTCAAAGCCAGAGCACTAGTCATGTGCTGCAACTCATCCGCGCTGTGTGCAAACAACGCACAGTCGTCAGCAAACAGCAACATACGGATGGTTGTCTCACAGACTAGAGTTCTCGCACCGAAACGATGGAGGTTCAGCAACCCACCATCAATACGGTGCTCCACACGAACACCGTAAGCACAAGCCGCATCAAAAGCACAAGACATCATTGCATGAAGATAGATATTAAACAGGGCAGGAGCTAAGACACAGCCTTGCTTCACATCAGAGCTAACTACAAAGTCATCCGAGGTCTCTCCACTCAGCTGCACCCTCGCGCAAATACCACTGTGCAGATATTCAATTAAATTTACAAACATACGCTGGCAATCAAACTTACCCAACACCAGCCACAGTGCCTTGCGGTTCACCATATCAAATGCCTTGGTGAAATTAACAAAAAGCGAGTACAATGGCTGGTGTCGTTCTCTGGCGGGAGAGCCTATGGCACGCTGAGACTGGTGGTAGCTAGATCCTGACAGATGGTCTACCCACAGCTGCTACTGTTGTACCATTGGCTCATGTCCTGGGCGCCTGCTCGTGGCGACCGCTGGGTGGGGGCTGGGTTACCTCCTTCTCCCTGTTAAGATTCAGGATACCAATCCGCATGAGTCAGTGAACTGACTATGTGCTAGACTCGCTGCCTTTCGGGTGTTCATTTAATCGAAGGCTTTGGCTGAGGACGCGAGTCGTTCTCCTGTCAGGTGTAGGCGCCCTGCCAGTATCCTAGTCCATCCTCTTCAGAGGTTAGGAAGTGGTCGGTGGCCCTCTTCCCCTAAAACCTAGCCATGGGAGACATTAGGTCTACGGGTTATAAGCTCACAGTTAGAGTGGCGTAGAGTACGAGGGTCACGCATTGTCTCTGACGGTGAGAGGACACCTCCGGGTGTTCAATGGTTTGCTACTGTCCGCCTCAAGCCAGGCAGCTCCTGATCAGATTGGTGCAAACCCGCTATAACCCACCTGCGTCTGGCTGTGGTCGTAGGCGTATCCTACTACGGTCGCAAAACATATCTAAATCGTTCCAGTCCCTCAAAGGCTGCATGTGACGGCGTCAAGCAAATCCCAACCTGTCTCTGCAATCACATTCCAAAGCTGGATCTGCTCCCCATTGGCTTGTGGGTAAGGCTATTGAGCCAAACGCTCCTGGTGGAGTCCCTCAAGCAAACCTCCGAAGCACAACGACCACCTCGCTTGCGACTGCCCACCAATGCAGTCATTTGCCTGCGCGTAAAGCACTCCGCGTCGGGTGCTGGAACGTGCGCGCACTACTGGACCGGAACTCCAGCGAGCGCCCGGAGCAACGCACTGCACTGGTTGAGATGGAACTTGTGCGTTACCGCATCGATATTGCGGCGCTCAGTGAAACCCGGCTCGCTGAGCAAGGTAAGTTGCATGAAACAGGTGCTGGCTACACGTTCTACTGCGTGGGCAACGCCGCCTCAGCACCACCTGATCATGGGGTCGGATTTACAATATCCGATCGCCTCCACGGCCAGCTCGTCGGTGAACCAACAGGCATCAGCGCGCGACTGATGACTATTCGCCTACGACTCGGAAGAGGTGTTTGCCACATTTATAAGCACGTATGGTCCGACCATGTGTTATCCTGATGACACGCGTGATCAGTTCTACACTGAGCTATCCTCCGTGATACGGTCTGTGCTGAGGAGCGACAGGCTATTTCTGCCGAGTGATTTCAACGCGCGCGTTGGCCGTGATGCATCGGTTTGGATAGATGTTATCAGTCTGTATGGCCTTGGTGCAGCGAATGCGAACAGTGACAGGCTGCTCTCACTAAGTGCCACTCACGGCTTGACGATCACGAACACTCGGTTTGCACTGAGTGCGAGTGATATAGCAACTTGGACGCACCCGCGAAGTGGTCACGCTCACCTGCTCGACTATGTCATCGTACGTCAGCGTGATATGCGTGAAGTGCTCATGACACGTGCACTGCGTGGAGCTGAGTGTGGCACTGATCATAATTTGGCGCGGACCAAACTGTACATATATTTTCTTAGGTCTATGTATTGCACTCTCGCCGTGAATCGGCGTAAATTTAACATTCTCTCCCTCGGTACTGTGGAGACACGTATTGAGCTGGAAAAGGCGATGGCTGCACGCTTGTGTGAGGTGGACTGCATAGCCTTAGTGGGTGACCTGTGGCACCACATTCGCGACCAGGTGACAGCTGCTGCCGAGGAGACCATCGGGCGCGCAAACTTTAAACGGCCTGATTGGTTTGATGACAAAAATGTGACAATCGGCGCATTGGTGTCGGAGAAGAATGCAGCATTTGCTGCACATGTGGCAGACCCCAGTGACTTGGGGAAGAGTAGTCAGTTTCGCAAAGTTCGACGGTGACTGGCCCGAGAGCTCCGTCGCATCAAAAATGCATGATGGACGGAGAAGGTGAAGCAGATGGAATACTATGCCGAACGCCGCCAACACAAGGAATTCTTTGACTCCTTGAAGGCGGTGTATGGACCGAGATTGGAGCCGGTCAGGACGCTGATCGATGGTGGTTCAGGCGCTATCTGCACACAGACTGCAGACATAATGCAGATCTGGCGGAAACCATTTGACCATCTCTTGGAGAACCGTTCAGAGACCGACTGGCCTACATTGAACGGCGTCAAGCAGCACGATGTGAAGGCGAGTCTGGCGGACACGCCGACACAGGTTGAGACGCAGAGAGCGCTTGCTCAGCTTCTAAACAGCAAGTGTGCCGGGACCGATGGGATCCCGCGTGAAGTGGTGAAACACGGCAGACCCGCGTTGGTGGCTGCGATGCACCACTTGTTGCAACGTGTATGGATTGAGGAGGTGGTGCCTCCTGAGCTGAAGGATGCCCTTGTGCTACCACTGTACAAGGACTAAGGTAGCAAGCAATGTTGCACGAAATATCGTGGCATCAACTTGCTGAGTTGTGTCGGCAAGGTGATTGCCCGAATCCTGCTCAACCGCCTCGTCAGTCAAGTTGTGGAACCCAACGTGGCGGAAGAGCAGTGTGGATTCCGTTCGGGTCGCAGCACTGTAGATATGATCTTTGCGGCTCATTAGTTGCAGGAGTGGTGCTATCTTATACCATCGTAACAACTTACAATGCGAACCATAGGGTTATCCGGAGGCGTGAGTCACCGATTCGGTATGACGTCGTTAGCATCTCAGATACAACGACAACTGCTTCGTGGCAGTCGTATATCGCCCCCATCATCCACTTCAGAGATGGATTCTCGCCTGATATTATCACTGATGAAATGCTTACTCCCAAATTAAGCCACATGCTTATCTTCGGCGATTTCAGCGTGCACCACTTGGAATCCTTGGCATCCCCCAGCGAAATATACAAGGCCCAACTTAAGTTCGGCGCAAGTATCCCGCTCTGTAATCACATCAGCTCACCTACCAGGTACAGAGCTGATAACAGATCATCGTACTTGACATCGTACCAAAAAATATAAACTTATGGTCGACAGGCCATTTAAAGACATCTTACTATGGTTAAGCGATCATGTCACCATACTTTATAACTGTGTGTGTTACGCAGAATATCCTGTGGAACACACAGAACTAACACGTACAATCACAGATTACAATATCTTGAACAAGCTAGTTGAGACGATCGATTGCGAATGCTTGAAAGGTGGCTCACCTGACGGCTTCTGGATTCATTAAGTCGGACGCTTCAGCAACCTAATCGCAACTGCTTCAGAAACGAATAGGGTTTGCATCACCAATACCTCGTCTTTCATCAGAAGTAGAACCCGCAAACGCATGTCAATAAGGAATGCAGCTTGACATACTTACAGAGTTCGTCGTAGTCCGAAAGTTGGAGCGATTACGTGACCACTGTAACATGCTTGTCCGTGAGAACAAAATGACTCACCAACAACATTTGGTCTTTAAGTTTGCCAACAACAAAAAGCCCCAATACAAGCATATTAACACCATCCGGAAAGTGAACCTCGGTCTCCCCCACTTAACACGCCACTCGGAGCGGCACAGAGTGTCGATGCGGCAGCCAACGACCTACGAATGAAGTATGCCCCAAAGAGGCGTTCACCAGTGTTACATACCCACATCCCTAGCCCCAACTTCAACAGTCAATAACATCGATTTTACTGCAACAGCTTTGTTAAAGGAACTGCTCTCACTACGCACCTACTGCTCTCCCGGAATGGATTATATTCACCTGAGGGTGCTGAACATAGCAGTAACAGCGTTGGCCGAACCACTATCGCATTTTTTCCAAACTGCTTGGATAAGCAAATTGTACCTAGCATGTGGAAACATGGCTTAACCACTCCAAGGTTCAAAAGCGGTAATCGCTCGGAACCCGCCAACTATCGCCCAATGGTTCGCCTCTTGTGATCCCAAACGTGATGGAGGCAATCATCGTTGAGGCGTTAGTAGACCATTTAGGACGCCACAACATCATAACACCCGAGCAACACGGTTTACGGCAGCACCGTTCATGCACTACCAACCTACTGATCGTACACAATAGTTGGACGGAAGTGACCAAAGAAGGCAGTGGGACAGACATCTTTTACCTCGACGTCTCCAAAGGTTGGAGCGACTGGACAACCGCATTCTGCTTCACAGGCTCAAGATATGAAATTGATGATCCTGTCCTTGGGTGGAGCAGGAATTTCCTGCAGGATAGGCAACTGCAGGTCAGAGTTGGAAGTGCGCTGTCCGACCCAATTTATGTCGAATGTAGAGTTTCACAAGGACAAGTTCCAGAGCCGAGTATGCTTCTCGTGTTCACTAACGCGCATATGTGTTTGATTGCCTCAGACTTCTTGCTGTTCGCTGATGATGTTAAGCTGTGGCGGATGAGCTCCAACCCAGGAGATCACGATGCACTTCAGCGAGACCTGGACAGAGCGTGGTCACTATACAATTTGCTCCAGTTCAATTCGGGGAAGTGTAGGTTTGTTCACATTCGCCATCAGCCGAACATCGCATACAAGCTTGGAGGCCGTGTCCTGCAAACAGTCACTCAGGAGCGCGACATTGGTGTACTAGTCCAGGCTGATCTGGGCTGTTCAGAACAACCAGACAAGGCATCAAAGACCGGAAGCCAACAGGTTGGCATGCTGCGGAGAACATTCGGGCGATTTGATCCCTCTGTCTGTTCGCAGTTGCTTAACACATATGCGGCCTCATGTGGAATACGCAAACCCAGGCCTGGCAGCCCTGGCACAAGCAAGACCTGTCAGTGCTCGCGACTCCATGGCGACGAGCCACGAAGCACGTTAAAGGGTTTTTCAATCTTCCTTATCAACTTAGACTGAGGACCCTAAAATTATACAGCGGCCAGTACCGGCGCCTAGATGGCGACCTTATTATGGCCTACCAGATTCTAAGGAACCCCAACCACGTCTGTCGCCACCTACTACAACTGAGCCACAACACGGATTTGAAGGGCCACCAGTTCAAATTAGCCACGCGATTCAGTCGGCAGAATGTCGACGGAACTTTTATTCTCTTCGTGTGTGTCAGCCATAAAACGCGCCCCTAAATTACCTTGTTTCCGCCCCCACTTTACCTATGTTTAAAAAACGCCTTGACATTGCTCTAACCCGCTTACACTACGACATATAGCCTGTGTGTCTCAACAGACGATATAATGTGACGAACATTGCACAACATGCACTAACCTACACAATCCAGCTTGGCTCCTTTCTTCATGCCTCTGTGTTAACACTGGGGTGAGTCCACCAAAACGATTTTCATTTTATTCTTTGTTTTCTATTCACCATGTTGTGGTTGTCTTTTCGGCTATCCTACAGGACTTGCTAAGCATTCTTTTTTGTAAGAAATATACTTTTTCCATTGTACAATTGTATACTTACGCGGGTGTCTTGTGTGAGATCAGGGAAGAAATGTGGTTCAGTAAGACTAAAACGGATCAACCTACGAGGCAGTCTATAAAGCTTTAAATGGTAGTTTCACCCCTGTAGAAATAGAAAACAATTCGATGAGAGAGAATGAAAGATGTGTGTATTCAAGTGGGCTGTACACCTGTAAAATGTGTTTCTGTTTTCTTGGAGGCTTAGGATTGTAAACAGGATGGGTTCGGGTCCTGGGCAAATAGGATATAGAAACAAGCAAGCAACACCCAATAGCCCTCTGCTTCAACAGTTACATACCCAGTGATAGCAATGATCAAGGTTCACTTCAACGTGAATCACAGTCCCCATTGATATCGCGCGTTGCAATCCATCCACACAACGCGTGTTTTAAAATGACTCTCCAAACGTGCACAAACATTCATTATCCCACAGCAACTCAGATATTCGGTGCACTTTAGGTATCGTGAAGTGGAACGTTACCATTATTTCTTTAGAGTTTAACTTTCCACTGTCAGCAAACCGGCTGTTTGCGCTCCAGGGAGATGAATATTATAGCATACCTGCTGCTTCTGTGTTTATCAGCGCTCATCAGAAGCTTTCAATTCAGGTTCTCAATCTGCTTTATAGGCATGATATGAGTCTTGTATTCGCTGCCGGGATTGCATGTGCGCACACCGTTGGTGTAGTTTCTGGAATTATTGGTGCTGTTGATCTGATCGTGTGCACTTGGTATGCATACCGGACTGCTTGTGGCATGGTAGGGAAGAGTACTACGTATGTCATGATGAAAAAGGTAGATCAGGGTCAACTGTGAAAAGTTAGGTAAAAACATGAGGAATTTAGCAGCGACGAAGAGTGAGACAAGACTGGACCGGTTGCAGTCTGTTTAAACCTCAGCACTAGCTACAGTGTGCGGATTGCTACGCAAAAACAGGAACGCCCAGCACAAACATGCATTTCTAGGGAATCAACCTCCGAAATCCATAAACATTGATCAATTACAGTTTCATTACAGTCTCATTCCGAGTTAGAGTATTTATAGAACTACTAACGCGTTATTTGCTTTTCTAGCAGGATTTTCAGCTGGACATTGCGTTTGCTTGGTTCATCACAGTAGCCCCACTGGGTCTTGATTAAAAGTAGTAACTGAAAATTGGCGAAACGACTGGTTGCCTATGGTGAGCGCGCAACCAGCGTGAATAGTTATTCCACTTCAAAAGCCACGTATGGGGTTTCCAAAAATGTGCATAACTCAGTAGCTAAAAACCGAAACTACACTGTGAAATTCCGCAATCACAACTCGGATGTTCACCCTTCATAACAGCTAGTTCTGATCACAACTACGCGTTGAATGACAGGCAAAAGTGTACAACCTGACCGATACTCCAGCGCAGGTATTCGCGGTAGCTAGCAAGGCATGTTGCTACCTGAGTGTTACATGGATACCTGAAAAGGTCAAGGTTAACCATCAAATTGTGAATGACTAAATGAACGAAGCGGAAACTACCCAGCCTCCACGTAGCCTGACAAACTGGCTTAACATTGATCAGTTGGTGTTATGGAGGCCGAAACTGGCCCATGGTGATGTCTAGAATTACAAGACCTAATTGTTTGTGGTACCCATCAGCAGGTGTATTGAACATTTTCAGCGAGTATGGATTTATGCAAGTAGATGTATTGCAGTGTATCACAGTCGGCCCGACGTCGTTGTGATGGGTTCACATTGTCATCGCAACGTTTGCCATAAGATGAACACAAGTATTTAAACGTGAAATCTCGGTGCTGTAATTTCGTTTATTACGTCTTGTTAAATGCCCAAAATGGCTGTTATATATCGGCCAGTATTTGATCTACCCGGGCAATTTGCGCGTCACCTCTGCAACGAGCAAGTACATATTGAATGTAAATTTACACGGCGTCTATTAGTTTTTGCTCACCATCACTAGTGGACTTCAGTTAAAGCATTCAAAACTAGTGTTGCAACACAGTGTTTCTGAATCTTATTTGTAACTAGATCTGTTTCTTAAGACGGATATGAGGACAAAAGCTCATGATGGTGTTCTATTTTAGGATGCATTTATGATACATTGAGGCCAACAGATGGTGTCGAAATATTGGTCAATTAACCAGCAAAATAGTCGTATTCCACATTCGGCCAAATACTTTTGTATTAATCAGTGTTCCGCATAGGCTCCCTGGTTCAATTTAACGGAAAGGATGTCTCTCCTTTATCCCAAGGCAATTCGGATCAAGGTGGATTTCCAAGATATTCTATTTTATTGTATTACGGCATTTGTTTTTGAATTCCAGATCATTGACATTTAATCTGGTATTTATTTAGGAACGCGACAAGTTAAGGATTGCAACACTATCAGTAAAACAATACTGACTGTGTCGACCATTTGGCTGCTGCTAGACGGTTCTCATTTTTTGCTGCTTCAGGACACTTAAAGGTAATTCATGTACCACTTTAAAAGGTTTTTTAATATCAATTTCAATAGTCCAGGCAGCTATATAAATGAGGCCGGTTACTATTGAACCACGCACAACCTGTTCCCTTTGGGCAATAAAAAGGAAACGGAGATAGACAAGCCATGTAAGGACAACCGGACTTTAACTCTGAGAAAGGAAAAATATGAAATACATTGACGAAGCAGAAAGAAGCACTACATCATCCCTCACTACATACACTGCGGTTGTTACTGTTGGTGACGTCCAGAAAACTTACGGTAAAGAGGGTCTAACACAGAAAGATCGAACTATTGTCCTTGTTAACACATAAGTGAGCTCCTCCGGATGTGTGTCAGACTGGCTTACAGACCTGTACTGTCCAGTGTCCGGGACACTTATTCCAGTAGCAAAGTAACTGTTTTGTAAGGTTTTCATTTTCATCTATGGCTTTTACCTTGCAGCTCAACTTCCCTATCGATCACCCTTGATGGTGTGTGAAGCTTTTTGATTCATCGGAGATAAGAAAAGACTGAAAAATTGAGGTTCACAATGTTCCGAGCCACCAATCTTTGACTAAACCCCCGCAATTCACTTAGTTCCTTTGCTGTTCTAATCGATTGCACGGTCGTAGGCAATCTAACCCCAGAAAGCTCCAGCGCTACAGTTTTCGCGGATCTCAGTGGCCTATTGATCATGATGTTGGACGTCAACTGCTGTAGCCGCTTCCGCTTCCACTTCCACCTGTTATCTCTACCGGCTGAACCCAAACAAAGACAAAACCGGTGTTGCAGTACTGTGTTGGCAGCGAATAATGAAATAAGTACAACCAACACTCTAAGTAGACCAAGCACTTAGCAGACAAACTTGATCAAGGAGGCTATTGATTTGTACTCATTACGGATGATTGTGAACTCAGCTCGAGATGCAACGCGAGCAGAAATCGGATGTACGACTTCATCACAATTTGCAAATTTGCCCAGTTCCACTGGGTCATCCATCTTTACTTAGTATATCGCTCATCCTAAAAGGTTACCAAGATTGGGTTAAATGACCGACTGTTTTCACAAACTCCAAATACAACCTTTATGAATTTTATTGTAGGTTACACCGGAAGTAGTAGATATCATGTGAATTCAGAGGGAAATTGCTGCCAATAAATTAAACAACAGAACTGGGTGACACGGGTTTGGTTTGAGCGAACGGGTACCAAGTACCATGACATTGGGTCTCCTGAGTGTGGAATAGAGTCGCACATGTACGTTTTCACTTCACATAAACACCCGAATCCACGTTCACGCGGAGCTCTGTAAAAAGTAAGGTTGGGATGAATAATAAAGATCTTGATCCCTTTAATCAGATCATTTTCCCGAATCTTTTTTCTTTAAATGGCCTGGTAAATTCACTTGTAGAAATCGGTTGTAGGCAAGTCACTGCCTGTAGACGAGACCAATCAACCAGTAATTCCGTTGTGATGTTTGTAAGCTACTTACTAGTATTCGTCGACGGTAGAAGCGCATGTATCAAGTAGCAGTGAGCACTTTCCACCATCCTTCTTAAGGTAGCCGTGACACCCGCAATTTGAGCAGAAAGAGCAAGTGTCCAAAGCCATCTAAGAGAACCAACAGCCGTACTCTGGAGTACAGCGCTTACAAATATTTCTGTTCCATCATATAGAAACAATCAATCAAACGACTTTAAAGCCAAGTTAGAAACAGGCGGGTGTAATTAGTCAACAAAGGGATGAGGGTAGGGATCCTCACGGCATTGACAATAGTCCAACCAGTTTCTTAGACTTAATTACAATCATATCGGCATAACGCTGAGTGACAGCGGTACATGGATATTACGCAGTCTGGAAATTTAAACACGTGGATCCTAGGGGCTGGATAGCGCAGCGGTTAACGCCTGCTTACTAGCCAATTGCCAACGAAACAATAAACACTCAGTATTAGAGGAAAGTTATTGAGTTAAATCCTCGGCAGGCGTCATCAGTAACAGTCGGCTGCTGATTGAAGCAGAATACGATTGTCTGTTCACTAAGCGTTTGGGCGTTTCAAGCAGCAACTCAGCCCAGCGCCAGCTGCAACCTTTCACCTTACCGAAAAGCAATCTCATCTATTAACAGAATAAACGGCAATGAACATATGTTAAGTTTATTCCCAAGTGCAGCAAGTATAGGTCATAGTCCAACCTTTGTGCTTTTATTCGCACACGTGATCTCGATTTGGATCCGCCTTACTAGGTAGTAAGCCTGAGTGTACTCCACCGCCAGGATCGTGTCAAAAAAGGAGAACTTTTGAATTCACGTGCTTTATTCGGTTGAGTTGCGCAATTAACGTGCACCAGTTGGTAAAATTTTCGATGCTTTCAACTTGCTATTATGTGGATAAATTAAGTGACGAGTTAGATTTACGAATCCACCCAACGGGTATTCAAATAGCTATTTTCAAGTTACGCGATTGATTTCGTCCGGCTACCACCGGTATGCACAAGGGGCACCGGCTCTCTGAGGCAAATTAAACGACAAACGCAAGGACAGCCATGGATAAATGGAATTGCACGGCTTAACGGCCTATCATAGGGCTAATGAAGTTGATAACAAGTTTTCCGGGAACAAAGTTGTGGGCCAGGTACAGTATGAACTCGACGAAGTTTTGGTACGGCTCTCACAGCATCAAACAAGTGATATAGAGAGTTAAGCTCAGTCGTCTGTGTGTGTTCTAGCATCGCAAATGATATGAGCGAATCTTAGTGAGTAACTTGCTTGTTGCAATGATCGAATCTGAACTAACTCGGATCGAACCAGACAGTGATATCGTTCGTCCAGTAGTGTGAGAGTAGGTTAGACAGCAGATAACCAGCCATCTGAACCAGGACAATTATCAAGCATGTGTGATTGTTTGAATCTATCACTAGTTAGGATTTGTGATAACAGCCTTGTAATTTCTTCTACTGGTTTTTGGATAAGAAGCCAACTACGGAAGGAAGCACAGTGGACAGGTACACAGCGTGGTTATTTCAAGCTTCGGTAGCGGGAAAAGGCATTCAAGCTAAAAGAACTGCTTACCGCTGAAGGGAATCTAGGCTAGTGGACAGAAGTGGCAGACCAAATGCTGAGCACAGCTGGACATGTATGCCGTGTGAAGGAGACATATTAATATACGAAGGATAATGCTTATATCAGCTAGGGGCACAACATCGGAAACCACTAGGCTGAGCATCGCTGATAGGCGTAACACACAAATAAATAAACAATGTTTTATACGCGACAATGCGAGACACGCCTACAAAAGCATGATCATGGTGATACAAACACTAAAGGCTGGTAAATGTAAATAACGGCACAAGTTTCTGCGTGGCATGTGGATCCATGTGATAATTGCGTATGAATGTATGCAAGTAAGAACGTGTATGTGGCCATGTTTCTTGATTTTGTAAATGTGACGCCGTATTTGTGATTGATCTCGGTCAGGTCGTCAGCGTGATAAGGAGTGAAATGAAATCTTCGTATTAGATGACTGACGTTCGTGGATCGGGTAAGATAATCCTGATACGTAACAGGCAATGACTTTAGTTGGTGGTGAGTCACATTTTCACGTCGCAGTTTTGGTAAAACGTCGCAACGAGACTGAACCTTAACGTGGTGCGACCGTTTGCGTACCTCTTTGGCTCATTGAGCTATACTGGGTGGTGCCTCCGGGCACCTTGAGAGCTACTCCTAACAGGTTGGTCAATGGTGAGAGGCCAAACAAACTCAGTCTCCTGGTCCTCCAGGTTGGGGGTTTGAAATGGGATGGCGTCCATTTCTGTAAAACTAAATCATTACCACCTCCTCGCTGCCTCGCGGACAGGCTTTTGAGCCAAAGGATTTGGATGAGGTCTCTAATCGTCTTGCTGTTTAGGTCTAGGCGTCCTGACAGTATCTCAGCCCACATACAACCATGACTTTTTCTTCAAGTATAAACTTTATCCTGCATCGGCCGTCGCGCAGACTATCAAGGGTTGCCTTATCTACTGCATACATCAGGGCGGATAAGCGAAAACATGTTACCGCTGGCGCATCCCTTCTTTCTTTTCCACCTGTTTCTCTTACTCTCATCTCAAAGCCCATTCCTAAACTTCCTTCTATAATTCCCATCTTAATTGATAGCAACCGAAGTGCCACTGGAGAAACATCTGCAGCCACCTTCTCGTGACACGCGCCGGAAGCCTATCGACAACCGTCCCTTAGAAGGCCACGCTGTTCCGTTTCCATGTCGATGTTCAACGTTCACACTCTAAGACAAATAGGTCACCAGGCTGCACTCGCAAGCACCTTGGACACACTGGGTATTTATGTGTGTTGTGTGTCCGAAACTAGGATCAATGTCCCTAATGGGCCTATTGAATTAACTACACCCGGCTTATCCGCTTGTTATTAGTTGCACGCATCCGGAGACGCCGATGCAGCACTCACGGGTCAAGCTGGTGTAGGTGTCATTCTAAGCTCCAAGGCTGAGCCATCGCTGGTTGCTTGGATTCCGATTAACAGCCGTTTAGGTGCAGCCCGTTTGACGACATCAGCTAAGGTTGATTCACGAAGTAGTACAAAACGCTGTTTGTTCGTGATTTCCGCTTATGCTCCCACCGACTGCAGTTCAGATGTTCTCAAGGACACATTCTATCACGAACTGAATGCGCTATTACGCAGTGCTACTAGTTCAGATATTATAGTACTTGCAGGGGATATGAACGCACAAATAGGGCGTCTGAGCTCTTCAGAAGCTCAGCTGGGTGGTAATTATGGGCTTAACTCCGAACGGACTGACAACGGCGAGCGTCTGCTGCAACTGTGTGCGGAGCACCAGTTGTTCCTTAGTAGCGCTGCTTTTAGACAGTTTTCGCCGAAGTGCCACTTGGCGTCCTGCTGTAGCTGGCCAGCGATGGACCCAAATTGACCACACAGCCATAAGTTACAAGTGGAGTAGTTTCCTCCTGGATTGCCGCTTGAACTGGAGTACCTGTGTCGACTTTGATCATACCTTGGTACGCTGTCCTTTCTCCATGAACTTTACCGGGAAGTGCACCAAGCGTTTTCTCCGTTTGGCAACTGAGAAATTGTCTCAGCTCTCGGTCAGCCAAGCCTATCAAGATGCACTGTATACCGAACTTTCGCTGTCTTGTTCTAATCAGGCTGAGCTTCAATGGAATAGGATCTCGGCCGCCACGCACGACGCAAGAGCATCTGCTTGTGGCGCTATCAGTCGTCACCGCACCAGTCCCTGGATATCCGAGAGGCCGGTGAACCTGTTGAAATCTAGAAGAGATCTCCCGGCTGGCTCTGAGCATAATGTGACCAGACGGACTATTAGGCGCAAACTTAAGCGGAGACCACATGCTGACAAGATAGCCTGGTGGACCACTCGGGCTCAAGAAATGGATGCGGCATGAGCAGTAGGCAATTACCGCAAGCTCTTCCAGCTGGTCTGCACCACTGGTCCCAGAAAACCAGGCGTTAGTGTAACAACCAGAGACGGCGCGGGTGTACTGCTACACAAGCAGGAGCGCCGTATGTCGCGTTGGGCGGAATACTTTCAAAATCAGTTGAGCTGGCGCCATGCTCCCGGACCTCTTCCTACTCAGGTGATGCAAGAGGACCCATGCACAGTTAGTATGGAGCCTCCGTCGGAGGCCCAGGTCCGAAACGCGATCATAACCCTCAGTCGTTTTCGTGCCGTTGGCCCGGATTCCCTCCCACCTGCACTATATAAGGAGGGAGGTGAGGTCCTCTGCAAATCGCTGACCTCCCTATTCGAACGTATCTTTAAGGAAGAGAGTGTCCCGGTGGATTGGTGCGAATCGATTGTAGTGGCAATATACAAGAAGTGCAGTCGCACAGACTGTTCTAACCATAGGAGTATTAGCCTAACGCCAGTTGTGACAAAATTACTAGCCTCGATTCTCGTTCGCCGCATCCCTGTGGAACGGCAATTTCGGATTAGGGAAGAGCAGGCAGGTTTCCGCCTAGGACGTGGCTGTATAGACCATATATTCACTTTGCGGCAGGTGCTAGAGCAGCGCCACGCATACCGCAGACCGACAACAGTTTTGTTCCTCGATTTTAAGAGTGCCTTCGATTCAGTCGATCGATCGATTCTGTTCGACATGCTAATGCGAAAAGGTGTTCCCACGAAATATGTGAACATCCTACGTTCTCTATACTCGAACACTACAGATCCTGTCAAGGTCTACGGTGGTTTATCATATTGTTTTCTGACCACAAGTGACATTCATCAGGGCTGTCCGATTTCCCCATTTTTGTTCCAGTTCGTCGCGGTTTCTATCATGGCGTGTTCCCTTGCGGAATTTCACGATGTACGCGTTGAAGTGCTGCCTGGTGAAAGGTTAGTTGATCTTGATTATGCGGACTAGATCGTCTTGCTTTTCGACGATGTTGGGGCGGCACAATCAACCCTGAATAGCCTGTCCAGAGTGGTCCCATTATTTGGTATGCACTTCGCATCTTCAAAGTGCAAAGTGTTGCTGCAAGACCACCAGCCATTTGATGACCCATTGACGCTTTCTAACGAGGAACTCGAGGTGGTTGATCATTTCACTTATCTTGGCAGCTGCATCAGCAATCATGGGCGCATAGAAACTGACGTGAGCTCAAGCATTGCCAAGGCCAGAGCTGCCTTCTTGAACCTGCGGTATATTTGGCGACAGTAGGAGTTTCCCTCCGTCTGAAAGAACGGGTATACAAGGCCACAGTGAAGGCCGTTCTGCTCTATGGTAGTGAAACTTGGCCCCTTCGGTCTGAAGATCTGAGGCGCCTTCAATTCTTTGATCATCGTTGTCTGCGAAGCATTGCTGGTGTCGGATGGCACCAGCGTTTCCGCAACGATGATGTGCGTAGGCGAGTACTAGGTAGTGATAATCGTGCTATCTCCTTAGAATAACAGATAGCACTGAATAAGTTGCGTTGACTCAGGCACGTGCTACGTATGCCTGGTCACCGCTTACCTAGGAGGGCCTTGTTCAGTCTGCCAGGTGTGGGGTGGCGCAAGGCTCGCGGTGGACAGAAGTTGACTTTGCAACGGGAAACGAAGACACTGGCGACCAACCTGGGTGCCGTTGGTCCGTCTCGCCTTCCACGCTGGAGTCCACGTGACTCGGGTTGTGCTTGGCTCGAGACTTTCCAGGACTTTGCTCGCAACCGACACCAGTGGCGCGGCTGCTGCTGTCTCCTAGTCGGATTGCCTGTGTAAAGTGTGTTTGGTGGTGAGTTATCTGCCGGGTAATGGTTGATAATGACGCGGGGCAGTGAAAGCCGCAAGGAAGCTGTGTAGCCGATGCCGCCTTACCTTTGCACGATAGCCAGCTGTTTGTGACGGTATGTTGTATACACAAGATGTAGGCGCCTTGACCCTGAATGTTTTCTCAGGGTATTAAGGTTTGTAGGTAAGTCCCTGTTCTCTCCCTCTTATTATTTTTTATTCCATAGGTCAGCATGGTTGTATGGCAGCGAAGCATCAGTGCAAATGACTGATATACTGTAGTAGTAGTTGTTGTTGTTGCTGTGGTTGTTGTTGGGTTAGTTTTGGTAAACTAACATGTGTGGTTTTTTATAGGGAGAATGCGTACCAGGCCTAAACCCACGTGGTCCTGGAACACTGCCGACGAACCATTCGCTGGAACGGGATTAACCCGAACCATTATGCTAGCACCGAGTGGAGGTTGTTCGGCGAGCCAGTCGTATATTAAGCGAAAGCTGCACTATTGGACCTTAAAACATTTCAGCAACTATAAGCAGAAATCGAAGGGTGTCTTATTGGGCAGAATACTATAACCATTGCTACTGCATATTAGATAAAATAGCTGGAATAGAACGGTTTTATGATGTTTTATTTAGTAGACTATAGAATACTATCACTAATCATAGTAATAATAATAATAACACATGACCTATTTAATGATACGTTGGCGCTCACATAAGAGACTGCTGTAAAGATAAGCTACGTTTTCTTGCCTTGTTTGTCCCTCACTGCAATTGCCGTCTGATTGAAACCGCGACAGTGATACAATTTGGGTCCCTTCCATGTTAGATAGGTCACTACACAAACTGGACTGCATGTGTCGTAACGATGGTGACTGCTCACGATATATATATGCTCACTGAAGTTGCCGACCGGTGAACTAAACAGAACTTCATAAAGCAGCAAGCTTGCCACCGGTATTGCGGGTTGACTCATGCTGGTCGAATAGGCTAACCGGGACAACTAATTGGTGAGTATTAGGGGGATTTATTGGTTTTTGGTGAACGTTCATCGCAGCTAAACACAGACACATAGCCACCGCGCATCCAGGAAAGCGCTTGCCGGCGGTTTCGTCATATTGCGGCTCGTTAGTAGCGCCCACCCGCTGAATCCTGTGGGCGTTCGGCTTAGTCACGTGACCAAGGCACGTATACGACTTCGCTGAAACTGCTACAGTTACCAATTAAGCGGATGAAGACAAACGGTGACAGTCCACAAGAGATGCATCGATCAAGAATCGCCAAAAGATGCATTGCATTCGGAAGGAGTACCTGAACGTTGTGGATCATCGATTAAAATCGCACGATTAGCCGGGGAACCTATGCAATAGAGCTCTGTGCATCCTTCGCAAGTCTTCCTAAAGTGACAATAAACAATGATTTATCCCGGATACACAGCGTATGCTTGACAAGTCCCGTAGGCTGATGGAGTGAAAATGAAAATAAATAGGATCAGGAGATAAGCAGCTCGTCACTATAAGCGTCTACTGATTTAACTGTACTACTACTTAACGTTAGTTTGGAATGAGAATAGGATGCGTACACACAATACAGTATGGAGAGCAGTTTTGTTCACGTACTGTATAAGAAATAAAAAAAAGCAGAAAAGACACCGCTCACTCGCGTGTCGCTTCAGTTAACCGATGTGATACGTTAATTCAGTTTAGCTACCTCCAAGCTATTCATAAGCACAATTATGCAAGTATCCTCACGGCTACATTGCGGTGAGTGATTCTAAGCAAATGGTTTGATTCGCGTTATTTTGTTCTCAGAGTGAAGCGGACTACATTAAGTATTGCAAGTGGGAGAATGATTCATCAAGATGTTGTTTGAAAGTGCGAATGTAGGGGCAAGGATGACGTGATACCAACTACGTACCATTCCACCTCCATAAAATAGCGACACAACAATACGTAACAACACATGCCCTCTCAACTTTAGCAGCAATGTAGCCTTGATTGTCAGGAATCATCCCTAGACTCTCTGGTTGTCTCCAAACGCTTAACGCGGGAACATGCGAGAACTCTCTGCGAAAGCACTTAGCCTGAACACCATCATTTATATCTGAATATCGCAACAATGCCTTCGCGATGCATAGCAGTGACAACACCAGTTCAAATTATGTACATTTATGTCAATAAAATAGGAGCGATTTACAAATCTGTACAATGCACTGCGCGAGCGTTATTCCTCCTCACATGATCTATCACTTGTTGGCAGTGCCGAGACGGCACACTGGCTCGTGCCTCTGACACAAGTCGCTCCAGAAAACGCATTCTCCACTCGGTCTTGTAAAGCACATCCTTAGGATCGCACTGTAGTGTCTCGGAAGATCTCTGCACCATAGCTGACTTCACGTACACTTTAGTGATTCTCCAAACGTTCCAAATTGTGTTGTGTGATGGAGAATATAGATCAATGTGCAAGAGGCTGCCCGAACCGCACGACTCCTCTTGGAATACGCGTTCAAGCTTCGTGTGGCATCGCGCGTTATCGCAACTCAAGAGGCAGCTTTTGAGCTTAAACACAGGCGGCCACATTCCAATCCGCATTTTGCTCTCCAATTGCATAGGACCCCTTTGTCGCTCTACTAGCAAAACCGTCGGAGTATTTTAACACTACAGGCCTGCATCAACCGCAGTCATTCAGCTGTGATCATTGGTAGTCGGATACACCGAACGTGTGCAGTCCTGTGCCCATTTCGGAGTCATCGTAACCCTTAACATGCACAATCTACAACCGTGCAGCCATCGTACACTTCAGGTTAAGTATGCCATTATGAGTCTATATCCACAAGAGAAGGTGCACCGCCTGGTTACGTTAAATATGCAATGCCAACTGGTACATTTGTTGTCCTACGGCACAGTACTCTCAGTGTACTCACATGTTTGGAACATGGATGTGGTGGCAATGTATCAAACCTGAGCCGTATTAACACATGCTTAGGAACCAAAGTGTCGCTGTAAATAACATCTGTGTCAACGGATTGATGAATGGGGTCAGGTAAGGTGGTGCAATGACTGCCAAGGTTGCGTGCGTCTTACAGATGATGAACATGTGACGGGTTCGGCAGTTGAGGTAGGAGAGCCTGATTTAGATCGACGAACCACAGGGTTGAGATGAAAAGCTCTAATGGAAGGGCGTCCGAATTGTTATTATCTTAGGTGTGGCCGAGCTGCTTGTCAATCGCCAGTGTGTTTCAATCCATTGGCTTGATTGACGGGGCGACCACTCTCGTAAGCCGGAGCCTAGCATTGAGGTTGAATACATAGACACGCGTTTGTATAAGAAACCGTCATACGTGTCCTACCTTATGAAGATTGTGCAGACAGGTAGAAATGTAAAGCAGGCGGTTGACTTACAACCTGCTCTACTCAGAATGAGAAAAAGAAACCGCCGTATACACCACTCGGAGGAGGTTAAGAGCAGAATACTGAAGACTTAGGTGGAGCTAGACAACTGTCAGCAACTTTGCATGCTTACTGAACGTTAACCCGAAAAGGTGCCGCAGTTAGTTATGAAGACTGAAGCAAGGCAAATAAAGAAGGAAGCAAGATGTGGGGCGACGAAGATCCCTGGCAGAAAGACACATTAATTGCCTGGTAGAATGGGAATCCCAACACCTCGCCTGCGGTTGAAAGTGAAGTACATGCTTGTGGTGGGGGCAGCAGTTGAACCGGAGGCTGATAACAATGAACAAATTGCACACAGTCCCGCAATCCACGAACATAGAGGAGAACAAAAGGCGAAGAAAATCCTACTTATTGACAGTTCCAAAGTCGGTGGTAGAAAGAAGACGAGCAGTGTGGATTACTGAAACAACTTTTACTCCCTTTTGTGCTTGCACCGCAGACCCTTCTCCGCGTGGAACTTGCGCAGTGTAAAGTGCCCAAACGTATAGGACAGAACCTTAATTTCATTGAGACCTGATGACCGATGACTTGATCGAGTATACCATCGTGAGAGGAAGATTCAACAAAGAAAACTGTACGCAGCGGGTGCGTGGACTGCTGAATGTGCGCTGTTTTACCTTTATCGAAAGCTGCTTCCTGATTTTCGATAACGCGCGATGCCACACGAAGCTTGAACGCGTATTCCAAGAGGAGTCGTGCGGTTCGGGCAGCCTCTTGCACATTGATCTATATTCTCCATCACACAACACAATTTGGAACGTTTGGAGAATCACTAAAGTGTACGTGAAGTCAGCTATGGTGCAGAGATCTTCCGAGACACTACAGTGCGATCCTAAGGATGTGCTTTACAAGACCGAGTGGAGAATGCGTTTTCTGGAGCGACTTGTGTCAGAGGCACGAGCCAGTGTGCCGTCTCGGCACTGCCAACAAGTGATAGATCATGTGAGGAGGAATAACGCTCGAGCAGTGCATTGTACAGATTTGTAAATCGCTCCTATTTTATTGACATAAATGTACATAATTTGGACTGGTGTTGTCAATGCTATGCATCGCGAAGGCATTGTTGCGATATTCAGATATAAATGATGGTGTTCAGGCTAAGTGCTTTCGCAGAGAGTTCTCGCATGTTCCCGCGTTAAGCGTTTGGAGACAACCAGAGAGTCTAGGGATGATTCCTGACAATCAAGACTACAATGCTGCTAAAGTTGAGAGGGCATGTGTTGTTACGTATTGTTGTGTCGCTATTTTATGGAGGTGGAATGGTACGCAGTTAGTACCAGGATGAGGACTGTCGTGCATAGTAAAGGAAGAGTGATTCTCTTGATGGTTAGGCTACGCATTATTGAGCAAATCTCGAGGTGGCAAAAAGCCGTAGGTTACACATTGCCGCGTGAAGACAGGCACTCTTAGATACGCTATGATAGCGCGTCGCATGTAAGCCACTGATCCATCTCAGGATGCGAAATAGATGCTTGTTACTTATTGTGAAGCATTTCAGAGGGCTATGCGGTCGACTGCATTCGCTTCAGCGCCAATGTGTGCGGTGCATCATGAGTAGCCTGCTAATTGCTAGTGATGCAGCATTCAAGAGAACACGAACCACTCAAGCAACCGAAGCTGACATCATCGGGATCGTCCACAAGCGTCATGTGCAGCGTAAGTAGCCGTCATACTAAGTGCAGTGTGGCACTGCACCCAATATGGAGCGGGCTAATGAAATAGCCTCGGTTCTCATTTGCTGGTCTGTACGGTATCGTATGGGAAGGGAAATTAGCGAACTGCGCGGCTTGCAAACTGCGGACTTGTGCAACCCCTGTGTAAGCGCGATCGCCATCCGGGTCGATGCCCATTAATAAAACAAGCAGCCCGAACTCGTCAAGGTGGTTAAGGTAAAGATCACTACCGTTTGGTGTGTTCGATCGTAAGTCATACAACATCACTACCCGTGACAAAATGCCTCACTGTAGATGGTCGGCAGCTTTGACCACGTTTCTCAACACCCTAGACTCCCGCAAAAATGTTCTGTCCGAATCGCCCAATCTTGAGCAAATGAAGGAAGGTGCATATTTCTTGAAAAGGAAACCAAACCAAACAAGCCAATGCATATTGTAGTTAGAGGCCAACGTTTTGCGTTCGACACGAAAGCTTCGTCAAGTCAAGTGAACCAGGAGGTGATTGGCACTGTTTTTATTGCAAGAAGGGACAATAATTGCGATTATCGAGATGCCAGCATGATGTTCGTCAGGTCAACGTGTCATTTTAACTGGCGTGTTGGAGATTCCAGGTGGTTCAATTTACGCGGTCAGTACACTTATCTCTCTACCTGCTATGGGAGCAAGAGTGGTTTGATGTTCGCGCTCTGCCCCAGATGCGTCCGCAACGCCCCTCAGACTGGTAGGTTAAGACAGCTCGCCACGCACTCGATAACTGTACTCCATCCGGTGCCTAAGCAGCCGCTGGCTTTGGTACTTTCCGACGCATCAGCAGTCAGGCTTTGGAGTGTGGATCGCAAACCCTTCCTAATGATTTCGACATTATGCGAGTCGCTTTCATGTTTCGTGTCTTCCTATCTGCGGGGAGTGAGTCATTCAAACGCACCCGTGTCGAATGGACCGTTTGACCCTTCTGGCAAATCACTCTTATTTGTTCTTCAGATTGCCTCTGAAGTTCCCCCTTTATAAAGACAGCCAGCACAGGTGGCTGGTCGGACCAATGCTTTCACAACAATTTGCACTATGAAGGTGCAGAACTATGCCGAGGCGTGCAGCGTTACGTGTCAGTCGAGTCAGTTTGCTTACATAGCCCCTGAGTCAGACCCAAAGAGGGCTATGTCGTCCGCGACCATAAGGCTTGTCAGTCGGTCATCTGGCAGAACTTCAAGTACCATACCTAGGTACTTCACTGAGGTAGCAGAGTGCAATCCATCACTGTCACTAAGCTGCTTGGGACACTGTGCAAGGGATTGCTCATACCTGGCTCCCGTGGTTCGCGAAAACAGCGTATTGTGACACTCGGATGCATTAACAGATGACGAGCTTTGGACCAATTATTGATGTCATTCAGATGATTTTGCAACCTCAGAGAGCAATCGGCGTCCCGAGGATTGATTCCAAGGATGATGTCGTCAGCAAATTTTGTTAGGGTGGATTCTGCGGGGTTATTATTGAGCTGATGTAAGTAGGTTCAAGTGGACGCAGTGCTTTTCACAAAATATCGATTGACCTCATGGAATGGGTTCAGGCAACTAATTTTTGCTCCTTTGATCCTGACGTACGCAAGTATTGTGACAACTTGACCAGCTATCTAAATGTTGTTTTGACATCTGCTATCCTTGAAAATCTCTCAACGTCTGCGCGGACAGGTTGTCATCCTCCAGCTGAAGAGGCTGTGTCGACTTAAGGAGATGGTTTAAAGAAAAATACGGCATCTCAGAGAGGTCTCACTGTCCGTACCAAGAAAGCGCCACACGTCACCATCAAGTGTATATATAGTCTATTCTTGGGAACGGAAGCATCCCACCGGTATCAAGAAATGGGTCCAATAACTGTTGACCTGTCGCTTGCTCTTCTGTTGCCTAGAAGCTTCAAGAAAAAATCATTCTTGAAACCATGCTGTCCCAAACCCACTGAAATGACCCCTTTAAAATCACTTACCCTAGTTCGAGATCTACGGTAGATGCGGTGGTCCGCCTCGTATGTTCAATACTGTCATCACTTGACAACAGAAACAGCTAAACTCATACGTATTTTCTTGAGTAGCACAACGCACTCTACTATGCAAACCATGAAATGCTGCCGCAAGGTCTACTCATTCAAGGAATACATCCCTCCAACATCCGCTTGCTGAGTGATTATTTTACTGGACGTACTCAGGTTATACAGGTCAGTGGTAAACGCTTCTACTCAGTAGGCACCAAGTTGGGTGTTCTTCAGAGAGAAATTCTGTCGTCTTATCACTTTCTACTCATATTAGCTCAAAAATAGCCTAACAGTAAGTGACGCCTGTTGCCACAATGCAGTGCCTACTCAATTTGTAACAGAAGTTTGCAGTCATATTTTTGTATTCTCTCTCCCTTTGGAGTGAGGCTCAAAACATCTCACCTTAACCGGAGTCATCCACCTCTCAACCCACAATTCAGTCATAAGTTCTGCAGGCCCATTTTGTCACCTTTTACTCACAAGCATGCCATAAATTTTGGGACCCACAAGTCCGGATCATCCGCAGTCACACACACATGTGACTGTATTGAAATCTGGAGTCGCCGAACCTGTCCGAGCACTGGCTGGTAGTCCAAACATTGCCGACCCACAACCCTCGCCTTCTGATGTTTTATTTAGAATCATAAAGGGGATTTCGAGTATAAAAATTATCTTCTCGAATTTCCCGCTTCCCACCGAATATGCAAAGTTATGGCGGGCGATTAGTTGCAATCAAAGGGACGTCTACCAATTATTATGCAAATACCATAGAAAGGGATCATCAAATAGGTGTACTTTCTCCATCATGACGGTAAGCGACGCTTGCTGTAAAAAAGCAGTGCTTACTCGCTTTGTAACAAAATGGCCGCAGTCGTATTTCGGTGTAATCCCCCACAGCAGACCGTTGCTCTATAATTCAAGGCGGCCACCTTCCAACCTGTATTTCCGTTGTGCAGGCCTCTTTTTCGCCTTGATCGCAAGCCTGCCACAACTCTTTGATAGCACCACCCCTGGTCATTCTCAGCTACACACCCGCTATCCAGACACAGTGCTGTCGAATGCCAGAGTGTTGGCAGGTCATCCAAAACCTTGGGCTGCGCCAGTGCCAAACGAGCCAGTAAATGGCTGGTGCCGTTCGCAAGGCATACCTACTAGTCCACTTCTTCCCATTGAACCCTCCACCCAGTAGCACCACGTGTTTGGGCGAGTTTGTGCCCCTAAGCTGCGTGGAACTAGCTTTAAGGTGGGCACTCGTTGCTGAATGGACGCCCACGCATCTGCAGCATATACCACGAACTCATACATCTATGCAAGCGTCAGTATAGCTACAGTCATTGGATGATTTGGGCTTACTCAATTCCAAGGACACTGTGCGCGCATAATGTGGCGGAAAGAAACCGCATGCAGTTCAAATTCCTTAAAGACGATGTTCGGTTGAGTTCTGGACGAAAATCAAAGATTTATGGAGTGATTTAACTGCACTGTGGATGCATGCATACGGTAATCTTGTAGGTGGTCGTTAAATCATCCCACCTAAATTTTTATGGGTAATAAGCGGGTACATTTTACTTGTAAAACGACCCAACGGCTCTCTTCAAAATGCACTATAGATGGAGGTAAAAATTACTGAATCAAAGTGAGTTCTGGAAATGGAAGCAATTTCTTAGTACCGGAACAGCCAAATCCCATCCGAATCGTCCTTGACGTGTGCGCCTGCTGCTAGCATAAAACGGCTGGCTAGGTATGCCCGGATCATGGTGTGGTTTTTGACCGGCTGCGGAGCTGCGAGTTCGATTGAACTCTGCCCCTTTAAATCCATAGCTTTCTGCTCCAACTATAACCCAGTATGAAATTTCTAGGCTAAGTGTCCGAACCAGGTGGGACAAAATGTGACAAACACAACTTGTAGTGCCGTTGCCATAAATTGCACATACGATGGTCACAAAGTTTGTACGCATGAGGAACCGATGAACAAACAGTGCAAAAATCGCCCAAAGTGGCCACAATTAAGCTAGCGGGTGACTGATAAACAGTTGTTGGGTGGCGCCTGGGATACTGTCGGTATTCAGTGACACGTAAGAGACGTGCCAATTACTAGACAGTATAGAAGTTTTAGACGACTGACCCCAACGTGTATTGTGCAGGCTACAAAAATAGGAAGCGAAACAACCAGAGCGAGAAACGGTGCAGCAAGGTACTCACCAGAACGATTTGTGTCAACGGATGTGCCGTCAGTAAAACAAGTGGAGGTTTTGATGATTAAAACAACCGTAAAATCCAATGCTGCAAAATACTGAAAGAGCGTGTTTTCCGGTACACTACACAGTCTACTTTACAACAGCGTGCAAGTATGCGAGATGAGCTATTTGATTTTTCAACCAAACGGTGGTTGTGAACTTGACCGATCGATCCCACATTACCACTTGCAATAAGGTGACATCTGCGATTATCTCAACCACTAAGAAGACATCTGTTTTTAAAAGCCGGCAAATAATAACATGCTCTTATGCTCAAGTTGTTCAGACAATTCGATGTTAAATCTACCCACAAATTTCCAGCGGCTATATGTAACCAGTGGAGGGCCAAGACGCTTAATCCTATCATGCCGACATCGAGACAATATGAGCGACTTAGAGCTCTGTGGTAAAACGCGCATAGGAGGGCTAAATCTTATCCCGATGTTACAATAGCTTGGTAGAAACTCAAAGCGGTTTACAGCAGATAGTAACACTGTGAAGTGTTCCCACGACGACGCACTCATCCACTTCATCAGTGTGAGGGGCAAGAAGCTAACGGTGGGTGTAGTGTATAGTTTCTATCTGTGACCTCGAAGTCTACAGTCGAATACTTTCTTACTCTTCTAACCGGGAGTTGTTTAAGTAACGGATTGACAACAGAGCGACACGTTGGCAGCAATTGACATAGAACGTACTCTAGTGAAATCACGACAGAAGAACAAATCGTCTTCGTAACAGGCTTACTCCGTCAGAGGTGGAAGCAAGTATACGTTTTATATGTGAAATCCATGGTTAGTCCTGGTTACTCAATTAGTTTGGTTTAAATGATTACGGGTTCTGTTTACTCACAACAAAGCGTGCTTTTACATTAAAAATGGCCTGCTGCTTCAGACCGATCTGCTCCATCTAAATACTTTATTTTACATGCGGCAACGACTAATTGTCAAAATCACAGGAGAGACACGTGACGCCATCGCACAACTGTGTGTGCAATGGAACAATGGAACAATGGTTTTATACGGGCAAAAACGCTAGGATGGTTACAGTGAAATTACAACATCTAAAGAAATGATTAGCAAAATTGGGTTTACACCAGTGAACTCACTGAAGTATACGTGGTAGAAACTGTCAATCCAAGGTAAATCCATAAGAAATGACGGCAAATGGCATGTCGGTAAAACTCGTGTCTCCTTCTGGTGTAAACATAGAGGAGATGAAAAACGTAGAACGAAATCTGTGATTTGAACACCAGTGAAATTGCTTACAGATACTTGTGTTTATCCATGGGTAATGGGTCATGTAAGATGGTGCAGTGAAATAAGTGCACGGTCAATTCGGACTTTGAACTCTGCAGTGAGTATACCCTACCTTATCATTTAAGCTGAAGCTGTTCCACGTGATTCAAGTCATAATGTGGAAGCGTAGCGTTATAACCCTAACTTTTAGAGGCGGTGGCTGTTCAGATCCTGCAAACTATCTCGCTGCCACTCACTTCCCTGTGCTCGTGGTGATGGAAGCGGTCGTCGCAGTGGCTTTAACGGACTACCTGGAAAAATGAAACATCTTGGCACCGGAGCAGCATGGTTTCCATCAACACCGGTTATGCACCACCAACCTGCTAATGGCACGAGATATTTGGACGCAAGTGGCTGATGACGGGGTCGGAGTTGACCTCATCTATCTGGATTTCTCCAAAGCTTTCGACCGCCTGGATCACCGCATCATACTTCACCGGCTACAGAGCTACGGAATCGGAGATGCTGTTCCTGGTTGGATTGTCAATTTTATGCACCAACGGAAGATTCAAGTGCGTGTTAGCGGAGCACTCTCCAACCCAATTAAGGTGCAGTGTGGTGTCTCACATAGCTGGGTGCTGGGACCGCGCGTATTGCTGGTGGCTATCAACCATCTGGCAATGGTTATCTTTGCAAATATCCTACTTTTGGCTGATGATGTCGAGATATGGCGGGCGATTAATAACAATGAAGAGCACGATCTACTCCAACATGACCTAGATTGCATTTATAAATGGTCAACGAGGAACCTGCTTCAGTGGAAAATAGCCAAGTGCAAGGGGATCCATCTGCGTTACTAGCCGGTGAGCGCTTACAAGCTTGGAGACCACACCTTGCAGAGGGCCTCTAAGGAGCGCGACTTGGATGTGCTGGTACAGGAAAATTTTGGGTGCTCAAAACAAGCAGAGAAGGCGTCAAGAACCAGTAATTAACTAGTTGGCCTTCTTCGCAGAGCCTTCGGTCCGTTTGAACCCTCAGTCTTCCCCAAAATAATTAACGCCTACGTGCGACCACATGTGGAATATGCTATCCAGGCTTGGCAGCCGTGGCAGCCGTGCTCTCGAGACTCTTCAACGAACGGAAACCAAGTACGTCAGCGGCCTCTTTCATCTGCATTATCAACTTAGGCTGTAACCTCTAAGAAAATACTACAGTCAATAGTAGCGTTTGCGGGGGGATCTCATAATGATTTACCAGATTCTGAAGAACCCAAGTCACATTTGCCGCTAACTGCTGGAATCGAACCACAACGCTAACCTAAAAGGTCACCTGCTGAAATTGACAATAAAATATAGCCAGCTTGAATGCCTCAGAAATTGCTTTTCGCTCCGCGTGTGCTAGCCTTGGTACACATTTCCAAATTATGTCGTCTCTGCTACCAGTCTGGAGATAATTAAAAAAGCTAATTGACGATGCGTTGTCTCATTTGCAATTCATTTGATAACAGCTTAGCTAGGGGGTAACAAAACGCAACCAAGCGGTGTCTTGCCAAGCTCCTAACCAATGAATTTATGGATGTATACTTTTACTACGCGAACATCTCCGCTGGTCTACCTAAGTCTATGGTGAGTCCACCAAAACACTTGTCAATTTAGCATGAAATTTGATTTTCGCAATAATTTACATCCCACCGTACTTGTTACGCATTACTTTTTTACACCTAATACACCGTTGTTCATTGTTTCATAATTGTTGTCGTTACCTGGACATCAGCATGTAGCCAGCAAGAGGGCGGAACTCCGTCGGATCACCTGAGGAGCAGAGAGCACCGCGCATGTTCACCTAAATGGGGCCTTCTACTCCCGACCGATCTGCTCCATCGAAATACTTTATTCTACGTGACAACAAGGAATTGGTAAAAGCACAGGATAGACCCGCAACCATCATGACGCTATCGCACAATTGTGTGTACAGTGAGCATACCATACCGTATTATTTAGGCTGAAGCTGTTCCAGGTGATTCACATCCTAATAGTTATTGTTACCTGGAGATTAGAATTTGGCGAGCAAGAGGGCGGAACTACTCGAATGGTCTGAGGAGCAGACAGCATCCCGCACAACCTGTTCTGTAGCTCACACCCACTGACAAATCCTCGAGAAAGCTATCGCAGGGAAATAACAATAACTTGCTTGGACTTCTCAATGTCTTCAGACAGAAGAGTTTCGTATCATGGTTGTGATTTAATAAATATTTTGTGCCCAGGAAAATGGTAATTTCCACACTCTGTAATCAATAAAGTGCATTGAACAGAATACCTTCTCCAGTAGTTCGTTGCTAAGGTTACCCGCATTGTGGTAAATGTCGCGGTAATAAGACCTTCTGCCATTGCACTGGCATGTTTATGGTATGGAAACTTAAATATCTGCTTCAAATCTAGCGTTATTTGGGCTAACATTTAGGCTTACGGTAGATAGGTAGAACAAGTTCTCGAGGAGAAGTCCCTATATTACTTAGCTGCTCGATTGGTGTTCAACCTCTACATAGTGCGAGAGTGCACTTGCTATTATTCTTATCATTTCTCACGATCTGCAATATACTCCCTTAGTGCAAATGCGAAGATCCATCCGAAAAGTTTCCACTGACTATGCGGATTGAACAGACCACGCACAGCTGAATGGTTGATTGACCGAAATGGCTAGCCGTCAACACTCGATGGGCTAGTGACGGATGTTGACCGATCCTGAGGTACTACACACTCTCCTCAATGTAACTTAAAACACAAGCAGTTGTTGTTCAGTATAGGTTAGCAGTCACAGAAACCACAAGCTCCTAAGTGTGGGCCAATTAATTTTCCATCCCGTCTCACCGGTGGAATGCAGACGTACGCACAGTGTATCTAACTTGTAACAAACAGTTTTGGTAGTATTTCGATCAAAATAAATATTCAGTTTTGTGCAAGACAGAGGGAAGCACTTTCTTTCTCAGAAAATAGTTTTCAGGAGACAGAAACTGGTCCCATTTATTACGCTTCCGTTCGCTTACGTTGGCCAGTCGCGTGTAATTCAGATCGAGACGAGTGGAACGGTAGAATCGATACTAATCAAAATCCACAATTCACAACATGGAAGAAAGTGCAAAAAAGTTTACGATTGAAAAACGGTTTTTGAGGGTTTCGTTGTCTCTACTGTACTTGTAGGGCTAGTGAGCGAGCCCATCGACTGCTTGAAAATGTTTGCGGTTTTCATGCAAATTGCTTCAAAACCACAGTTCCAAAACCATGATTTTTAACAGTTTCCGCTGCGCCTTACAACCACGCACAAACGCTGCGCACACAAAGTCTTCCCGGAAGATTCGAAAAGCGCATGCCTCATATTGTTTTTTTTACAACAGGATGCAATTAAGACCATGAAAGTAGCTTGACTGGTTTTAATGTCGCATAGGATTTATTTCCATTACGGTGACCGTCCATTGGTCCTAGTCACTGACCCATATCCCTAAATATTGCATCAACACAAGTTGTGTTTTAGTGGAAACACTTCTTCCCGGTAACAAAGTGTTCCAAGCTTATCAAATGGCTTCCAGTACTCGATTCAGTGACAAATTACCGGTTGTCACTTTCTTCACGCAACTTCGTAGTTCACACGACGTAACTGAGCGGTGATCGATTCGTCCGCAAAACCAAGCAGTACAACCCCATCTGCCCAAGTAGATAACATGCTCTCGCTCATGATGTGATTTTAGAGTGCTGAATCTGCTTACTTGTGTGTTGCAAAGTTGTGATATGATGTGAGCTGCTTTTGTGAACAATTATGCTATCCACAGCAGGCTGCCACCACCAGTTGCCTGTCTTGATTTATCTATACTGATTTCAAGCATTAAATGTAGTCACTACTGGAGACCACAGTGAAAGTGTGTTCGCATGAAACAATTTGGTTCACTCCGGCGGGTAGGTACGGCATGGTACGTGTGCGTCCACTTGGTTTTAAATGAGTCACTTGCACAACTAATTGTTACCATTAAACAGACAGTGACATTCTATGGACGTGGTTCGATTGATACGCATAGCCTATTTGCACCCGACTCTGTGGTCATTCGCATGAAATGTGTAGATGGAGTGTTCTGAGCAGGCGTGGACTCTTTGCCATTCTTTTGAATAATTCCGATTAAATTAATCTAGGCTACTATGTATGATAAATTGTTCGCTCCAAATGTACTCTGAATTGAAACCCTTTCTAACCTACTGTGTGCTGCCCAAAGACATCGATCGATTCGCCTCAGTGTGTTGGATCGTGTCCAACAAGCGGTTAGGCGACTCTCATTAGCATTTTATCTACGACGCAAACACACTCACAGACACGCATACCCAAGTGAAATACTCCAGTCACATCAAGGAATTGTTGTTTATCCTCAGTTGTTATCAGGAGTATGGTGAATAAAAAATAGTAAGAATAGTGACGTATCGGCCAAAGAAGTGGCAGCTGTAAACCAAGATCCACGCAGTGAAATTCTTCCGCATGACACGTGCTTTACCTGTGCGTTGGTTCAAACCCAAATGTAGCTTTTGTGAAGTGTTTGTATTCAACGTTGGAGAAGACATCGTAAAAGTCTCCCATCTGAACTACGGTTACGAGCTACTGAATCCTTGCAAAGACCAGATATGAGCTTACCTTAAAAACAATCCTACCAGCGATTACGCATGAGCATCACTTTACCGCTCAGTCACGCGATTCTACAGCATGTCCGGACGAGGAATGGGACGTACCTTGACCAAATCAAGTTGCGAACGACATGTCATCATCATCCCATCACACAAAGGAATAACGACTGACCTCGCACCAGTCGGTATTCTATCACACTTGACTCCTTTGGCTCCCTGTGGGGTCCTAGATACTGAGAAACTATGCTGTCGATACAAATGCTCAAAGCCTTTTTAATAAGCTGTCCGAACTGAAGAATCCCAATATGTCAAAGCCATGCTATATTGTCCGTGTCACGGAGACATATTTGGGGTGACAGACGCTGAAGCCTCGCTGCCGGGCATGTCACTCATACGAAACGACAGGCTTACAAAAGGAGGAGGAGTAGTTCTCTATTACTGAAGCGACCTACAGTGCAAGGCCGTTGAGGAATCAAACTTACGGTTCGCCGATTCTTTTTGGTGCCCTTGCAATTACATGGCAGATACACCTGCATTATAGATTTGGTATACCGCCCCCTTAATTCTGCACCGGAACTGGACTACCAACTTGCGACAGCTTTAAGTTGCAGCGTAAAGCGAAAGCACACTCATATCCTTTTCATGGGTGATTTCAATGCACACTGTTTAGCAGCTTGTGCTACAAGCTGAGAGACATTTAAAGCAGATCTGCAAAAGCTTATAACAAGTGTTCTACTTTAAAATCACGTCTTTACGCCCATTCGTTTCAGAACAGGTAATAGACCTTCTTTGCAGGATCTTGTTTTCACCAACCAGGAACATATGGTTGACGTACTGATTGTAGAATACCTCTTGGGTCGCAGTGATTATGCAGTCGTCAATTTCGACTTCATCTGCTATGCGGAACCTCGCAACCATAACCCTGAGTTCGTGCGCACCAGCACGCGCTACGACCGCTTAGCCCAGCTCGTCAATGCCACAACCTGGTCGTTCCTCGCTGAAGGCCATCCAGAAGTTGTTGGCTTGAATTCGTCAGCGAATTCAATCATCTGGTTACGGATGCCTCAGAGACAAAGGTTTCCAATGGGCCCAAAACCGTTTCTTTCTTGAGGAGCAGAACCAGAAAATGGATGAGTATACGCGACGCAGCCTGGCGAAAGTACACATCATCACCACCGACCGATGATTGGGACAACTACGTAGCCCATCTCAACCACTGCACTCAAATGCTCAGAGATGTCAAAGTCGCATGTCAGCAGAATATGGCGAACACTTTCAGCACCAGCCACAAACCGCTGTACAAATATGCCAATGGCCGTCGTATGGTGAGACAGGGAATTCCTCCTCTCCGGACGATTGATGGTCAAACTAGAACAGCCATAGAAGTAGCAAACGCGTTGCGAACACACACATTTCAGAGGGTCTTATCATCAGGCCATCTTCCAACCTTTGTTTTCTCGTCTCCAGGACTCACCGACATTTCTTTTACTGCCGAAGCTGTTTTGCAGAAGCTGATGTTTCCGCGCAAACACAACAACACGGGAGTCGACACCATTCGCCAAGAGATACTAGGAGCAGCAGCAAGACAACTAGCAAAACCTTTAGCACAGTTCTTCCAGCGCTGCTTAGACCAGAACCGGATTCCCGCGATGTGGAAACTTGGAATAATAACTTCGACTCCCAAAGGCGGAAGCAGGATTGAGCCATCGAACTGTCTCCCAGTGCCCTTCTTCTTGGATTACCAAGGTCATGGAATCCATCTTTGCCGATGCTTTGGGGCGTTAGTTAGAAAATTGGTACTTTATTGCTCCAGTTTAACACGGCTTTCGTCGACAGCGATCATGCACGACGAACTTTTTAATCGCGCGGAGTAGTCGGACCGAGTCAGCTGACGCTGTAGATGCTGCTGATGATCTACTTGGATTCATCGAAGGCGTTCGATCATTTAGATCATCAGGTTATTCTTTCCACGCTCCATTATTACAGGAACAGTGACCCTCTCTTGATCTAGATCGCCAATGTTCTCGCGCAACTACAATTAGTGGTCAAGGTCCTGAGTTCCCTATCTGAACCCACACCAGTCCAGCCTGTGTGCCCCAGTGCTCAGTTCTAGGTCCACAATTGTTTTTGGTATTCAGCAATGATCTTACACGGAATATCGCTTCGAATTTCCTGCTGTTTGCTGACGATATCAAGATATGGCGCTGGATTCAGACGGATGCCGATCAGAATTTACTTCATTGTGACCCAGATACGATACATGATGGCTAACCCGAAATCTGTTATAGTTCAAAGTGGACAATTGTAAGGTATTCTCCATACAACACCAAAGTGCTTATTCCTACAAGCTTGGAACGCAAGTACTGCAGTGATCATCAGTCTAACGCGACCTTGGCGTGCTCGTTCATGATAACTTGGGTTGTTCCAAGCAATCCGCGAAGACCTCGAAAACTAGTAACCAGCACGTCAGCTTGCTACGACGGGCGTTCGGACAACTAGACATCACTATTTTCAGACAGATGCTGAATGCGTATGTTCGTCCCCATATCGAATACGCAATCCAAGCCTGGCATCCATGGCTGAAGCACGAGCTTACTGCACTGGACAAACGTCAACTTCGGGCTTCTACCTACGTCATTGGAATGCGCCACCTTCCATACGAGCAGAGGCTGAAATGTTTGGGAGTATTCAGTGGGCGGTATCACCGACTACGAGGCGACTTGATTATGGCGTATTTGTTTTTCCACAATCCTCTCTTTACTGCAACTTAGCAGGACCACCAAACTTTGAGGCCACTCCTTGAAATTAGCAGAAATGTACAGTTGCCTGGCTTGTCGTGGAAGTTTCTTTTCAAATTGTGTACCTCAAACATGTGATGCTCTCGCCACATCGGTTGTTTCAACACCTACGCTAACCATATTGATAAGTTGGTTGAATGATGCACTGCGTCACTTACATTTTGTTACTTGACGCTACTGTCCATCCTACTTCCGCGAAATATCTTGCGTTTACTTTTTTCCCCTCTTGAAGCTATGGAAACCCTCGGGGTACATGGCTACTGAATCAAAGATGATAGGTCCATTATTTTGCCAGTGAAACTACTACCTGCCTTTTTCATTAACTATTTTTGCTAGCCAAACAGTCCACTCTACGGGGCTTGAAATCACTTATCTGATAAATTTGATGCTCATAACTACGTGCTGCTGCAGCAACTTTACTAGTACAGGTAAACAAATGCCTGCTCCGAAGACGGCTTGATGCGGCGCTAGACAAAAGTATCCGCTTCCCTTTTTTACGCTGGTCGTGATCGGTATTGGATTACCGTACCCATACGGTCATGCCATCTTGAGCGTGGCATAGTAACGAAACTCTCATGCTTGCTATTTTTATGCTGTCCGCATCTACTGACGCTCCAACCGAGCCTACGCACAAGTGGGCGGCTTGAAAATGAATGTAAAATCTCGCTATCGCTAATTCCTATCGATTAGCTGCAGGCAGGCAAATAAATCATAAGTTGTTTTACGTCGCTGGGTCATGTGAGGTGCTTTTTATTCCGTTTTTAGTATGCACAAAATGCATGCAATTGGCTGCTTCCAACATAGCTAGTCAGTCGAGGCAGCCGAGGACCCAAGCAACGGTTAACGTTGGGCATAAAGTGTCAATACTTCAAAACCCGGTTGGGTTTAATAGCGTTCAGTGGGGCATGATGCAATAAAAAGCTATTAACTTTATAATATCCATGAATGGTAAACGGAACTGAAACGCAAAATGTTTTGGTGTGGAACATGAAATATCAGTAGTCTAGGCGTTGCACTTTATCATACCGTTGGGTAGCGTTCATCATTTAGATGGAAGTCTAATAGTCTTTCGCGTGTCGCGATGCTCAGTACCTTCAACATATACGCTGACAATGCACTCCAGTGTTATAAGGGGTGGATAAGAATCCTTCTCTATCTAATTGATAGATAAAGGTAAATAGATTTATTCTCTTGCGATAATTAGGGTAAGTTATCCCTCTAAAGATAATCGTGAAAATATGGTGTAAGACACTTGGGAATACTGTCACTTGGGTTTCAGGTATGGGCTAGGTCCATTAGGTGGACAATAGTTTTAATCCAGTAATTCCAGCAATCATATTATTTAATATAAGAACTTGAATGTGCCTAAGATAGATATTAATAACTCTTCAAAGTAAAGTACTATTCACCTGGAGATCATGTGCAGTAATCCATTCACACAAGGTGCATATCAAATTAAACTCCCAAGGATGTGTGCGTAGGTAAATGTTACGGCAGGCGTCGTAAAATGCTCGGTGTTGTAGTGGGATACGCTTCCGATGACAGTCTCTGTGTTCAACGTCAGTCACAGTTTTGCTGTCTACCTAAAACGTGTACATAAGGAGAAATCCGGTCTTGTAGTGCAGTGTTGCGACTGATCAACAGCCTGATCCATGCCAGATACGTCCCAAAAGTCGAACGTGCCGATATTTTTCGTAGTAAATAGTGGTTCCTACTAAGATTGCCTATGACAATCCACGTACACATGAGAGACTTCATAACATAATCATGGAAAACGCTGAGGAAAATCAGTTTTAAAATCTCCGTTGTTCCATCCCTGGGATGGAGTTATGAACACAGTGTTGCATCACCATTTCTGATGTCCTGTGTTAGTGAGAAAGCTCAAGTCCAAATCATTTGAAGACATGCTGATTGACACCTTTCCGACTTAACACTTCCTTCCTTTGGTGGTGGAAGACCGAAACCTTCAACCCACCGTAGTCAGTTCAGTAATTGGCCCTTTTTATGTTTGAGAACCGACACAGCGTCCGTGCGCATAAAGTGACAGAAAATTATTGTGGGTGGCACCCTTCCAGCATGGAAGCATGAATGTACGGATCAGAGGGAGTCACTTGATTTATTTGAAAAGATTATGAATGGATTGTTCAATTATTCAATTAGGCAATTACAATGTTAATGGTTTTCTGGGCCTGGCAAGATGCAGTTCATTTTGGTACCGCTGAGCACAATAGATCAAAGCTTCAATAAATTTTGAGAGAAAAGGGGCATCATGGAACAATTCGCAGAGATGCAGTCAGAAAAGTTCGTACTTGTTGAACTGTGCATCATTATGTACATGGCAAATGTATGGATTGAAGCTCCCATTTTAATCGGCTGAGGTCTTTATTTAACTGACGCACCGGAAATGGGGACAACGCAAATATCCATCTTATCGGGACGTCAAATAGGAGAATATGCTTTAAATCTGTATCCTCTCCACAAGTTTCCCAAAAGGTGAATGCGGTGTTTTCAAGATTGCTTCTAAATTGATAAACCCTATCGTAGTTTTCCAAAACAGAACAGGGGCAAGGAAAATGTGAAAAAAATGTAATAATTGGCTGATCAGATGGATATGAAATAATCCTACTTTAATCAATAGAGTAACTTGAAACAATTTAAATATATCCATAATTTGTACAAAAGAGGAACAAAGTTAAAAATTGTAGGTATTGCTTTGTGTGAAAATTGATCCTAGAGGGACGGTCTGCGTTTGTTCACATGAGTGCTTTGCTGTAGGGTTGGTCGTTTGTTGTCCATCCTCAGACAACTTTGTGGCTCACAGTGACAAACACTTGAAATACACAAATGCTGCATGTTGCAGCCAGACAGATTACAAACTGGAAACCATTAAGTCGATGCTGCACGCGTTCCCCTCTCGTCTTGATCGCTCGTCATCTGAATTGATAACGAGGGTGATATCATTAATGGAAGTGGAGAAGTAATGCGTTTCGGTGTCAAGTTTAACGACCAGAAAGGCTAGGCTTGATTGAAGTTAGTTCATGACCCTTAAGTTGTTACACGTCCATAACACTAACTGCCGTGTGACAGATCGGGAACCGGACAGCTACCATCACTATGGAAACCACACGGCGTATAACGATCAGGTGTTTGAAACAATGAGAACATTCTCGGTCAGAAAGTTTCTGCCTTCAGAGGTTTAAAGAGTGAGGAGAGTAGCAGAAAATGGCAAACATTGACTGACGCCGTGGCACTGCGTCGTTATTGTCATGTTATATAGACAACATATCGCTCATTCCGCCACAGTTTGTTCCTAGATTTCGCTCAGCGGTCTGCTTTCGGTTCATGACCCATGGTAGGCTAATTCCGCTGTAAGGTTTGCTTGTAAGAAACCATGTTAGCATTCACGTACATGGCTAGTATTAATCCCAGACAGGTCTAGCCGGTACAGGGAGCTATGCATGTCTTCAGTGGATCCAACCTTATTCTTAGCTTGATAAATACCGGAGGTATGAAACAGCTCTAGGCAGGAAGAACGCTGGGAGGCTTTGTAGTTGTGGACCAGTTATTACCCCATTATCCATGTGCAAAAGTCTGTCTATCTGATAATCCACTAATAGACCTTAATGCACTTGAAAGACCGAAGTAAGCTTGTAGTTGGTCGGTGGCATTCTCTCTTCCCAGTACTTCTAAGCCAGGTCCTTACTTCTCCGTTGATGCAACCAGCATTGCAGGTTATGTTAGGTTCGCATGCACCGGTATTCTTGAAAGTCATTCGGATCTGCCAATCATCAGCCTTTCCTCAATCAAAATCTCCAATCCATTTCGTTTTTTCCTTAACCACACTCCCCGCGAGCATCGCTGCCTCGCTTGGCTATAAACCTTCACTTTTGGTGTGTAAGCGACCATTGGTCCAACTATTCAGTCACGTGATCGTTTTTGCGATGGATCGGCTAGTAACTTTCAGTGGGCAACAGTGCGCGGTTCACAGTCTAAATATAATGTATGTGATTCAAAAAGTTTACAGAATTATCTCTCAGAACACCAATAGTTAAATTATGACCTCTAAAGATGGTGCCGCTACACATAGCGTGCAACATGCGTTGGGGTAAAATATAAACCTGGGCTAAATCGACACTTAACGCGTTCGTAAAAGAAAGCGGTTGTTATTTTGACCAGACACTGTGCAACCAACCTAAAGCAACACCGATGATGTCATTATATGTGGCGTCCCTTTTCTAGCTTTAAAAATAGACCTTGATTGTGAGATACTTACGGTGCTCGCAGACGGCTACTCTTCTCACTTCGGATTCAACGTAACCACAAACTTGGTACTTTTATGGCTTTATGAATGATACTTTGTATGCTCATATATTCCATCATTTGGGAACACGAATATATATATATATATATATATATATATATATATGGGAGTTGGATTACACCCTTCTTCCGCTTGAGTCGGTTCGCCGACTTATGACGCACGGCCTTTCATGCGTACAATTGATCGAAGGCTTTGGCTGAGGATCCGAGTCACTCTCTTGTTCAGATGTGGGCGCCCTGAGAATATCCCAGTAAACCCTCCCAACTATGGATCAGGCCAATAAATCCATGCTGAATCGGTTGTCGCGCAGTCATTTTAGGAAAAGGGTGACCTGATATGCTCCTTACAGCGGGGCGGATAAGAGAAAACATGCTACCGCTAATGCTTTCATTTTTTCTTCATTTCCTATACATACTCTCCCCGTCTCCCTTTCACCTAACCTACTACTTCGTCTATTCCAGGTAAGTACATGTCTGATTTTCCACAACCGTAATCGTATGCCTCCGCGCAAAGCACTCAACAGCGCCTGCTGGAACGTGCGCTTACTGCTCGACCGGAACTCGAGCGAACCGAGCACTGCACCGAGCACTGCATTGGTTGCGATGAAACTCGCGCGTTATGACATTGACATTCCCACACTGAATTAGACACTGCTCGCTGAGAAAGGGAAGCAGCATGAGGCTGGTGCTGGGTGCACGTCCTACTGAGTAGGAAACACCAGCTCGGCACCACCTGAACATGGGGTTGGAGTTGAACTATCCGACCGACTAAACGGCCAGCTGGTCGCAGACGCAACGGGCATCAACTCATGATTAGTGACCTTTAGACTGTGTGTCGGACGCCGTAGGTTTACCACTTAGCACCTACAGTCTCACTACATGTCATCCTGATGCGAAGAAGGATCAGTTATACTCCATGATACGGTCTGTGCGGAGGAGTGACCGACGGCTGTTAATGGGTGATTTCAGCGCGTGCCTTGGGCGTGATGCAACGGTGTGGACAGACGTAATCGGGTGGTGTGGTATTGGCCGAACCATAGGGAACGGTGACAAGCTTCAGTTATCGTATGCCACTCAGGGCCTTACGATCACAAACACCTGGTTGTAATGGGTGCGAATGAAATAGCTACTTGGACCCACTTACCGAGTGGCTACGCTCACCTGCTTACTAGCATCGTACACCAGCGGGACGGGTGTGAAGTGCGCATAACAGGTGTACTGCGTGGAGCTGTGTAGCACTGACCACAAGTTGGTACGGACTAAATTGTACGTATAGATTCGTAAATCTATATATTGCTCGTGTGCCGTGACCGGCGCCAATTTAACGTAATTTCCCTGATTATTACTGAGGAGATGACGCAGATTAAGAAAGCGGTGGCTACCCTCACTGGTGATGTCGATTGCATCGCATCAGTGGGAGAGTTTGGCATCACATATGTGAACAGGTGACTACTTCTGCCAAGGGAACGATCCAACGCGTGAACTGTAAAAGGCCCGATTGATTTGAGGTCAACAGTGCGACCATTGGCGCATTGGTGTCGACGAAGGATGTAGCGTTCGCTGCGTATGTAGATGACCTAGCCGATACAGAGAAGAAGACTCTATTTCATAAACGTCGACGGCGATTGTCTCGAGAGCACCGTGGCGTCAAGAATACATAGTGGACGGAGGTGGCGAAGCAGATAGCATGATATGCCGAACGCCGCCAGCACAAAGAATTTGTTGCTCGCTTGAAGGCGCCGTATTCAGCTATGTTGCAGCTGATGAGGACGCAGTTAGAACCTAGTTCAGGCGCTGCATGCACACAGACTGTAGGCGAGCGTACTCCGACTCTCTCTTGTACAACCGTTCAGTGATTGACTGGGCTATGTTGCAGGACTTGCGACAGCAGATGAAAAAGTGTCTTGTTGACCCCCGACCCCCTGACTCACTGAGCAGAGAACACTTGCTCAGGTGTAAAACGGCAAGTGCGCCGGAGTCGACGGGATCCCGCCAGAACTGTTGAAACATGACGGATCCGCGCTGATACATTCGTTGCACATCTTGATGTAACGCGTGCTGAATGCAGAGTAAGTGCCGGCTGACCTGAAGGATGTCTTTGTGCTATCACTGTAAAAAGTCAAAGGGAGCAAACAATGTTGCACGAATTATCGAGGTAGCAATTTGCTGAGTTGTGTGGGGAAGGCGCTAGGGCAAATCATGCTCAACCATCTCGCCACTTGGACCGTCGAACCGAAGGTTGGGGAGAAGCAATATGGATTACGTTCGGATCGCGATCAACTTATCTATGGTGTTCACGACATGTCAGTTGTAGGAGAAATGCGGATAGCCATACCAGCCGTTGTACTCGCTGTTTGTAGACTTCACTAAGGCATTTAACACGCAAAGTGCGAGGCACTGTGGCTGGTGTTCCACAAGTTGGTTTGTCCGGGTAGGTTTGTAAATTTAATTGAATGTCTGCAGAGTGATATGCGGGCTAGGTTGCAGCTCTCTGGACAAACCTCGGATAACTTTGCTGTTGTCTATGGTGTGAAGCTAGACTGTGTTTTCGCCCCTGCCCTGTTTAACAGTTACCTAAATGCAATGAGGTTTTGCGCCTTTGACGCTACTTGTGATTACCGTGTCCATGTGGAGTACCATGTATTTGGTGAGTTGCTGAACACCCGTCGTTTCGAGGTGAGAACCGGTGTGTGAAGCAACCACCCATTTGTTGCTGTTTGCTGATGACTATGCTTTGTTTGCACACAGCGCGGAGGTTGCAACGCATGATTATGACTTCCTTTTCCACAATGGCCAAGTTCGGGCTCACCATCGACACAAACATGATTGTTTGTTATTTTCAGCCTACACCAGAAATGGAATACATGGGCATACCTCAAATCCACATTAGTGTGGACTTTTTGGAAACCACCTCCAGCTTTTGCTACCTTAGGAGTATAATAGTTACCGGCTTGCAGATGACTAGCCAGTTGCGCATCCGCGTATCGAACGTGGCTTTCGTACTCGGCACGCTTGAAAAACGTGTGGAAGAATCACGAGTTTGCCTTTGGGACGAAGATGATGGTACAAACTCGGCAGTGGAACCTAAACAATTTGCGGAAGAGCCAGATATCTGGGGACGGTCTCATCAAAGATGTCTGCGACGACTTCTGCGCCTCCGTTTGTGCCATATAGCTGCAGACACGGAAGGGCTGTGCAGCAGTTGCATGTATGTATTGGACTGCATATTTCTGCTGAGGCACCTCAGTTGGCTAGGATATATCAGACACATTGAATTGAAGAGGATACCAGAGCAGCTGCTATATGGACAACTTAGTGCAGAAAAGCACCACATGGGAAAACTGAAGCTACGCTACCAGGATATAATCAAGAGGAGTTTGTCAAAACTAAGGTTGCTTTCACGTGTTGGGAATCAGAGGCAGCTAATCGGCGCCAATGGCGTGCGCTTATCAAGCGAGCGGTTTCTCAGCTACAGCGAAAGGCACCAATGTATGGGGTAAAGTAACGTCGGTTGAGGAAGCGACAAGCGCCAATTGATTCTAGCTCATCGACGGCAAGCGCACGGTGTTGTGGTACATGCGGTCACGAGTGTCGGGTAAGTCGGCCTCGTAAGTCATGGGGCCAACAAGCGAAAGAAGTCGAGTAAGCTAAGTACAGTATGGTGCACGAAATGTCCTACCATTTGCTTTGTTCATAACACGTTGCCTTATAGATGTAACCTTGAAACCTTGTGTTCGTATACTTTGGTTTGTGGAAAATCCTGTATATGCTACGAGAAGTATGTATGAAATATTTTCTTGACGCCAAACATAATTTTCAAGATAACGCATAAGAGCAGATGGAGTGTTGAACACAAGAGGGAAGTTTTGTAGTGACACAAAGACGTCTTCGTGCACACTTTCGTACAAAATGGGCTGCAAGTAAATGGACTATCTGGAGACTGTATCGTCCTTTTGAAACAACTGGCTTTGTGGTAGAGAAGAATCGACGGCACAGACCCCGTCCGCACCCCTGAAAACATGTAATCAGTTCGTTTTGCTTTGGCACACAGTCATAGCAGATCAACAATGTGGTTGTCTGCTGCGTTAGGAC
This sequence comes from Dicrocoelium dendriticum, assembly GCA_944474145.2. Taxonomy (NCBI): domain Eukaryota; kingdom Metazoa; phylum Platyhelminthes; class Trematoda; order Plagiorchiida; family Dicrocoeliidae; genus Dicrocoelium; species Dicrocoelium dendriticum. Next base: position 95,782,146 of record OX104065.1, on the reverse strand, counting down.
TATCCCATCTGTCCATACAAAAGATTCTGCATTTTGATCTTCAAATGTTCCATTACAAGATAACATTTGTCCATAAATTGACAGTAAGGGAGAAGCAACGAAGATATCAGTTCTCTTCATGGTTAGTGCAACAGGATCACCTTCTGTACAACATGTAGTTTATTGACAAGGCGTATTTTCATTTATATGATGTGAGGAATAAGCAAAAGGTTCGTTTCTGAGCAAGAGAACCTCCTCACATTCTGCACGAAAGAAAAAGATATGGAGAAAAGGTAAGTATATGGGCAGCACTTTCATCCCTTGGAATCATAGGGCTAATTTTTTGAGTGAGACGGTAAATAAAGATCGGTATAAAGACATGTTGAAAAACAAATTCTTTCCAATCGCTTGGCAACACGTCTCCCCCTACAAACTCAACGGTCCATGCAAGACGGAGCCCGCCCATACACTGAGAATGTTGTTTTTGATTACCGGGATGACATGTTTGATGGGTGGATAATGTCATATCGCTTTCCTGAGCGTCACTATGGTGGGAGACAGTAGAGACCACATAACGCTAACATCTATCCATGTGAATTCTTCTTATGGAGATATTTGAAAGATAATGTCTTCGCAAGAAAGCTTGCAAGTGCAGCTCAACTTAAGGCTCTCATCATACACTTGTACCGTCTAATTTCGGAAGACTTTTTCAGGAAGCTTGCAGCAACTGTAAAAGTTCGCACGCAAGATGTTGTGAAACAAACTGATGATCACATTGAACACCTACTACATTTAACGAAATTTCCATGCTCATATAATTAATTCTGCACTAATAATGTAATATTTTGATGATATCTACATGTGTAATGAACAAAACAAATGGCATGACATTTCGTGCGCCACCGTGTGTGTAATCGTCATCGGCGCAGCGCTTGCTAAGTAGGCTACTTTCCATTCAATTTACTAACCTAACCCAATAATGCGGACGATGTAGTAAGTGTGATGTACCATCGCCTCATTCGGTATATGCGTATGCTTGAATGTTGAGTTCCTTGCATTTCAGTTGTTGGTTGTTGATTAACATCCCCGGTGTGGCTGCGCTTGATGTGAATATTGCCAAGGTGCCTAGCAGTTTAACACCCTCCACCCCAATTTCTGCTTCCAGGTGGCTGTGAATCGTTGCTGTGGTGGGACGCGGTGAACGAGTTTCACCACTGTACTAGGCTTAAAGAGTGGCTCCATCTATTGTGGAACGAGCTATGGCCCAGCCACCGCGTTCTTTACGTCTAGTATGCATGATTCCCAATTTAGATAATCTAGTATGCTTTTGTTGTGCAGGTTGAACGAATGTGGGCCGGCCCCGTTGATGAAACTTGGTCCCCATCCACATGTCTCACGGTCTTGTTTCCTTGGGTTCACACTGGATGTGGGGTGTGTGGATGGAGCTGTGAGTGGTGCAGCACAAGCTACTCATGGTCCCTCAGTGGGTGTAAGCGTCCCGTGGCTGCTCCCATGGAGACCGCAGTGATCCACCAATCCGGACTCAGATGCCGCCAACCTTAAGCAATTTGCTCACCAGTATGGGATATTAGAATACCGGCGCTGTACAATTGCATGCACCGTTACCAAGATTCAGGTTGCCTTTATGTTCATAAATCAAATTCGTTAGCATGGACCAACATCAACTACAACCTGTCGTGCTCCTGTACCAGGTCGAAGCACTCTTAGGCACTATCAAACTAATTAATTTTATATGTTGATATTACTATTTCCTACTAACCCTAGTCACACATAATAGCACCAATACACTGGACGCGCAAGCCCCACGCAGCTCAAGGCTTACGTGTTAGAGAGCGGTGCATTACTATGTCTTATCAGCGCACTGCATTTTGGTTGGGAATTATAGGCTTTATAAGCTAAAGTTATCGTTAAGACCAAATATTATAAGGTCACCAACTGCATGTGACTATGACACTGAGTGAGTGAAATGCAGTACCTCGTGCATTCTACACGTAGTTATGCACTGCACCCGAATCTCCCCGTGTTTGTGCGAATCCTACTGCTCTCCGTTATGCTACCTTGCTCCACATCTTAGTACACAACTAGTGTTTAAATAGATGTCCAGAAGAAACCGTAATCGTAGGAAAATGTTACGAACTACTGCAAGTTCAAGATACCTAACAAAATCTTGTTCTTCCAAAGATGTTAACTCTGTGATAAGCAACTATTGCATGGACTGCTAACATAAATAAGAAATTTCGAACTTTCTCTTCGCGTGTTTGCATTACAAAGTTTCTACACCGAAACTGAATTCAGATAAGCAGCCAAGTTGCAGAAGCGAATTATCAGACCTAACCTATAGAGTCGATGATTAAATAATCCGCGATTTGAACCAGTTACTGAAAACGAAGTGCAATGATCAATTATCTGAATGATGATAATACAAATATTGAGCTCTTTTCCCAATTCTGTAGAGACATGACATATTGGCAATTGCTAATTGAACGATTAAGACAAATGAAGACACTAGAGCTGCTGGACGGGTGACATTAATGAATGACTCTGATCTGGTAAAAGAATCGTAACAAGTACCTTGTATTATTTCAACTTGGTTCCTTACGACCAAAGATTTTCTGAAGCACACAGTTTTGCTACCACGGGAAATGAGCCGTATCCTACATACAATTTCCTGTTTCAAACTTATGCGCCGCAAAGTATAGCTTGAAGGTAAGCGTTGTGAGCTATGGCACCTTGTGGGACTAATCCTGGAAACTGTTTGCTTTCAATTGTTGAACGGTATAACCGGTTAAACTGGGATTTTGTAATTGTGTATGTTGTGTGCAACTCCAGTTTAACCGAGAAAGTCACTTCCAGGTTCCAAAGCTTTCCGCCTTGCGACAGGGCGCACAGGATTGTTTTGACAGTGTTCGTGGCAGCTAAACTCAAGCAGACAACCACTACGCATTCAGGAAAACGCTAGACGGCCGCTTCGTCGTATTGGGACTTGTCAATAGCACACACTCGCCGAATCCTGGCGGATTCGTACACATTACCTTGCGCTTATGAGCCAGTGACTGATGCCACTGAGCCATGGGCGATGGCAGCGGATCCCTATGACTGATATCTAACGGCGAAATAGCGCGGCTCATCCTCCACTCTCATGCATGTTGTGAACATGCAGAGGACAGGGCTGACCCCCAAAGCACACGAGCACCAAGACTTTTTCTAAGGCTGGTGTCAAGGCTACAAATTTCACAATTGTCAGTTGCAGCTAGTCTGTAGGACAGGTTACAAACAAGGGAATTCTGTGTTTACAAAGCAACCAACGACAAAATTCTTAACTACGGGCTCGTTCTTCGTAGTCGAAATGAAGTGGTGAAGCGTAGATGTTCGCTAATCACACTCTAGAATGGTGCACTCTGACAATGTCTTAGTAGTCATTATGATTTAATTGAGCAATAACGCTTTTAATTTAACAAGTCAATCCCTACTTCAGGCTTGCTCCTCAGAGAATGTGCACAGTCAAACTGTTTCTAATTTGGCTATACGTGAAACGCTGCTTCGTCCCAATTTTGGGTTCGCAAGTAAGGAAGAGCAGATGAGCGAGAATGTTATAAGTGGTACTCGTCACTCGAGTACAGTACACAAGAACAAAACAACCCAGTTCATTTTATCCACTTAGTGATTTCATCGGGCGGGCAGAATGCACGCGGAGCGTATGGATAGTCGACGACTGGCTCAACCACAAAGCAATTTCAACAGAACTACAAAAATACACATTGCCCTCAACAGTAGAAACAGGAGCAGATCCAGCCAGCAGAGTTCGACCATGCATCTTTGTTGACGATACCTCCGCAGCAGCAGGTGCCGGTTTTCCGGTGTTTAAAAGTACATAATGAGGAAAAAGCTGTCAAGAAAAAGCGGAGTGCAATATATATACCACGTGAAAATGCAAGCCTGGGATCACTCCTAACAAAAACTCGATGAGCAGTCATCTCACTGTCACCGCCAAAACGGAGAGATAAATTCGCGTTGCAAGGGCGTACGGTGTACGCTCAACCGTCGAGATAGACCAGGAGAAGAAGGAGGCGTTATGAGTTGCTCGATCACAATGGACTATTTGGTTCCAAGAAGCCTAAAATATTATGGACTGACTGCAATTCCTCATAATCCAGCGAATGCATGATCTCCTATGCGTTGGTAAAAGTCTTTTAACTGCTCTCTCTTGAAGTTTGTTTCTTGGTGTTTTGTACCAACAGGCTTGGCTTGCAAGTCCAAGCATGCTACCCAGGACCGGCCTAGCACATTTTTGTGCTTTTCACTTAGAGATACCCTAAATGAGACCCTACTCAGAGACGCGAAGGTTGTCGGCTTTGGCAACCATCTACATGCCTCCAAGACCAGTGGGGTTGGCCTGTTTGAATTGTGCATTGTTTAAATACACTACCGCAGGTACTCCCGCATTTGAACCGCGATCGGTTCTGAAGTGAACTTCGGCCGGTTGGATAACTGGGACCTCCAAATCACCATCGGTTTTAAGATTTTACTTTCATTAGAACACTGAATAACTAAATGAGTATATTGCCTGACCAGCAGGATACATGCATTTTTGTGGGACGATCGCTTGTACTGCGAGTTTCATTAGCATTTCGTATATGAACTTGTTTACATTAACGTAATATTTTGTGATATTTAGTAGATTATCGGAAGGCTAGTCTAGTTATCTGCTTCTCGCATCGGATTCCACAAGTGCGCTTGTAGATTGCTGAAGGCCAAAAAGTTGGACATGGAATAGAAAGAAAGCTTTTGTGATGCTATTTAGATGTAGAGAGAGTTTTAATGATCATTGCAACGGTAGCTTATTACACAGGTGGGTGTGCTTCACTAGGAAGATATTTAAGCGAAAACGTTGCTTGGCCTTTCATAAGCATAATAGACATTTCTCATTACTATTAGGGTAGGTTGAGTTATGTTGTAAACGACAGCCGTACTAGTTGGACAGACTCATGAAAGCACTTTAATGTAGAGAAGATAGAGGTTTCTGTTCAGTCGTCGACTAGGGTAGATCAAGCTGGAAGTAAGAACACTGTTCCTCATAACTAAGCATTGATGAACCTCCCACGTAATTGTGATAAATGAGCGATGGACGTTTTGCAATGCAATTCTACCTGTCTTACATAGCTCGTCATGTATAATGGTACAACACTCTGATGGGCGTTTAAATATGCATTTTAACGGTTCAAGCCGTGTTTGCGTTAGTGAAAATAACCTAGTGATTTGGCATGCCGGTTGTTTCGTTTTCGCTACTCGATGTAGGATGTGTTCGGGGAAGTTAAAACTGCTAGAGTATTTATTTTACAAATTCTGAACGGAATACGCGGTTAAGGCGGGGTGCCAGTAAGAAGCTTGAATTCTTCTGGTATACCGCATCTGTGGCAGATTGTCTGAGATTTGTTTGCCGAAAATCTCATTAACCTGCTTTTGCTCCGTTTGTGTAGGGATGTTATTTATTCGCGCATATATTTTATGCATAGCCTTATATGACCAGGTGGAAATGACCACATTAATTAGATGAAGTCCACAAACAAAAAGTGAGCTCATGTCTTATCTTGTCCCATTAATCGTTTATGTAAATGAGGGCAAGCAATGAACCCAATACATTTGCCTGAATGAATATCACTATTGACATTTCTGAGAGCAGGACAGGGTTGATCTATCTGTATTCTTCGTGCCTGGCCTTTCAGTTATAAATAAGTAGCTATAGGCTCACCATTAGGACTGCTACTCGCCGATGTACTTATGAGTAAGTTGGAAAACAACAGCTGGACGAATGTATCATTAACCTGGTATACTACGGCCGATACATTGACGATATATATTTTCTTGTGGATAGCCGGGTATGCACAAAATAGTGTTCACTGTAGAATTTGAAGATAACAATATATTGTCATTCTTAGATTTCTACATCACCAAGACATCCGATGGGACAGTGCGGAGTGGAGTACACAGGAAGACAACTTGGAGCGGCCAGGATATCCTTTTCTTCAGGTTCGTTCCAGTAAGCCAAAAATAAAACCACAACCGTTGTCTAAAAGAGAGGGCGAGTAGGATATGCACGCAAAATGTGCTCTCGGATAAGTTGCTGTTCATTCGGAGTGTTCCCGAACAAAATGCCTACCCGGATAAATTCATCGGGAGGCACATGAAGTCAAAAGAGTCAAAAGTCCAACCAATCCTTGCAGAAAAGTGGTTACTCTACTTATCTCTGCGTTCTAAGGGTGAAGTGATAACAGAATGAAATGCCCTAAGGCTCTGCAACGTCGGCTGTCCTGCCGAACAACCTCCTGTTGGTGCCAACTGGGCGGTTCGGGTATTTTCTCCGTTCCAGCAAATGGTTCAGCGGCAGGGTTGCAGAACATGGTGGGTTTCCGCCTGGCAAGCGTTCTCTCAATAAAAAGCCACATTTGTCTGGGTAACAATATTACAACGTGGCGGATGTGATCAGCCACTAAATAAGGTCATTGCTTCTTGCCTCTCTCCGGTGGAACATTGTATCCCAGCAGCTTGCTGCTGAAGTTGTGGGGAGGATTGGGCCCCTGTTTGATACCTGAGAAAACAAAAGACGTATGAACCGAGAAATCGGTCACCGGCTCCCAATGGGTGCGGTTCCCTGAATTCGCGCCACTGCATTGTGGATAGGCTATTTGAACAAAGGCTCGGGGTGGTGTCCCCTAAGACAACTCCTTAATCCGGTTTAGGCAAGCAAGTAGTATCTCGCCTGACGAAACACGGAAACACCCACGCTCTCGCTCTCGTGATGTTTTGCGTTCCTGCTATTGCACCAGCTTCACAATCACACGCCACCCAAATACCTATATTCCCTTTGCATTATTTTCCCCCCACTTCATTACCTGATACTTTGACGGTGAACAACTCTGTCTCCAACGGTAAATTCGTCCCATCAACGTCTGCCGAATCAACCACACAGTGCTTCACAGAAAACCACCGGTCCCTTGGTCTTCCGTCATCGCTTCTGCAACCTGGAACTCGTTTCAAGCTAGCAACACTAAACAAGCGCACTCGGTTACAGATCGGCTAACAAGCTGGACTGGCTCGCAGCTTAGAAACCCTTGCGATTGATGTCTGCTGCCTGTCTTCAAGATCCCAACACAGTCTACCAGGTATCGTCTCCAAGCCATTCGCACACCCGCTTTCATCTCCGCCTTTCTGGTGACGTTGAGACTGCCGCTTCTGGAAAAGCTGGTGTCTGGATTGCGCTCAGTGTTAGAGCTGAGGCCACACTCCTTGACTGGATGCTAATCAACAGTCGTCTCTGTGCTATTACGCTCCGTGGCTCCTGCAAGGTTAACAGACAGCGAGTCGATAAGCGTGCTATTTTGTGATCGTCGCCTATGCCCTCCATGGACTGCAGCTCGGACGCAGTCAAGGACTAGCTCTATCAAAGTCTTCATGATCTGCCCCTAAGGGCACGTAAATAGGACATCATCTTTATGACAGGAGATTTCAACTCACGTGTTGGTCGGTTGCTTCCATCTGAACGCCACTTCGCGGGACCACATGGATATGATGATGTTTATTCTGAAAATGGAGAAAGAGTACTCAGTCTGTGTGGCGATCACTAACGTTTCCTCTCTAGTGGGTGCTTTCGTCACACCGGGCGACATAATGCCACCGGGCGACCTCCATCATCAATCAAGTGCTGGTCGCAGCTTGACCACATGGACATGGGTCGAAGGTAGCAGGGAAGTATAAGTGATCCCCGATCATACTGGTCTACGTGTGTAGAAAGTGATCATGCATTGGTGTGCACGCCAGTTAGCATGCGCTTCGGTGGCTCCCCGCAGACCAAACAAACCAGACTGAACTCGATATCTTGGAACATATTTGGAACCAATCAGGAAGACATCATTTAAGAAAATTTGGTAGACGACCGGTTAACAGAAATAACCAAGGTTAACAACTGCGTAAATAGAATGGACGGAGCAGGGCTGTCTAGTGGCTGGCTTCCAGTTTTACTCCAGCCGGATTGATAAGCATCGGTGGATGGATCCCAAATCGGAATGGACTATTTACCCTCCCTTCACCAAATTTCGAAGTACTAAAGCCAACTTATATCAATGACCAAGTACCTTGCAACGGATCAAGTAAGGTTTCTGACCACACGTGTAACTATCCTCGGACCAGCAATTTCTTTTCCCCATTTGACCATGACTGAAACAAACCACAGTGTACACACGAGCCTAGTGACATATGACCGTTGTAATGTTTCATCGATGAACTGCATATTGATTAGTCTCTGTATGTAGCTTAGCCATGATCGTTATAAAATGCCAATGTTAAGCTAATTCACTTCGCTTGATAAAGCTTTTGTGTCAAAAGCGAAACGTTGTGTATCAACATAAATATATTAACCAGTCGTCTACCAAGTTTTCTGAAATGAAAACCTGACTGAGCCTTTGCAAATTGGAAGATCCCGCGGTAAAAACAGAGTGTCAACAGAAGCTTCTTGAAACGCTTGCTCCATCTTCTTCTCTAGACGCAGACCAGCACTGGTCAGGCTAGCAAAACTCTGTGCTGTCCGCAGATTTGTCTAGATGCGGTCTCATCCGTTACACAGTTAAAACCTGGATCTCGGTAACTTCCTCGGAACTTCTAGACCGTCGACGCGCCATGCCCGTTGGTACGGAGCACAACAAAGTGCTTCGGTCTATTTCTCTACAATTAAAAGCAATTCTTTCCTGTTCCCATGAATCCTGGTGGTCTAGGCGTGCTGCTGTGATGGAGGCCGCTACGTCGCTGAAAACTGCCACAGGTTGTTTCGCCTCATCAAGGCTACTGGTTGCAATTCACATGCCATCAGTCAGACAATCTGTGAGTTAGACGGCACAAAAATCACCAACCTGCAAAAGCGATTGGACTGCTGGACAGAGCGCTTTGCTCTTCACTTTGACTACCCAACACCTCCCTCTGTGAAATTTCCATCTTCATCGGATGTTGCTTGGCCTGTCCCCAGTGACCCGCCTACCAAATTAGAGATTCAGAGCAAATCAGATCTTTGAAATGGCGTAAAGTTGCTGACCCAGACAACCTTCCTTTGACACTTTTCAAAGATGACGGGAATGTACTTGTCAACGAATTGCTCTCCTTTTTCACAATTGTTGGGACTAATGAGCAAGTCCTTAACTCATGGGGAGACTCAGTCGTTATCCCCCTTCACGAACATTGCGTTAAAACCGCGGAATTCCACTGAGCTCAGTTGCTTCCAAGCTTTATGTGTCTATCTTACTTCGCAGGCTTTCCACTATCAGAGAGTTTTTCAGAGAAAAATAAGCCGCTTTCCGCCCAGGCCGGTTACATTGATCAAATCTTTACGCTCCGACAAATTCTCGAGCTCCGCCAAGTCCGCTGTCGACCAGCAATTGTAGTGTTGCTAGACATCCTCGCGGCATTCGTTTCAGTAGACAGAGTTGAGTTGTGACATGGTCTACTAGGCAAGGGTGTGCCCGACATGTTTGTCGCCATTCTGAGGAACCGTACAGTCACATGTCGGGCTAAATTAGGGCTTACGGCAGACTTTCCTCTTTGTTTGCTATCACCAGCGGCGTCTACCAACGTTGCCCTATTTAACCTTTCCACTTCAAGTTTGCCATCTAAGATGTCGCGCAACGGGTGCTGGAAGATTCCTGAATTGCGGTGTTGAGCTTCTCCCTGGCACCAGAATCGCAGACTTGGACTACGCCGATGACATCGCATTGCTGAGTGACGATCTGCAAGCCGTCCAAAACACCCTGAAACGCTTAGTGATTGAGGCATCCGATCATGTCTTGTATTGCACCCCGTCAAATATAAAGTGCTATTCCAGGATTGGCAGGGGAATGGGTCCGCGCTCACCACTGCTGGTGACATTCTGGAACAAGTGGATTGCTTCACTTATCTCAGGAGTCGCATCACGGCTGGTGGCGGTGTTGGAGATAAGGTTTCACAGCGCTTGCTTTCATCAAACTGAGACACCTATGGCGTCGTGACTTTAGTCCCATGCTCAAGGGCATGGTGTACAATGCTTTCGCGCGTACGGTCCTCCTGTGCGGCTATGAGACTTGGTCTGTTCGCTCCGAAGACATGAGACGACTGTCAGTTTTTGACAACCGTTGTCTGCGAAGGATCGCTCGTGTGTGGTGACAACATCACATAAGCAATACGGAGGTTCGTGAACGAGTGCTTGGAGCGAACAGTCCTAGCCTTCAAAACATTGTTCTCCGACACCGCATGCGTTGGCTCGGCCATGTACTGCGGGTGCCATCCTATCGCCTTCCCCGTTGTTTGCGTTTCCCGGAAGCGATTGGAAAAAGTATCGCGGTGGACAACCACTGACGTAGAAAAGAAGCATGAAGACAGTAGCCTCCAGTTTAGTTTGAGTCGGATCAGTGCGCCTTCCATGTTGGGGACCACGTGACTCGGAACTACTGGGATTGCAAAGGTTGGATGTGATGGTACGTAACAGACGTCAGTGGCGCCAGAGTCGCTGTGCCGTTTTATCTGATGATTAACCTCAAGTATATATTTATATATTTAAAAAAACAAGAAAAGTACTCAAAATGGCGTGTGTAAAACCCAAGAAAGTGCTGTCCTTTTCTCTTGTTTTCTTTCTTACGCCTAATATCTTCCATTTTGTCAGGATTTTGATGGCACATGTCTGTATACAGACTTGTGAATATATATATATATATATATGTATATATATATATCTGCAGCGCCACCGCGAGAACCTACTTTGCAGCTGAACACCGTGTCAGCTTCATTTCTACGCCAGTCGTGAGCCAGCAACTCAAAGACAGGATAATTAAGGTGGACATTTTCTTTCTGCGTGTACCACTGTTCTTACCCGTGTCCATTAAGTTGTATTGGAAGGACGAACAGGCGTGTCTAAGAGAGTCCGGGAACATTGTTGACGTCGCTCTGCACATGAGTGAGAAAGTCAATAGCCAGCGCGGTGCTGTGCAACTTGGGATACTCAAATCACCAAATCAAGGTGCGAAAAGCCTTCCAGCCATTCTGCCGGATATCTGACACCGCATGCAAGCACTCCGGCGTCGCCTATTGACGACAGTGGAGGCGCTCGCTATTCGGCTCCATAACCCCAACTTCTGCGCTCAAAAGAAGTTTGTACAAGCTCTTTATCTGCCATGGACTCAAGCCGCTCGAGTACTGATGACGCGCTTAACCATTCCATCCATGTTGCCCTAACCTGTGCCGTCATTTAATCTCATTGACCGGCCATTTCGCTCCAATGATTCATCGCATTTAAATTGCTCATGTTAGTTGTATTCCTATCTTTTGTGATGTATGGGTCAGATGCAAACCACTGAAAACAAGCTTGTTCGCTTAGCTGTCTTTTGCTTCTGCTATCTTCTCGGGATTATGTTCTCGGTTTCAGGTATCAGTCGAACCAGCTCAGTGGAAGATTACTGATTCCATAGGACTCAAGCAATGCCAATAATGGTTTATGCGGTACGCAGTCAAACGCGCTTCGCATATCCAGTAGGATGTGATGGTGATCATGCTGTCATCAATACTTGCTCTAACATGACCAAGGAATGGTAAGTGGCACGTGACACAGAACGTTTCCTAGTGAACCTGTGTTGTGAACTGCTCAGTGTATTTTGTCTCCTCAGAAGTTTAGTGACACGATTCTTAAAGACTGTAAAGCAGTGATTCTCATCCTGGAGGCAAGTACCCAAGACGGTAAAATGGAATTATACGGGGGTAAATGTAAGTGCTAGGATTGGGTCATCAATGTGTGGCCAAAGAAAATTAGTAACAAAACTATCTGACTCAAAATATGTTGCTAATTACTCAATCACTGTTGCTTAGCCGTTAGTGGCTAACCATTAGTTAGTGGTCAGTGAAGTAAACAATTTTCGGTAATAAATTTTAGTACCTAAAATACGAATACAAGCTTGCAAAGCAGCGCAGATACATGGCACCTCTATCAACTCGCTCGTCGATTGTTGTTCTTTTAAGACAGGCAGTCGTTCTTGGGGTCGAGGTAAAGAGTTGAGTGAACAACAAGGTGACAGCAAAGGTCAGCAGACCAGACAACGGAAAGGGCGTTTGGTTACAAGGAAGAAGGGAAAAAACAAGATATAGTTTTTGGCGCGTATCGATCAGACTGGTGGTGGGAGTTTGTCATCCAAGACTGACTTGGAAGGGATAGTTGAAACAAATGACAAGCCACTGACAACTGATGTTTGCTAAAGGATCACACAAAAATCAAGGAAAAAATGTACCTGGAGCACGACTTAAAATGTGCAGTAGCCGAAACCACACCGGATATACCAGCAATGGTTAGAACTAACTTATCAACCAACTCATTTCCGTGCATCAACTCTCGTTTATATAAAGATTGCTTTATTTGAAAGCTTTAAAGTAATTAAGTTCTTATTGACGAGAGTATAGATCATCACCAGCGCCAGTTACTTAGGACAATTACGTAGCCCGTCTCAACCACTGCACTCAAATGCTCAAAGATGTCAAAGTTGCATGTCAGCAGAATATGGCGAACACTATCAATGCTAAAAACTCACGGCTGTGCAAGTATTCCAATGACCTACGTAAGGTAAGACATGGAATTCCTCCTCTCCGGACGACTGATGATCAAACTAGAACAGCCATAGAAGTAGCAAACGCGTTGCGGACACACACATTTCAGAGGGTCTTATCACCAGGCCATCTTCAAACCTTTGTTATCTCGTCTCCAGGACTCACCGACAGTTCTTTTACTTTCGAAACTGTTTCGCAGAGGCTGACGTTTCTGCTCAAACACCGTAACAAGGGAGTCGACACCATTCGCTAAGAGACACGGTGAGTCATCATCATCATTCTACACGTTAGCTAGAGGTTGGAAAACACCTCCGCTCTTGTGCCGCAACACCTCCGACACTGTGAGTAGCAGTATGACGACTAGAAAATCCTTCGGTACAGTACTTCCAGCGCTGCTTAGACCAGAACCGGATTCCCACAATGTGGAAGCTTGGAATGATCGATTCCCAATTCGGAAGCAGAACTGAGCCATCAAACTGCCGCCCAGTGCCCCTTCTTGTATTACCCAAGGTCATGGAATCCATCGTTGCCGATGCGTTGGGGTGTTAGCTAGAAAATTGCAACTTTATTGCTCCAGAGCAACACGGCTTTCGTGGAGAGCGATCATGCACGACGAATTTATGGATCGCGCGGAGTAGTTGGACCGTGTTAGATGACGCTGTAGATGCTGCTGATATGATCTACTTGGATTCATCGAAGGCATTCGATCGTTTAGATTATCAGGTTCTCCTTTCCCAGCTCCAATATTACAGGATCAGCGATCAACTCTTGAGCTAGATCGCCAATGTTCTCGCGACACGAAAATTAGTGATCTGGGTCCGGAGTTCCTTGACTAGACCCCCACCAGTCGAGTCTGGTGTGACCCAGGTCTGAGTGCTAGGTCCACAATTGTTTTTGGTAATCATCAATGACTTCGCACGGAATAGCGCTTCCTGCTGTTTGATGACGATATCAAGATATGGCGTTGGATTCAGACGGATGCCGATCAGAATTTACTTCATTGTGACCCAGATACGATACATGCTGGCTAACCCGAAATCTGTTATAGTTCAAAGTGGATAATTGTAAGGTGTTCTCCATACAACACCAAAGTGCCTATTCCTACAAGCTTGGAACACAAGTACTGCAGTGATCATCCGTTTAACGCGACCTTGGCGTGCTCGTTCATGATAACTTGGGTTGTTCCAAGCAATCCGCGAAGACCTCGAAAACCCGTAACCAGCACGTCGGCTTGCTACGACGAGCGTTCGGACAAATAGATATTGCTATTTTCAGACAGATGTGGAATGCGTATGTTCGTCCCCATATCGAATACGCAATCCAAGCCTGGCATCCATGGCTGAAGCACGACCTTACTGCACTGGACCAACGTCAACTTCGGGCTTCTAGCTACGTCATTGGAATGCTCCAACTTCCATACGAGCAGAGGCTGAAATGTTTGGGAGTATTCAGTGGGCGGTATCGCCGACTACGAGGCGACTTGATTATTGCGTATTTGTTTTTCCACAATCCTCTCTTTACTGTAACTCAGCAGGACCACCAAACCTTGTGGCCACTCCTTGCAATTAGCAGAAAAGTACTGCTGCCTGGCTTGCCGTGGAAGTTTCTTTCCAATTCGTGTAAGTCAACCATGGGGTGCTCTTGCCACATCGGTTGTTTCAACATGCACGCTAGCCATTTATTTAAGAGTCGCTTGGATGACGCACCACCTTACTTACATTTTGTTACTTGACGCTACTGTCCATCCTACTCCCGCGAAATACCTTGGGGTAATATTTTTGGATAACCCTCGAGGTGTAAGGCTACTGTATTACATACGGTATGTCCATTAATTTTACGGTAGAAACACTGATTTTAATATTTTTCCTTAAGTTTTCCGTAACCCGCTAATCTACCCAACAGTGCTTGTAAAGCAATGCTTCTTAACCCATTTAAACTCATAGTTCATTGTTCATTTTCCGTAATTTAAACCAAATGATGCTATATTTAATGGGTATGTGGATTTTAAACCCAAAATGTTTTACGGGTAATTGTTTATAGTGGATCCGCTTTGTGGGTAACAGCCTCAAAAGTTTGAGTACCACTTCTCTAAGGTCTTAATGCTGGCCCAAGTATGGTTTACCGACCGATGATCTGACCTCCGATCTTGTGGATCGCTTTTGTGTTTCGGTAGAACTTTGGAGTATTTCTAATGAGACAAGAGATAGCCTGTTTATTGACATGTTAAATTGTTCAGCATGTAGAGGGCTACGTTTTTGAAACCCAGTCCTACAGCTGCAGGGAGAATACCGTCAGATCCTGTTTGGAATATCGATTTGATGACATTGATGGTTATTTCTACTTCCTTTAGACTAAACAGGATGTTACAGAGTACCTCTTCCGTTTTTTAGAAGATGAGGAGAGGATACAGATGATGCAGTATTGAATGAAGCGGTAATGTAAGAATTCAATGTGTCACATATTTCGACTATTATGGTTGCTGTACCGTCAATTAAAAACGGTTTCACGATTTTGTGGTATGGTTGCGGATATTTTATTCTGAGGAACTGCATCAAAGCAAAGCTATTTCCGAGTTCGTAACTGCTCAGATTTCTTCAGTAATTCCAGCTTGTTGCAGTTGGTGTTTAAGCTCCAACGAGGTTTCATGTATTTGGAATTAAAGTGGTTATTTCGTTGTTTTTGCAATGCAGTGTTCTCTACCTAGGAAGCTGTCTTGAAAAAGCGTTTTTACCGGCCTTGGAATTGGTCTGGGCTTACTTCGTGGATTCAATTGCGGCTACGGCGGAATCCGCTAAATTTGGAATGAAGCCCGAGAATTAAGAGTCACCTACAGATGAATTTACAGGATCAGTGGATCAGTCTGTTGGAGAGAAAGGTAGCATTAGTTACCGAAACTTAAACAGAAATTCAAGATTCCGAAATGCGTCCTCAGTTGTATACCTTTAGTTTTCATCCAATATGAAATTCACTAGGTTCTTGGCGGTTCCAAAATATCACCAGCTGTTTCTAGCGGGTACTACCATTTTCTCGTAACTAATTACTGCACAAAAAGAAAAGATCAGTGTCGGAACGAAACCCACTTATTCATACGTGTACGAACAATAAAATATGAACAAGGATTTATCAGGGGTAAAAAAGCATGTGCTTGACAAGTCCCGTAGGATGGTTGGAATAAACATTAAAATATAAATGTTCATCCAATAAGTAAAGCGTTATTTTAAGCGTCTACCGAGTTAAATGCACTAATGCATAACGATAGTTTGAAGTGGGAATGGGATGTGCACACACAAAATAGTAAAGAGAGCAGTTACGGTTCGGTAAATGCGTGAGAAATAAGAAGAGAAACTACAACGCTCACTCGTGTGTTGCTTCATTTAACAGATGTGGTATGTTAATCCAGTTTAGCTACATCCAGGCTAATCACATGGACACTTCTGCGTGTATCCTCACCTCCACTTTGCGGACAGGGCCGTTAAGCTCATGGTTAGGCTGGCGTTATTTCTTCATCCGAGTGAAACAAACTACATCAAATAGTGCAAGTTGGATAGCGTCTCATCAAGGCGTTTTTTAATAGCGTTGATGCAGGGGCAAAGATGATGTGAGTCGGAAGGGTGTTCCAGGCACGGGACACACGGAGGGAGAAAACTTTTCGTTGACAATCAAGTCGACTGTAGTGCGTAGCCACTTTGAGCTGATGGCCTCTTAGGTTGGTATTTTGGCTCAGCTGCAACAGATTGCGACATGGGTGAGTTGGGTTCGTCAGTATTAAGTAAACCATGATGAGGTCTCGTCGCTGACATCGAGATTCCCCACCGTACAATCTCATGGACTGCAGTCTGCGCTGGTAGGAGAGATGAAGCCATCTTCTAACGAGCTTGGTTGCTCTACGTTGTGGAGCTTCAAGTGCATCGACGTTGCGTTTGCGACAGGTGCGCCAGGCCTGGCTCGCATATTCCACGTGAGGCCTCAAGTAGGCGTTCAGCATTTGCGGAAAGAACAATGGCTCGAAATTCCTGAAGGCCCCCGTAAGAGTCCAGGATGTTGACTGGCTTTTCGATGCGTTTTCAGCCTGACTCGAGTAACCAATGACGTACTGAACGATCACCCTAGGTCCTTTTCCTGGTAATCACGTTGCAACTGCTGGTCTCAAAGTCGATAATCAAAAATAAGCTGATGGCGTATGCTCACGATTTTGCACTTGGTCACCTCAACCACCCTACGGGACGTGTCAAGCACTTGCTTTTATCCCGTGATAAATCCTTGTTCATTGTTCAACTGGAGACGATTATCGGGTGACCACGCACAAGCCCTGTCGAGATCGCTCTGTAATGCCATGTGATCATCCGCTTTCCTGAAAACATGCCAAAGTTTGACATATGTGCAAATGGACTCATCCGATGGAGATAGCCCGAGCTGGGATGGACCCCGAGGCCTAGTGAGTTCAAACGAGGACGAAACCGGTTATTGGGTGTCAGGGTTGGGGTAGCAACACCGAACCACCAATTCGCATACGGTCCTTGTGGTCGCAATGACGGAGGTTTACTTCAAAAAGGACAGAGTACTGAATAGAGATTGCGACTCGCAATCCAAACACGTAGCGGGTCCAACAAATGCCACTTGGAATTCCTTACCGCTGTGCCAAGCTCACGGATCTTCCAGCCATAGTGGTCAAAGCGTCAAGCTTTGAACACTAGGCGTCCAATTCCATCCCAGCTCAGGCTATCTCTATCTGACGAGTCTAAACAAGGACGAAACCGGTTATGGGGTGTGAGGGTTGGGAGGAGCAACACCGAACCACTAATTAGGTTTCTAAGTTGTTCGCACTGGTGTACTCCGAGTAACAGAGGTAACGCAAGAGAAAAGTGACATGATCTCTACGGCCAAGTGGTACATCTATGGTTACAGTGTCGACCATTAGTTCCTCGTTAGAGAGCACAAAGTCCAAAACAGAGGGTGTGTCACCCGTTCGGCATCGCGTGGGACAGTTGACATAATTGTACAGAGGTTTATGGGTAACCACTTGCAAGTCAGCCTTGAATTGTTTGTCTTGCAGTGCTGGGATTTCGAATGCGTGCTGTTTGAATTCCCCCACTAGACGGACGTAACTGCGTGATCTTGTTAGGATTTGTTTCATCGCAGAAGGTAGGCACTGATCCGTTTTCATGATGGACATTGGAGAATGGAAAGCTATTGCTAGTAAACACACAGCATCTCGTCGTAGGTGCATACGACGTCAAAAAGCGTCGACGACTTGCGTTGCTGGGTCCTCAACGATATCAACATATAGGTCGGATCGATAATACAAGAGCACTCCCAAGAGCACTCCATACGAAACGACAGACCTAGCAGACTAGCTAACGTTCATGTCGGAAGCTTTAGGCTTAGGTTTCCGTGGGCAAGCAATACGTGCTATTGTGACTGTCCGTTTTACGGAAGTCGTCCGTTGCAACGACGTGAGGGACTCAAGGTCATTCACACACACGCGTGATGTAGGTGCTCCTTGTTCAGTTGGATTATTCCTCTCTATCCTCTATCCATCCGCTCGCAGCATTGTCGCTGTACGCTCATTGGAATCAGGTTTACCAGCCCTACACAGGGATCCAACACACTTGGAATTGTTTTCAACGATTAAATCCGTGACACCACTAATCGTTTTCACTGGTATCCTTGAGTAAACGCAAGCGATTAACTTAATCACATTGAGCCCATTGCCTTTCTGTGTGACACCATTCAATACAGAATGCTCAAGGCAGTCCGAAAAGCCTAAACATATTCCAATCCGGCGTTTCTCAAAGCAGCTGTGAACGAATTTGTGATCTTTCAATCTGTGTTCAGCGCTGTGTTCAGATACAGTTGGCAGTTTCCAGTCACACAATTCCTTGTGACCTTGTCAGCCAGTTCGCTTGCATAACCCATCACACGGACCGCGTGACCACGCCAACCGCTCTTTGACCTTGCAACCACCTCGCTCGCCTGACCGATGTGTGCCGCTCTCAAAGCTGGAAAAGTACAGGACGCCAATTAGACCACTGGGTCAGGTAACGAGAACACGTTGAATGGCAGAAATGCGGATCCGAAGAGGCTCCACGCAAAAAGCATTTGCGGGTTAGGAGAATGCCATCGATTATTCAAAATAGTTTTGGCTTGCTCGCACTGTTTGGAGTGGTATCATCCAAATGTGCAAACGTGTCCATTAACAGGTACGAGAGCGAAATAGCTCACAAAATACGCATTGGTTCTGTACTGCGTGCTTCACCATCCCACTGGTTAAGTGCTTGCTTATACTAGTTCAGAAGTGCGACCGGTTAACCGCAGAAACCGAGCAAGAAAACAACGATAGGATGACTTCAATGGAAGCGAGCATGCACCACGAAAGCGAAGCAGACTCTAAGCAATGGAATGCTGCACAAATTTGGAAGAATGCCGGGCGAAAACTGACCGTACCTAAGAGATATAAACAGTACACATGTCAACGAAAACCAGGCATCATTCAAAACGTTTGGTTAAGTAAATTCCACTAGACCTGACTTGTGGCATTAACAGGGATGAAGAAGCCGAATACCAACCTTCGGTAACTCTAGCTCAAATGTGGCTCGCGGAGACAAAGCCCTCTGGCACATCATTTACATATACAGATTGCTGCAAAGGTCAGTCTGGAGGCCGCCGTTGCGGCCTCTTCCTTTGTAAACACAGTTAAAAATATAAAGGGACAAACAGTAAACAATCAACATTTGTCTGAAGGTCAGGAAAACGATTATCATACCTTGTATATCAAAGAAAAACCAAGCCAACATTAATTCTCAGAATGTTTTATGCTCAAGTGTCCCTGAATCTACCGCCATCACATCGCGGGATAAGTTATCAGACGAGCAAGACCAATGTAAATCATTGCGCGTGCTGATGAGTGTCAAAGCTGAGCCCATAAATCTATTACGAATTACTCGTCATTCGAACTCGTCACACTATGAAGAACCAGAATTTATTCGAGTAAAGCTAGAATCCTCCACCGACGTAGAAAAACTTCGCTCTTCGCAACCGTTCTGAAACAAGAATGCGTTTGGATACGTAGCAATCCCAATGTCCCTTGGAGCGTGCGACAATCAAAAAGAAACATCGAAGTGAGACACAGCAAGCAAGACCGCCTAAATACAATCTTCATACACGGCGTGCCAGAACATCCTTCTCTTGATGTTAAAGAGCCTGGAAAGCACAAGTTATAACAGAGGCGGTTCATTGGTGCAAGACCTTTGGATAAGATTGTGACGCAATCGCCCACCAGGAAACCTCACTAACCAAATTATAGAGGATGCGGCCGTAGAATCCTAAAACTTGTGGTTCTGTCAGAGCAACAAGCAATGGATGTTTTGGATTGATCGCGGAGAAATCGGAAAAGTCTTCCTATGAACTTCAGTTAAAGGTCACAGGAGCTTTGCAAAGTTCAAATATTAAAGTACCTGAAACAGTAAACGTACCAAGGATGACACAGGAGCTTAACCTGAATGCTGCTTCACCTGACTCTGACGTACGTCTAAACGAATATTGGGACACACCTTGACCGAATCAAGTTTCAGAGGAGGTATCACTATCCCAGCAAAATACGAGTAACTGCTGACGTCCTATCGGTCGGCATTCTCCCACACTTGACCTCTTCACCCCTCTGTGGGCTCCTACAGACCGAGAAACTGACCTGCTTGTATATGGATGCTCAGGTTCTTTTAATAAACTGGCCAAAATGAAAGATCGCCAAGATTCCTGGTCATATGATGTCATTGATATCACCGAGACGTGGTTACACACGGGAATGACGAACGCTGAAGTTTCGCTACCAGGCATGTCGCTGATCCGTAAAGATAGGCTTACAATAGAAGGAGGGCTAATTCTGTAATACTGAAGCGACTTACAGTGCAAAGGCTTTGAGGATTCAGACTCGCAGTTCCCCGACTGTCTTTGATGTCGCTTGCAGTTAAGAGGCAGAGACGCTTGCCTTATTGTCTTGGTGTACTGCGCCCCTAAGTTAACACCCGAAACCGACTGCCACCTAGCGTCTGCTTTAACATACAGTTTACAGCGAAAGTACACACATACTTATTATGGGTGATTTCAACCTGAATTGTGTAGGAACTCTTGCCACGATCGGCGAAAATTTGAAAGCCGATCTTCAAAATTTCCTAACGAGTGTTCCTCTTTACAATCACCACAATATGCCTACTCGGTTCAGAACTGGCAACAGGTCATCTGTGGTGGATCTTGTGCTTACCAACAAGGAGAATATGATTGATGTGTTGGTTGTAGACTGCCTGTTGTGTCGCAGTGATCCCCCAGTGAACAGTTTCAAGTTCGTCTACTATGCGGAATATCTGAATGAGTACGATGAGACTGTGCCAACCATCACAAGCCACGATCGATTAGTCCAGATGTCAACGGTACAACTTGGTTGATCCTTGCCGATGAACCTCCGGAAGTCGCCTGGCTCGAGCGTCAACAAATTCGGTCAGCTGATTGCACAGGCTTCATAGTTTGCAATAAGTGTAAATCAGGTTCTTTCGTTAGAAGCAGAACTCAACAATGGATGACAGTAGGCAACGCAGCATAGGAAGTGTACAGAGAAACTCCAGCACCAGAAACTTGGGACAACCACGTGGCCCAACGGAACCACTGCACACAACTGCTAAGAGAATACGAAGCAGCATATCAGCAGAACACCGCATAAACCTTCAGTACCAACGACAAACTGATGTACAAGCACACACACATAGTCTACGAAATGTGAGGCAAATATTTTCTCCACACAGCACGGCTGATGACCTAACAAGAACGGCTGTGGAAGCAGCCAACGCCCTGCAGATGCAATATGCTTCAACGTTTCAGCGGGCCTTGCCACCAAGCGATCTAGCAACAGTGGCCGTCTCCTTGCCAGGACTAACCCACCTCACTTTGACCGCGGAAACTATATTACGGAGCAGAAGTCGCTACGCAAACACAGCTCGCCGGGTGTCCACACCATTCGTCAATAGGCACTGGAAGCAGCAGAAAGTCAATTGGCAGGAAATTTAGCTCAGTTTTTCTAGCAGCGCTTAAACCAGAACCAAGTCTGCGCCGTGCAGAAGCTTGGAATAATAACTAACTACCGTCCAGTATCCCTTATTCCTTTACTCTCTAAGCTCATGCAATCCATAGTTGCTGATGCACTGGTGTGCTATACTGAAAACTGTAATATCATCACGCCTGAGCAGCACGGCTTCCAGCGACAACGGTCACGCACTATGAATTTACTAGTCGCACGCATTAGTTGGACCGAGTTAGCTTTCGCTAGAGAAGGCGTTGATGTGATCTACCTGGATTTTTCCAAGGCTTTCTCTCGTCTAGACCATAAGATACTACTCTCCAGGCTCCAGTATTACGAGATCGGCGCCCCTCTTTTAAGCTGGTTCGCCAACTTTGTACTTCAACAGCAATTAGTGGTCGGGGTTCGGAGTTCTTTATCTGACCCCATACAATGGAACAATGGAACCATGGTATATGACGGGTAAAAAAGCATACACTTAACGAGTCCCGCAGGTTGGCAATAGAAATACTAACAAATTGGCAAACCACATAAGTGGTTGAAGTAAGGAGTGTCAGTGAGATAAAAGGTAGAAGTATAACAGTTTTAGGGGGATAAAGTGGTACGACGCAAAACTGGCTAAGAAATTGTTATCGTTGGTGATGGTAGCAAATAAAAATGGAGTACTCACCGGTTCGCACAGATTTACGACCGTGAATTTGGGGTAAAAATCCAAAGAGGCTGGTCAGCCTAAATATATACAAGCGTTTTCGTTCATAAAACGAAGCGCAGGGCGCTCAGCGCGACGTCCAATCGTTTTTTAAACGTATCTAATGTGGGGGCACAAACTACTGAGTTTGGAAGGGCGTTCCAGGGCCCGCAGACTCGGAGGGAGAAATAGGTTCTCCGACAGTCTAGACGACTGTACTGTTGGCTCAGCTTTAAACTGTTACCGCGAAGGTTAGTGTTCGGGCTGAGCTTCAAGAAGTGACGGCATACGTGACTGGGATCGCTCAATATCTGATACACTAGTATGATGTCTCCACGAAGTCGCCGGTACCGTCCGCTGAACACTCCGAGTATCTCCAGTCGTTCCTGGTAAGGAGTGTGGCGCAAGCCCTTGACGATTTTCGTTGCTCGACGCTGTGGGGTCTCAAGCGCTGCAAGGTCACGTTTTAGCCAGGGTTGCCAGGCCTGGATTGCATATTCGACGTGAGGACGCACGTAGGCATTCAGCATCAAAGAGAAGATGGATGGATCCAACATTCCGAATGCTCTTCGCAGGAGTCCAACGTGCTGGTTGCCCCTTTTAGAAGCGGAATCTGACTGTTTGGAACACCCGAGGTCTTCCTGTACCAGCACACCCAAGTCGCGTTCCTGAGTGGTGGTCTTCAGATCGTGTGCCCCAAGCTTGTAGACGTGGACTTGTCGATGCCGGATATGAACAACGCGACATTTGTCCACATTAAACGCCAGGGCGTTTCTCACCGACCAATTCCAGGCCTCATTCAAGTCACGCTGTAGGACTTCATGGTCGTCCGATCGTTTTATCGCCCGCCAAACCTTGAGGTCGTCCGCGAAGAGTAAGAATTTCGACGTAATAACTCTTACTAGATCGTTAATGAAAAGCAGGAACAAACGAGGCCCAAGTACCGAACCCTGCGGTACGCCGCATCCCACTCGAATCGGATCGGAAAAGGATGATCGAACTCTAACTACTAACTGCCGTTCAGAGAGAAAGTTACCGATCCATCCTAACAACGGGTCTCCGATACCGTACTGTTGGAGTTTAATGAGCAGGATTCGATGATCCAGGCGACCGAAGGCTTTCGAAAAGTCCAAGAATGCAACATCGACTCCTGTTCCCTCATCGACAGTCTCGGTCCAGTTGTCACGAGCTAGCAGCAGATTCGTCGTACATGAACGATGTTGACGAAACCCATGCTGTTCTGGCGCAATTATGCCGTAGTTTTCCAAGTATCCCATTAACGCATCTGCTATCACCGCTTCCATGACTTTGGCGATCACAGGCAGAAGCGTTACGGGGCGGTAATTGACAGGATCCGATCGACTTCCTGCTTTGTATATGGGCGTTATTACACCTTGTTTCCACCTCGAAGGTACGATGTTCTCATCGAAACAGCGCTGAAAAAATGCAGCTAGTGGTTCGGCCAAGTGGATGGCAGCTACCTGTAATGTTTTCGGGTGAATGTTATCGGCCCCGGGAGAGCTGTGTGGACGCAAGGATAGCAGCTTTTGCAGCACCATTTCTGCAGTGAACGTGACGTTGGATAAAACGGGCGGTGGGGTAACTAGTGGCGGAATATACGTCGAGGCTTGTACACCTCGGAAGATTGGGGAGTACTGGGCCCGTTATGCGTTGGCCGCCTCTTTCGCAGTATGTGTATACCCATTGGTCGTATTAAGTGGTGGGATTCCCCGTTGCACCTTGCGAAGTCCATTCACATGTTTGTAAAGAAGTTTTTTGTTCGAACAGAATCGTTTGGCTAGCTCCTGCTGATGCGTTCTCTTGTCTTCGCGAACCAAAAGCACACAGTAGTTGCGATGCGAAACGTATTCCGTCCAGTTTTCTGCGCTGGGGTTGCTTTTATACGTGCGCCATGCCCGATCCCTTAGAGTCATGCATTTTCGCGTCCGGCTTCGCAAGAATGATTTCGCTGTGCGGGATGTTGGGAAACTTTTGGTGTTGAGGCTTCTATGATTAGTGACGTGATGGTGTTCGCAAATGTCTCCCAGGCTAGTTCTGTGGTGCAGTTAGCTAGAGTGTGGTGTGGTGTGCCGCAAGGCTCAGTTCTAGATCCACCGTTGCTCTTGTTATTTGTTAAGGACCTAGCAAAGGGAATCGCTCCAAAGTTCCTAATGGATGACAAGGAAGTCAACATTTGGAGCAGGATCCAGGCGAACGCTGACCAGCATCTGCTTCAGAGTGACCTAGATACGGTATATCAATGGTCCACCCAAAATTTACTGCATTTCAACGTTAGTAAATGCAAAGTACTTTCCATGCGACATCAGAACAGCTACTCATACCGGTTGGGGACGAACGTAATGAAACAATGAACTGTCGAACGTGACTTGGGTGTCCCGGTTCAAGATGACTTGGGTTGCTCCAGGCAACCAGAAAAGGCCTCAAAGACTAGAAAGCAACACGTCCGGCTGTTGCGATGGGCCTTTGGACAAATAAACAGCTCCATATTTCGACAAATGCTCAGTGCGTATGTTCGCCCCCATGTCGAATACGCAATTCAAGCCAGGCATCCATGGCTGAAACACGACCATAATACACTGTAGCATCCACAACGTCGGGCATCTAAGAACGTGATTGGAATGCATAATCTTTCATACCAAGTGAGGCTACAACGATTGGGTATATTCAGTGGAAGCTATCGCAGACTACGAGGCGACCTGATTATGGCATACTAGCCTCTGCGATACCCACATCTTGTGTGCCGCTCTTTACTGCAACTCAGCTCCAATACAACCCTGAGGGGCCACTCATTGAAACTCGCTGTACAGTATGGCCGTCTGGAGAGCCGCAGAAATTTCTTTTCTATTCGTGTCTGTCACCGGTGGAAGGCTCTCCCAGAATCGGTCGTCTCTGCACCGACACTAACAGTATTTAAAAGACGGTTGGATGACGCATTCATCCACTTACACTTTGTCACTTAGCGCTACGTCTTCATCCTATACCTGGAGTTTACCATGGATTTATTTGATGTTAACTGTAGGTGCAGTGAATCTAAGGGGATTGCAGTACTAAAGAAGAGCAAATCTTGTCCCCATATTCATATTTAAAGTAGTAACTGCTTTGCTGTTATTATCATTATTATTATTATTTCGGTATCCCCACCAATTAGCCAAGGGGAGTTGTAAAGCAAGGCTTCTTAACCAGTATAAATACATTATTCATTGTTCCACGTTGACACTAGTAGGCTGAATCCAAACGCTGTCGGTCAAAATGGTGGTCTGACTGACACAGGTTATATTGCTGTAGAACAAAGTTAAGATAGCGGACACAGACGGCGAACAGTCAGAGCTCCATTGATCGATAGTCGTGATGGTGATTCCACTCCATCAACTTACAGCACCAACAAGCGGTCCAAAGGAATGAATCGAGTTCCAGATACTGGACCACTAATCACTACAACGCCGTAGTTTCTTGGTGTACTCTCCAACGACCTGGTGTGCCGAAGTTAGCCAACTCGCATTCCGTGTCCCAAACTTTCAATTTGCATATTCCTTCTGCAACACTGAATGGATTGGTTTTAGCATCAGTTTACATGGGCGCCCGTACGCGGCAAGCGGATGCTTAGACTACCCTGTTAGCTGTTCATATAATAGGTTCACCTTCCTCTACATAACACTGATGAACTATACTAGTTACGCCGCACCAGACCTTAGTTAGTACTATCTTTCTCGGAGGGGTTGAATCTGCGTCCACCTGCTTTAAGCAGCTGAACTTGCTTCTTAGTGGGATCAACAGTTCACAGGTGTTTTAGTAGGAAACATCCTGTTTTACCCACTGCTGCTTCAAGAGCGGTATTCCTATGGCAGTACATTGGAAGTGTTGACGTTCGAACGTGATATTTTAAACCACAGGGATAGTCGGACTCTCAAGCCTTCAGTCCCTTATTCGTCGCAGAGTAGAGCTAACACTGTTTACTTACTTACTGAGGGATTGCCTCTACTTAATTCACTGAAAAGTAGGGACATCATAAGATCCCTGAAAGGTGCTTAACAGTAGAGAGAAAGCTCCGCCATCCCATCTATAGTTTGCGAGACAGGTCTGAATGACCTTGTTACTGTATTTGTCTATTCTAACCTTTAGTTCTGAATTATTTTTGCAATATATGTATATTAAACATGAGGCATAAAATATCTGCAACTGGAAAATAGTTGTTTCAAATTAAAAATTTTCAAAAACTTGAAAACAATTGTATTTTTATGCAGATTTGCACCTGAAACAGGCGGCAACTCTCTAAATTCGTCCATATGATCTACAAACAATGTTCGCACAGACAGAGCAAGTGTTCCTTGACTTGTTGCTTTTACAATAGTCGAGCTGACACCTCCGACGTTTAATTAGCTCAATACCTTCCGGCTGCGCTGAGGTTTTTGGCGTATGTCCAGATGTTTGTTCCTCGTTTGATGCATAGATCCACACAGTCCTTCGGCAAGACCTACGAGATACATACGACTGGATAAGTGAATTTCAAAGACACTATTCTAATATAGCCAGGAATTAATGGCTGCTAAATCCAGCACCTTGAAGAATAATTGGACTGGCCACTGTCAAGATGATGACTTGTCAGTTGGTAAGAGTACATCTACGCCATACTTCGTGGAGTTGTAGAACAGTACAGTCTCAGTGTTCTTCCTTCCAGAGTCTTGAATGGAAGAGTTAATTTGCAAAATACTGAAAACCGAAATTTTTTTATTTCGTTTGCACTGGTAGGATGTCAGTTTGTGCTTATTTTCACCCTTCAAAATAACTGAACCGAACGACTCCACACTGTTTTGCTTCAAACTCGTTTGCACTCCTTCCATCAGCTTGTATAGTCTCCAACATACTTGTATTTGCCTGGAGAGTATTACCCTCAATGCTGCAGATGTGAAGTTATCACATGTAACATTGTCCTCATTTTCAAAGAAGGGTGAAATAAGGCTCAACACCAAGCTCTCTGGCACATTTCATCTTCCTGGCCGAGATCCGTCCTTGCCGAGGTATGGTAATTCATTCCAATATTTTCTGTCCCCTTCTGCCGGAATTCAAAACTTGTTACCGAACTTACCAGGTTTATTGGAAATATACTCAAGAAGACGATAGCGGGTTTTGTTGGGGAAAGTGCTCATCGACGCTGAGGTTCTGTACTGGCAAATAGCACTTTTGAAAGTTGCAAGTAAATGTATTGCAAAATTCAGATATCAAAGCAAACTTGTCAGTCTGCAATCTTTCACTTCTGGTTGTTAGCATATTAAGAAGAAGGAACCTCATTACTTCCTTGGCTCTTTCTTTGCCAGTTATTTCCCTGCAAACAGGCAATCTGTGTTTACCACACCACAGCATATTTAGTTAAATGTTCTTCAAGCTCATAAAGCCTCTCATGTAAAATAGCTCATCGAAAGCATGTAGCTCAAGAACACTTATGTTACGCTGACAATTGACATCTAAAATCTCGTTGGCCTGAGCTTAAGTACATGCTACAATATGCTTTATCATCTGGGACCTACTTATGATGTCAGAAGCACTACAGAGGTCGCCATATTTCATACATTTCTTAACCTAAATCTAAGCAGTGTAAAGTAACGTAATGATATAACCCATTATGTATGGTTGTGCACCGAGCGTACGGCTATTACATTCGTCAGATTCATAGCTGTATTGGAGAAGAAGTGTAACAGACCGACACAGGTTGTAGCGCAAGGAACCACCGTAAGATCTGTCCTACTGAGATCAGACGAGACGGTGCCTCGAACTCGATCCTCAACTCCAGACTCCGTTTCAGAACAGAGCAGCCAGGTCGAAAGTAAGAGCAACGATGCAGAGTTAGACACTCCGGCATAAGCGGCTTCTCCTAATGATGCGTTCGCAGAGCATGCTTCAATAAAGCCACGCGATACATCCAATACAACTGAAGAACCGACAACATAGGTGTTCGTTGTAGCCGCGTACATGAGAGAGGCACCGCCCATCGTAGTCTCGACCGTCGGCACTAAGTGCTGCTGCTACTACTGCGGGACGTAGGAAAACATCCGTTGTCCTATGAAAGAAGGCAGCCACATGTTCTTCTAAAATGCAGAACTTCAGAAAACAGCAGAATGCTCTAAATAGTAGACGCTCCAAAGTGCTTGAATACGAGACAAAGTCGATCAAAGACAAGCTGCTAGAGGACCGGAAACAGTGAATCACTCCGTATCAACTAACAATGGTCCAAGCTAAGCCAGCCAGTACAGTGCGCCTCGTTCTCCACCTAAACTTGCAACCCTACGGTGAACTGCGGTTACTCCAGGTAACACTTTAATCAAGTACTAATGCAGAGGCAGTTTTTGTCACTTTTTCAGGTCCATACAACCCAGTAAACTGTTCGTATTTCCCCAAATGTTCCTTAGAGCTAATGGCAGAAATGCAAAACATCCGGATGACTTCCAAAAACGAAAAGATGTAAGATCGATCCTTTCGACAATGTCACCGAGCTTCCGACTTCAAGCGAGATAGAGGCCAAAACACATGAACAGGATGAATGGCACGTCATCCGTGAAATATGCACACTCTAAAACGTGATCGTTAATTCGACATCAAGGCTGCCATTAATACTTAACTACAAAGGGAGTAATCCCACAGTTACGAAAGCAACGTGGTAATCCAAACTGATGGTAGAAAGTGGGATCGCAATGTGACACTAAAATGCGCAAGTTTCTACCATCCGAAATCCGCATAAAGGCTGCAGACACACGATTAAAAATAGACAAGGTAATATCGAACAAGCAGTTCACCTGTACAACCTTGTCACTATAAAGCACAGAAGCGAGGCGCGGTTAAAACACCCAGGTAGATGAAAGTTCTCAATATTATCATCCACTTGCTGATACTGAGTACAGAACAACCCGGAATGACCATACGGCCTAGGTCGGCGGTTCTTCAAAAGAAAACGACTGGCAATCAACCGAAAGGGCTACTTAGACCCTCACCCCATATCAGCATCCAAAAACGGGTTTCTAACATCCGTGGCCATCACCAGTTGTAAAACTGCGCCCTAGATCTTTTCAGTAAGCTAACCGAACTTCGCGTTTATCAGATCTCTACGCGTTGACAGGTTGTCATAGTCACCGAAACATGGCTGAACACGCAGATCACCGATGCGCAGGTCGCTCTGCCCGGCATGATTTCCCTACGAAACGATCGACCCAAAAGAGGAGGCGGAGCGCCCCGTATTTCTGATCTTAGAATTGGCGATCCAGAGAGGCAACTTGTCGATTCTCTTTGGTATAGTCTGCACCTTAGACTTAGTGATGTGTGTCTACTAGCAATAGTTTACCATCATCCAATGTTCACCCTGGAAATGGATCACCGCCTAGCTTCTGAGATGAAACATGTCCTGGTACGGTCACAGTCACGTCCTTCTGATGGGGGACTGCAAAATTCACGCGGTCGAAGTCTCAGGGTCGCTCACTTGACTATTTAAGGTTGCTTGAAAGAGGTAATCGCCGATGTATCTCTGTATAATCATGTCACCTCACCCACGCGATCCTGAAGGGGTTTACGAACCATCTGTTTTGAACCTCGTGCTCACTAACGAGGAAATAATGGATGACGCCGTATTCATAGACGTACCACTTAGCTGCAGCGACCTTACGACGCTGCTAATTCGTTAAATCCGTAAATCAGTAGGAACAACAACGAAACCGACATCGTCATCCATTCCAATTTCCCGTCCGATCTCGCTCAAGAAACCAAGTGTTCTTTCCTAGTCAAGCACACCCTGATGTCACCTGAATGGTGCTTGTCACCCAATTCGCCCGGTTAGTGGGAAATGCGTCGGAAAGCAAAGTCTTTCGATCGAAGCCGTCGAAGTCCTTCCTGAGGAGGCGGACACGAATATGCAAAACTTTAAGGGATCAGCATGCCGTGCTAACAAATCCTGTCCGAGTAATCAGACCTGGAGTGCCTACACAACTAAACGAAAATAAATACGTCAACTTGGTCCGTGAAGACAAGCGCAGACATCAACAGAATTTGGCAATGAAATGCAGCAGTAAGCCTTAAATGTTGCGCAGGCACATCAACAAGTTCAGCAGAGTATAATGCCGGATCCCAGTTCTACGTGTAACAGATGGCCTAGCGAAAATTACCCAAGAGGCGGCCAACGCGCTTCGTCTACACTTCATCCGCACCTCCTAGAGTAACCCGTCATATCACTCGCCTTTGACATGGCTCCCACAGCCTACAGGAGTAAACCCCCAATCTTTTTGGGTAGAAAATGTGATGAAAAGGCTATTGTTCTTGAGCGTGCACAGCTCTCCTGGCTCGGATGACGGCATTTTGGAAGTACTGAAGACAGCCGCCATGTGTATCACCAAAGCATTGGCTCGGTTCTTTCAATGATGTCTTCATAAAATGCAGGCTCCCACAATGTGGAAACATGAATAATTAAATCTATTTATAAAACGGTGATGCGCAGAGCCTTCGAATTACCGTCCAATCAATCTCCTCCTCCTTGCAAATTATGGAAGATATTATCGCAGAAGCCATTGAGAGCAATATCATGGTGTCCCAGCAGCATGGATCCATTGCAATCGGTCCTGAACTGCAAACTTGCTGTTGGCCCCAGCAAGCTGGACATACTCAGTCCATGTCAGAGTAGGAGTCGACGTCGTCTACTTGGACTTCTCCTAAGCGTTCCATCGCTTGGACCACCGCATTCTCCATCAAAAACTTTGAAGCTATGGAATCGGTGACCCTGTGTTAGGTTGGATAAGCAACTTCCTCATCCAACGTCAGTTGAATGTGAGAGTCTGCTGCTCCATTTCCGACGCAGTTGAAGTCTATTGTAGTGTGCTCCAAGGGTCGCCACTGGGACAACATTTATTCCTACTATTCATCAACGATTTCACTACTGTACTCTTGTCGAACTTCTACTATTTGCAGACTGTCAAAAGCTGACATGATATAATAATAGTGGGAGGTCACAGTGCACTGCACAGCGATTCTGACAGGGTCTATACTTGGTCATCCGATAACCTGTTCCAATTCAACGTGGCGAAGTGCACAGTCGTGAGCATACGCCATCGGCCTATTTATGAATATCAACTTGGGGACCAGCAAGTGTAACGAGCCTTCCATGAAAGCGACTCTGGGGAAATCGTGCGGGATGAACTTGGCTGCTTGCAGCAAGCCGAAAAGGCGTCGAGAAGAGCCACTGAGCACTTTGGACTCTTACAGTGGGATTTGGGAAAGTTTGGGCTATCAAGCTTTTCGTAAATGATGAATGCACACTTGAGGTCCCACATGGAATGGGCAGTCCAAGCTTGGCATCACTGGTGCAACGCGACGTTGATGCACTTGAAGCTGCCAAATATGGAGCGACTACACTCGTTAGGGCGTCGTTGCACCTCACTTGCCAATGCAGACTGCAAGCCCTGCGAATGTACGGTAGTGGAGCTCAACGAGGGGACCTCATCAAAGTTTGCTTAGTACTGACGAACCCAAATCAGGCCTGTCACGACCTGTTGCAACTGGGCCAAAATACCACACAGAGACCACCAGCTCAAACTGGCCGCGCACTACAGTCGAGTTAATTGTCGACAAAATACTTACTCCCTCGGGGTGTCCTGAATCTGAAAGGCCCTTGTTACTCACGTCACCCTTGCACCCAAATTAACGCTTTTCAGAAAACGCATTGATGACAGGCTTTCCAGCTTGCATTACTTAATGTAGTCCGTATCGCTCCGAGGACGAAATAACGCAAACCAAACCATGTGTTTAACAGCTGTCTCCGCAATCTGGCGGTGAGGATACATGCATAATTGTGCTTGTGAATAGCTTGGATGTATCTTAACTGCGTTAACGTATCACATCGGTCAACCAAAACGACACACGAGGGAGCGTTGTCATTTCAGCTTTTTGGTTTCTCACGGAGTACGCGAACATAATTGCTCCTCATATTATTTTGTGTGTGCACATTCCATACACATTTCTAACTACCGTTATACAACAGTGCAGTTAAATCGGTAGATGCTTAAAGGTCGCTTTAAAATTATTTTTTTTATTGTTTTATTTTTCACTCCAAGAATCCCAAGAGACTTGTCATGCACCTGCTTTCTAATCCGTAGCAAATCTTTGTGCAGTTTTCATGCCTTGAAAACATTCTGGGCAGCTCTCCTAGCAACAGTAGTTCTTTGGACTTCTAGTGGAGTCCATCATTATCATTATACACGTCAGCTAGAGGTGGGAAACACCTCAGCTACTGTGCCGCAATACATAAATGAAAAAGGAAAATAAATATAAAAGTTGCATGCCAGCTGAGCTACCAGCAATGGATAAGCATCGTTCCGGTAAGCCACCAGCCGGCTTCTAGGCGAAAACAAAAATTATTATGTTTTACGCTAAGAAATGAGATCGTAGGTGGAAGGGGAGGCTAAAAGGAATGGGGAGGGACAAAGAACCTCACAGCAGGAACGTCACTGAGGTCGGCTCCTTGCCGTATCAGCAAGTGTATCCAGCCAAACGTGTTCACCGTCTTTTGGACCCCAACCAGGGAGCCGTGATGCTCCAACCGATGCCAGCATAGAAGTGAGGGCCTTCATTCCTCTCGACTAAGTCATCGCTTGGCCACCCCTCCTCTTCTTCCGTCCTTATCCCCGGTGAGCAAACAACGCACGTCGTGGAAGTCGATGGGCTGGCATGCGCAACACGTGGCCCAGCCATCGGAGCCTGGTGCGTGAAATGACGGTGCTGAGCGGTTCATTTCTTCTGCTGTGCCGTAAACAAGGCGCCGAACACGCTCGTTACTCACGCAATGTTCCCACCAGATGTGAGCCAAACTGCGAAGGCACCGATGGTCGAACGTAACTAGCCTCTTCATGTCCACCGATCTTAGGGGTCAGGTTTCGGAACCGTACAGTAAGGTCGAAGGTACCGCTGCATCGTACACTCTACCCTTCAGAGCGAGAGTAATGTAGCGCCACCGCTATAGGTGGCGAAGGTTAGCAAAGCACTTCGAGCTTTTGCTATACGGTTCGTGATCACGTCTTCGATCCCAAGGGCGCTGATACAACTTCCCAGGTAGTTGAATTTCCGAACGACTTCTAGCTGATCCACACTAAGGGTCAGCGCAGGATGCGGTCCGGGCTAGTCTTGGAGGAACGCTTTACATTTCGATGGTGCAAAGCAAAGCCCGAAGCGGCTGACAGCCAGTGCTAATCTGCCCAGTGCGGCTTGGCAGGTCTGGGAGCTGTCACAGATGAGGGCAATGTCGTCTGCATACTCCAAGTCAAGAAGTCGTTCTCCTGAGAGTAGCACCACACCTTCCAAAAAGCTCCACACCATCCACTATTGGAGTCCACGATATAGGTGATAAGGGATACGTGGAGATCACTGGAAGATGCAGAAACGGCCGATACACTTCCACAGTCTTTGTCCTCACCACTGTCCTCAAGAAGAGTGTCTGTCAGAATTTTGACTATCAGCGATGTCGTGATCGTCTGCGGACTTCTGGGTGGTGAAATCATCTTCACCATCTTCCTTCTCGTCTCCAGAACTGTTGTAATCAGCAGTTGTAAGTTCTCGTAAAACCTCATCAGTTGTTCTCTTATAAGCCATTGTGAATAAATGCCACCAAAATTTACCAAACCAAAAGCACAATATCACTAGGAACCGGTGAATCTTCTTGTTTTCACTCGCGTTTTGAATGACACTGCAGATCACATTTTTGGCGCTTTTATACTTTAGTTCCAGAATTTCATATTGCCTGAAGTAATGGTGGCGTTTGAATAGGAAAACAAAAACCAGATTAGAGGAATGTGGTCATTGGGACCGCCTAAGGGCTTTCTCGATAACAAGAATATAATCATTTTTCTCTTGAAAGCTACAACGGATATCAAGGTGAAACTTCACGGTTTTAAAGTACCATCAACACATTAAAAGTTATGAAGTATTTTTGAAAATTTTTTATAGCTGTAGGAACGATGCAATACAGGAACGCTGAATGATCAAAATTCTACTCCGGGCTCTCTAGTGTTAACCCATGTGGGACTGCAAAAGTCTGAGCTCAAAGATCGTTGTCGTACTGTAATTTACGGTAACTGTAGCTGAATCATGTGTTCACAAGTATCGATTAGTTAACTACAGTCAACCTGCCGAGCTCAGCGAACACCCAACCAACAAATACAAACATGAAAGGTCATAATGATGCAGTTTACGTTTTCTAATAGAACTACTTATTATGACAGTGATTCGTGCAGGTCAGTATAATTCAGGGAGTTATGTGCAGTCTGAAGGTCAGGTTAAGAGTATTAGGTAGCACAAATTTCAGCTGAACTGGCCGTTAGTCGACCCGCCTAGCAGTGACCTTTAAATCGATACTGATCAATAGTCACTGCTACTCAGCGTCTCGTAGGAATCCCAATGCGAGTGAATACAAACGAGCAAACTTAACGAACTTGAATGTTACCAGTTAGACAGCCGAAAAAGGGACGATTGGCGGCCAAGCATTCGCAATCATACTCCCGTGTAAGCACCTGGACGAAAAATTTGGGCTTTAGAAGAGGTTGTAATCTACTGTGAATGCATTCTACGTCTTCGTGTTCACCTGTTCCGCTGTGGAACACTAGAGTTCCGTGAGCTAGTGATTATTTGGCCACGTGCTTTGGAGTAAATACAACTAATCGCCGTGAACTGGACTCAGGCAACTATAATTGGAAATGAAAACAATGATGTGTAACTTTTTCAAGAGTCCCGGGCTGACTGAATGTTATACATAGACACTGGTTTATTATAGGCAAAGAGTCAAGTGAACATATTAAAATGCAGTTGAAACTGTTCAAGAACGTATGATTTCAGAAGGACTTGTAATCAATCGGAATTGTGTGATTCACAAATCCCTTAATAGAATAAATTAGAAGAAGCTTTATCTAACAAGTTGTCAATCGTTTATGCTTACTTGTATGAAGCTTAAGTTTTGTCAACAACCACTTCTAATGATACTAATAAGTACCGATTGATACCGCCAAAGCATCTGTGGTGGACAAGAAGGGATGGTGCACGTTCGGGTGTTGGAATGCATTTGACACTGCATCGTTTAACCGCCCTCTGGATATGGTTATTTTGGGCACAGAAACGACTATTTCGACGAGAGATTTCTAACAACGACATATACAAACAGTAATTTTCAGGGCATTCCAACGGGCATACTGCTTCGTTAGTTTCGGGAAATGACCTGTTAACTTCATGCTAATCATGGGCTCCCTCAATGATTTGAGCACATGAGTTGAAATATGTAGGATCAGAGAGGTAATGATTAGGTTAACTCGTAGAAGATGAATCTACCCTCCAAGTAATTGCACAAGATCTCTGGCTCTTTTTTCAAAAAGTGCATAAACAGTTCTTGCTTGAGTAAGCGCCAGTGTGGTAAGGTCAGGTTTCACCAGAGCCACAATCCTAAATAGTATACTCGACATGAGGGCGAACGTAAGCGTATGACAGTTGGGAGACAATTGGGAGAAGTACAAACTTGGTTCGATCACCTGCATTTTCACCTGGACGGTAACAAGTGACCCATTCTCATCCCCGGCTAGCGGGGTGTTGTATGAAGGCTGATGCAGGAGACTGGTGCTGTACACCCTGCATATCGTTAGTTTTGAGTGGACCTCATAAATCATGCACCGGATATGATATCTGAGTGATTTCAATAGGCTGAGGCAGCTTCAGCATGCTGGCAAAACAAGCGTAATTGTGGGCACCCGTACAAGCTTATGGCACCGAAAAAGAAGCGAATAAATCAATCCATAAGCGTTGAGAGACGAGTAGTCAACTGATGGAATGACGGTATATTCATGTGGTTCCGAATTTGGTCTGTTAGCAATAAGCCGCAACTAGGCGGCAACATTAGCAAAACATTCCGAAGGGATGTGTTTACTGGTAAACCTGCATCTGAGGAGTATTGATGTCTGTTTCAAGTGATT
This sequence comes from Dicrocoelium dendriticum, assembly GCA_944474145.2. NCBI lineage: Eukaryota > Metazoa > Platyhelminthes > Trematoda > Plagiorchiida > Dicrocoeliidae > Dicrocoelium > Dicrocoelium dendriticum. The sequence goes on along the minus strand of OX104065.1, from coordinate 95,745,803 downwards.
TATTGTGTGTACAGCAATTCCTTCCTTTGTATTAAAAATAGACAGCAGAGGCATGTGATCAGGGCATAACGTGAATTTCCGACCATGTAACCTGAGTCACATGAACTGCAAATCCATTTGGTAAACCATCTTTTCCAGTTTGACTTTAATTTCCTTCAGCTGTTGTTAACATGCGCAAAACATGACTAACCGCTTGTTGCCTACCGTCTGAAAACTGTTGCAAAAGTGCTGCTCCAATCCCATATTCGGGAGCGTCGATAGCAACAATAAAGTGTCGTTTTTGATCACAGTGTTTAAGTGCAAGATCCGAAGTAAAACTGCGTTTTATTTCGTCAGATGCCGACTAGCAGGCGTGCATTACTTCTCAGCAGTTCATTTAGTGGTATGCGTAGCGAGTGCATATTAAGGACAAAGTTATTGTAATACTTTACTAGTCCCAACAATGACTAGGGTGTTTTCCCGTCCCTAGAAACTTGTAGGTGCCGGATTGCCATAATTTTTGATGGATCAGGACGGCGACCAGTGACACCCATGGTTGAACCAAGGTACAAAATTTGGGACATTAAAAACGCACATTTATCGATTCGAAATGTAAAACCGAAACTGTAAATCCTGTCAACGACTTCATTCAGGTGCGACTCAACTGAATAGCATACCATATTTGTGTCATCCATGTAATCAATAATAAAAGTAAACCGTTTAACATTTTGTCCATTACTTGTTAGAAAACTGCCAGAGCACAGTTAATTCCTAGTGGTAGCGTGTGTACCGGTATAGACCCTTGTGAGTATTAAGCAGAGAAAGTATCTTGATTCCTGATAAACTTCGATTAATGAATGGGCGTCTGCAAGGTCAATTTCGGATAATATCTTTCCATCATTTAGCTATGCAAACAAATCATCCGGAATCGGCAGTAGGTACTGGTAAGTTCAATGTTGCATCATTTAGTCCAGTTGAAAAGTCACTACAACTACGTACTGTACCATTGACCTTTTTAACTAGTACAACGGGAGTAGCCCAGGTTGAATAAAACTGTTCAACCTGTTTCTAACAAAATGTGATAGGATGTTTTTAGTAGTACAAGTGAGCTGATTACGAGTACGCAAACTAAATGTTTCTATCAAGTCGGTTCTGTTAATTTCAATTTTTCCTTTCAACTAAGCAGTGCGTTCCATGCATCGAATGCTCGCCTGTGATTGGTCCATTGGTTCCCTGTAATCGTGGAAAAGAAGTCTTCTTGGTCATGGTATCCACGTGCTACTGAAGGTCGATTGAGAGCTGCGTTTCCTTACTTGATCTATTAATCATGGCGGAAAGACGCTGTTGTGTCAATTACCGAAGTCATTTTTATTACCTCTGGGGACAGTTTACTACAAAGTCGAAGTACAGACCCATTTCTTCACTACTGAACTCTGCCTGCCAGACATCTTTCTGGATGAAACTGGGAGAACAGGATAAGAAGTAGATGCCGCATATTCTTTTTGTCTTGCAATCTTCATCTGACTCAGTGGCTCAAGTGCAAACGCAAGGTGCCCTTTGTAATCCCCATGATGTGGAGGCAGTAGAAGGATCTCGCGACAGACTGTTACTGCTGCCTAACCAGTGTCATTGGAATCTCCAACCGAAACAAGGACAACATTCATTACCCTGATCTTCCATCAGCTATTCGACCTGTTCCTCATGATTGCACATTACTCATTCCAATGCCTCCAGTGAACATATCACTGATGATGAGTAGTGATTCCGCATTGTCAACTTCCCCTGATTCTGACATCTTCAAAAACTTTGAAGCTGATGTTGTCAACCCACATCTTATTGCACAGTCAGAGCTGAATGCCTTCGTAAATGCCCGGGGCTTGCCTAAAGCAAAGCCGAGTTCCTGGCATCTCGGCTGAAGTAGCGGCATTCACTTGCTGCAAACCCTAAGGTTACTGTATACAGAAAGCGAAGTGTTGACTTGTCCGGTTTCTATGACACGAGGTCATACTGTTCCACAATGGAACTGTGTACCCAAGTGTACCTCTGTTGCATCCCACCAATATGAAAGGGACTTACGACAGTATGAAGGATATACTCGCGGCACTGAACAACGATAAGTACAATTGAGAGTTCTGTGCTGACTTCAATGTCATTGGACGGATAATAGGTATGTAAGAGGTTTCACAAAATATTGCTGCTTCTTGTGCTTATGGGGCAGTAGAGCAACTCAACAGCACTACACAACCGAAAAGTGGCCGGAGACGACGGAGTAAGTTGCAGGTAGAATGAGTGTAAAACATACACCACTTGTGCAACCTGATCTTATCTATTTACCACCCTTCATTTCAACCTTAGTTTGATTAAATCTTTGTCAAAGGCTTCAAGCGATATGGTTTTCTGCTCCAGTACCTGACACAAGGGTTTCCGAAAAGCAGTGATGCGAAGCTCAAGGAAGGGACGCTTATTGGGCCTGATATTCGCCGGATAATTGCAGACTGTGCTTTTGAATGCCAGTTGACTTCATTTCATTTCGCAGCATGACCATCATTCAAGGCAATGTGCACAAGATTTTTTGGCAGAAAAAGACAGAGAACTACAAAGAAATCGCGAAAAAGCTCATTACGGACTATCGGGCTGTTGTTGCAAGAATGTCACTCAAGATGCACTTTATGCCTAATCACCTTGACGTTTTCCTTGAAAAGTTGGGATCTGTTAGCGATGAACATGGCGAGTGATTTCACCAAGACATTTCAGCCATGTAGCAGCGCTACAGTGGCAAGTAAAATCCTGCTGTGATTGGTGACTTTTGCTGGTTACCGCAGCGTGTGAGCGCTGGATCAAACAAGCGACAACCTCGGCAAATTCATCATTTCCCAGAGCCAAGCTTCAGTTAGTAGTTAGCGGCGAGTGTTGTAGTGCTGTTTTAAACATAGTTACCACATAGATGTCTTCTGTGTATGTTGTGCTTCAGTACATTCCCGAATAGTTCGTACAACGTAATATTGACCTTACTGAAAATAATCATTTGCATATAACTATGTAACCTGACTCACTAGGGAAAATCTGAATACATTTCTATGATCCTTTGCGTGTATTTAATAAGCTAGGGACATTGGCATTTCTGTTATAGAAAATAAAGTTTTGGTGTGCAGTGTAATGAACCTAGTTAGAACGCTCATTTTCTCCAAGCGATTCAGTTCTGCATCAACCATAGGAACTGCTGAGTAGGGTACTGAGCTTTTAGGACGGAATACTGGGTGAGACATCCCAATTAGCTTAAACTTCGGTAAACAACCCAAATTCTGGTTTGAAAACCGTAGCATATTTCCCGCAACCTTGAAAAAAGTTGTGATGGGATGATGCAAGCAGAGGGACGGTACACATCTACATAAGGAATCGAGCGACTCGCTTGCCCAAATTGCAAGAAGCAGATGATTGGAAGCTTACGAATCTTCGACTATACACTCACTGGTTCATAATTAGCAGCGCTAGAGTGAGTTCGTTTGGCTAATTCAGAGGAAGAATCTTATGAATGTAGCAACGTCGTTATTTATGGAACCGACCTGGTTGTTTACATCGAGGCTTATACAACCTAATCCTGCTGTCATTTTCCCTGAGTTTACTTTGTCGAATAAACCGGTTGACCCTGAACGACCGAGTTCTGGAACATAGGGTCAGAGAAAACCATACTCTGATCACCGAACGGTGTTCAGTTGCTAATTGGAGCTCAGCTAGCTGTACAAAATCCTTCCCCTGTTGAACAAAGAACACAACAACACAACAACACAAGATCACAACAACACAAATTCTCCAATTGGGAAAATTTGGAAAAGCAACTGAATCCGTTGCTGCATATTTCTGCATCTGAAAGAACAACCGAGGGCAGTGTTTAGACATGCGGTCGGAGATGAAGCACGCCGTTTCCTGGAAATGATGCAGTACCCAAAGGACAAAGACCCAGCCTATCCGGAAACAGTCCTCCAAAAATTCAGCGATTTCTGCGTAGGCCAGCCTAATGAGACATATCAGCGGTAACTCATTTTTGCTTTAGACAGGCGCCCGAACGAAGCGATTGAGAACTGTTTTACGGAGCTGAAGATCCTGGCTCATTCCTGCAATTTTAGAAATTGTATGACGAACAGTCTCATTAGAGATAGTATCTTACTGGGGATGAATGATGGATTATGACCAAGCGGCTGTTGCGGCAACGGCACTTATCGTTCAAACAAGGTCAGGATATACGCCTCAGTAAACCGTCAACTTCATGCCACATCCAGCAAATACGATGGACATCGGATGCAAAGCTATATGTCGTATCCAGCTTGCCTGACAAAACGGCGAAGCCCGTTAGCAAGATCCGAGGTGAGCAACACTATAAAAAGATCCGAGATGCTTGCAAAACCTACACCGTTCAACACCCGAAGGATCGGGATCGCTGTCCGGCGTGGGGTCGAATTTATGCCCAAGTTGGCCGACGAAATCGTTTGGCTCGAAGCTGCCAGTGCTCCAAAGTGAATACACGCAATCGAGCCCCAACACGCTCCGACTCTGAACATTCAATCAGCAACATTTCGCGGACGGGACCAAAAAATTGTGTCTATACACGTTTGCAGTTTGGCGAAGAAATGGTACGTTCACAGTTAGACATGGGTGCTGCCATCAACATAATCCCTGGGAAACCGTGTCCAGGAGTTCATGTGTGACCAAATGAAGGTTACTTGCGCATGTGGGACGGTTTCAAACTCCAACCGATGGGTATGAATACAACCGAAGTGATCAATCCCAGACTGCTCTTCACGTCAGCTGGATTTCCTGATTGTGGAGGAAGATCTCAAGCCAATTCTTGGCATTGGTAGCATTCATTTTCTTAGCTTTGTTTATTTGAACAATGATCGCTTTGTGTCGATTGGATACAGATGTTAGCAAACAATGTCTGTCCGTGCTTGCAAGATCCGTCAAAACTACCGATAGCGCAGCTTGCTAGAAGGTTCTGTTTGCTTTACGTGAAAAGTTCGCCACCGAGTTAAATAATTTGACTCAATTAAGCGTAGTAGTTAAGGTAGAGCCGACATACTGGGTTAGTCAAGTTGCAGTTGCTGCGAAAAAATTACGCTGATTGGCGTTTGTGCATAGATCCCGAGCCACTGAATAAACTTTTACGCGCAGAACACTATACACTGTCATACTCAGAGTATGTCCTGCCACATTTGGTTAAGGCAAAGTACTTCACTAAGGTTGATTTATCATCTGAGGAGGTTTGCCACACGTTTTGGGCGTTTTCGATGGCTACATTTACCGTTTGGTTTGAAGGTCCCGTGTGGAATCTTTCAGAAGCAGTTATTGCATGCTTTTGAGCACCTAGATGGTGTAACGTGTGTAGCAGACGACGTGGCCATTTACGCCTCCACCGGCCAGGAACTGGACGTTCTTCTGGGCCACTTTTTGCAGCGTTGCGTGCAAAAGAACATAACATCCAAATGTGAAAAATTTGAGCCCCGGAAATCGGGAGTGATTTTACATGGGCACGTTCTAACATCTGATGGAATAAAGATCGATCCCAGAAAATTAGGGCAGTGCAAGAGATGCCACAACCCAAAGACGTCAACGCTTTTAGTCGTTTAAATTGCATGGTGCTTTATTTGAGCCGGTTCTTACCAAGGCTAACTGAAACCATGACTCCCATCCGGAGGCTGACACAGAAAGGTGCAAACTGGAGTTGGGGAAAAGAGCTGGAGGCCGCCTTTACAGCCATCCCAATAATTTGTGCACCAGTACTCGGCTACTACGATCCAGGTATGCCTTTTGAGGTGAAATGTGACAGCAGTCAGCGAGTAATAGGCGCCGTTCTAATGCAGGATGGGAAGCTCATGAATTTCTGCAGTCGGGCGCTCATAGTGACGGAACAGAGTCATGCTCAGATCGAAAAGGAGATGCCTGCTATTGTCTACGTGATGGAAGGATTTAAAGATTACACATCTGGGAAGAAGACTACTGTGTATACTGACCGTAAACTACCCGTACCGAGAGCCAGTAAACGGTTCCACTGTGTCCCTTGAAGTATTCCACGAATGCTTATCCAGATCCAAAAATAACACATGAACCTTGTGTACACCCCGGTGACGTAGAGGTTCATTGCGGACGCTCTGCCGAGAGCTCATTTTTTGATAGTTGAACACCAGTAAAAGGAAATCCAGGTAGTAAATCTGACATATCATCTGGCGGTAAGGGCTGTTGGTCTGCAATAGATAAGGCGGCCGACGGAGGCAAAGCTTTGTGTGACGTGATTTTGTGGGAATGGCCAGATAGAAAGAACGAACTTCCAAGGAATTAACGCCATCCGTCAACATTCGGGATGAACTCACGGTGTGTGACGGTCATTTGTTCAAATGAAATTGCGTTTTTATCCTACCGTCTCTTCGCAAAGATATGCTAGAACACGCTCATCGAGCCAAGTTGGATGGTAAATACAGTATTATCAAAGCATGCAAATTGGTGTTCTTTTCCGGGATGACAAGTCAGATTCGAGATGAAATATCAAGCTGTTCAGGCTGCCGGTCTCACGAGACTCGCCAAGCCAGAGAACAAATGATGCTGCTTGAGACTCCAAATCGACCGCGGCAGGAAGTAACAGTGGACTTGAACAATGAACAATGATTTATCCGGGATAAAAGCAAGTGCTTGACACTTCCCGTAGGATGGTTGAGGTTAATATGATGAAATCAAACTATATCTGGGTCATCTACCGAACATCTGCCGAGATGAATACTTTGATAAATAACATCAGTGTAAAATTAAAAAAATCGAGCGTAAACGTTCAGAAAAACACTGGGGTGCAGTGATCGTTGAGGTAAGGAGTGAGAAAAGTAAAATATGGTCGCTCACTTAGGTCCATTTGGTACATAAGTCCTGTTGAAAAGCATGCTTGGCGTAATCCACAATAGAGGAGTTTAGGTAACAAAGTGCTGGGAGCTAAGAGCAACATCTAATCGATTTTGAAAATGTCCATCAACTGAGTTCATACAACTTAGTCTAGGAGTGCGTTCCAGGGTTGGAAAACCCGAAGGGAAAATTAATTCCGTCGACACTCTAGACGGCTATATTGTTCCTCCAATTTTAAGCACTTACCCCTGAGCGGCGTGTTGTGGCTAAGTTTCGGCGAATGGCGTCATACGTGGTTGGGGTCACTCAATATCTGATTCCCTAATATGAGATCACCGCGCAGTCTTCGATAGCGCCCGCTGAAAATTCCCAGCAACTTCAGCCTTCGGTAGTAAAAGTGATAGCGCAGGCCCTTTACCCTCTTTCTTGCTCTTCTTTGTGGTGCTTCTAACGCTTCTGGGTCGCGCTTCAACCAAGGTTGCCAAGCGTGGGTAGCGTATTCAACATGCAGGCGCACGTAGGAATTGTGCATCATTGGGAAAATTTATGGGTCAAATCTCCCGAATGCCTTTCACAGCATGCCGACGTGCTGGTTGCCTCTTTTTGCAGCTGGCTCAGCCAGTTTTGAACAATTGAAGCCGTTCTGTGCGATCACACCAAGGTCACGTTCCTGGGAGCTAGTCTGCCATCCGTTTGTCCCAAGTAAATAGGTGTACTTATGTCTATGGCGTAATTTTACAACGCGACATTTGTCTACGTTGAATGGTAGGGCGTTCTGAAGTGACCAGTTCGATACTGTGTTAAGATCGTGCTGGAGCCGTTCATGGTCGTCCAGTCCTCTAATCCTTCGCCATATCTTGATATCATCAGCGAAAGGTAGGAAATCGGAAGTAATTGATCTCGCCAAATCGTTAATTAACACCAAGAATAGACGAGGTCCAAGAACCGAGCCTTGTGGTACTGCACATATCACATCGATTGCATGAGAAAATGATTCTCGTACTCTCAATATTAGCTGTCGTTCCTGTAGAAAATTGCTAATCCAACTCAGGATTGGGTCACCACTGCCGTAGTTCCAAAGCTTCTGAAAGAGAATGCGATAGTCTAAGCGATCAAACGCTTTTGAAAAGTCCAGGTAGATGACATCTACTCCATCATCAACAGCTTCAGTCCAGCTATTACGTGCAATTAATAGATTAGTATTACACGAATGCTTTTGACGAAAGCCATGTTGCTCTGGAGCTATTAAGTTGTGGCTTTCCAGGTATTGCATCAGCGCATCTGCGATGATTGATTGCATCACTTTGGATAGTACTGGAAGTAGTGTTATTGGACGGTAGTTGGCAGGATCAGTGCGGCTACCTCCTTTATGGATAGGAGTGATGACCCCTCGCTTCCATACTGTTGGAATACGGTTCTCCTCTAGACATCGCTGATAGAAAACAGCCAGTGGTTCTGCTAGATCAATAGCTACCACCTGTAGAGCCTTTGGTCGGATGTTGTCAGCTCCGGGAGAACTGTGGATACGCAAGGATAACAACTTCTGCAACACAGCTTCTGCAGTGAAGGTGATATTGTCTAAACCCGACGGTGGAGTATTAGAAATGAGGAGAATGTTTGTGCTCGTTACCTGCTGGAAAGTTTGGGAGTAATGAAGCCGTAGGAGATCAGCTGCTTCCATTTCTGATCGCGTGCACCCATCAGCCGTGACTAACGCTGGAACCCTCCGCTTCACCTTTCGAAGGCCGTTAACTTGCCTGTACAGGAGTTTGTGGTTAGTGCAGAATCGCTTCATTAACTTCTGCTGATGAGTGACCTTGTCTTCGCGGATCAGTTTCACACAGAAGTTACGATGTGTCACGTATGCAGTCCAGGTTTCGGCATTCAAGCAGTCCTGGTGATTTCGCCATGCCAAATTTCTCTGGGACATACATTTACGTGTTCTGCTCCTCAGAAATGACTTACGCTTGTTTTGGGGTTGGAAGGACTTCTGCTCCGATGCGTGCGCTACCAGTGTGCTAAAAGTCCTTGTAAATGTTTCCCAGGCAACATCTTGTTCTAGGACAACGCGAAAGACTACTTATTCACAGTGGACTACTACAGTGACTGTTTCGAGATCAATACACACACCGCGCCCACCTCGGAAGCAGTCATCAATAAACTTCGATTTCAGTTCGACAGACATGGAATGCCGAGGAAGTGATCACCGACAATGGCCCGCAATTTACTTGTGATGCGTTCCAGACTTTTGCAAATAAGTGGGCGTTTTCGCAGCGACAAACAGCACGTGTCACAGCCAGCTTAACGGAAAAGCGAAAGCAGCGGTCAAAGAAGCCAATGTGGTTGGATTGAGACACGCAGTCTCTAATGGGACCTCGGTTCATTGTGAAGTAGACCTCAGTCACTCCGACCACAAAGACCGTATTCGAGGTGTAGATATTTTGATGTTTCACCTGTGAAAGCCAAGAAGCTGTTGTTGAAGGCTAGAACCACTCATGAGGATCCATATCTGATGCTGTTGGAAATTCGCAACACGCTGCCACCGCACATCGGTCTCAGTCCAGTACAACGTCTGTACAATAAAGGGGCAAGAACCCTAATGACTTCGTCTGTTGCACGTTTACACCCAATCTTTTTGTTGTATGAGCAATTGCAGTAAATATAAAAATAATGGAGAGCCGATCAGAAACAGAATTAGGACCACGGGATCTGGGCGCTGCCTGATTTATCAGTAATCTAGAAAGTGTGCATTCAACCAATACCGCGTGTCAAAGAGCACTGGAAGAAAGGAGTGGACTAAGAAGGTAGAAGAAAGATTTATGAAGTAAATATTGGAGGGAAGATAATCAGAAAGAACCGAGTGCAGTTGAGGCGACATCGGGAACGAGGAAGTGAACTAGAAACAAGACGTACGATGGTTTTCAGTGAGGTCGCAATGACAAGGGCAGCAAAGACCCCGCGGAATGTAAGAGTGTACAGAGTCTTCAGTCAACTTGATGCGGTAGCTGCAAGCATAAGTACGGTACGGATTTACCTGAGAGATCGAGCGATTCGCTGGCCGCAATCGCAAGAAGCAGATGATTGGAAGCTTACGAATCTTCGACTATACGCTCACTGGTTCATAATTAGCAGCGCTAGATTGAGTTCGTTTGGCTAATTCAGAGGAAGAATCTCATGAATGTAGCAACGTGGTTATTTATGGAACTGACCTAGTTATTTACTTCGAGACTTTTACAACCTAATCCTGCTGTCATTTTCACTGAGTTTACTTTGTCGAATAAACCAGTTGGCGCTGAACGGCCGAATTCTGCTACTTCATCTTTCGTTCTTGTACCAAAAGTTGCCACATCATTTGAGACATTTTGCCTATTCGGATTTCGTGAGTCACAAATCGAACTGATTGAAACATCCCATAATTGTAACTTCTATCTTTTAAGTGCCTAAGAAATTTAGTTCCTTTTCTGCTACAATTATTATTTGGAAATACGTGCTCAAAAAAAGAAATTGGCTTGTCAGCAGCGTACCGAAAAATGCTTTCAGTTACCCAATAATCCGGTTCTCTAATGCTTGCCCATTTTGAATTGAAATGATTGTTATATCCAGACACAACGTCTATTTGCGAGGTAACTGGCAAATTATCAGTTAATAACGTGATAAAGTTTCGGTTGTGTATTCCACGTGGACGGTATGAAGTGAGCACCGGATTTGACTGTCTTCTGAATTTCGTCGATTGTTGCTGTTTGGACAAACGAACATAGTGTTCCCCTTGTGACCTAATGTGTTAGTTTTGACACTCATGAAATTGAAATTCATAAAAGCATGCAAAGTGCCAGGCGCCACAATTCCAGCATGATGTTAGTGGTCTCTGAAACCATCCTCCTTGATTCGGTAATCCGTTCTGTTCCACTTGGAAGTTGGTGATTTTATCAACAGAACTCATATCTGAATAACAGTTGCTTGACTTCAACACTTGTGAATCACGTTTCAGGTTCAGCATTCTTAAGTATTTCGTCGTTGTATCATGCAAAGAAACTTCACAGCTGCAGTACAGTTTTGACAGTAACCTCGCTCTGATATCCGAATCAGCAGGTGATGTTAAGTCATAAAAATATCAACTCGTTGATATTGAAAACTTTCACCTGCCAGGTTCACTTTTGCTCTCCTTTTCCAGTATTATCTAACCAATATTTGTTGTGAGGTTATTCAATGTTTCTTGCACGGTAATTGCTTGGATATTTTGTCAAAATAATATTGAAAAACTTGTGTGTTAGCAACATCCAAACATTTTCTGAACCTTTTCTTGAACCGGCGATAATAAAAAATATCCTCATATCGCTTCTAGCGTGCTAAAAAGGTATTGCCACTGTCGGTTTTGGTTAAATATTGAATTCCATTTGCTAATGTAACTTTGTTGAATATCACGGCTGCTGTCTGGAACCATTGTTATCTGAACTGAAATCTTCTCTGCTAGCGTTTCTGATTCTGATCCAATCGCCGTTGCTGGCTTTTTAACCTTTGCGTGACACCGCTTTGGTGAACTATCTCTGTCCTCAAAGTGGTATATCTATTGTTTAGTAGTAATGAGACAAGTTTGACAGCGCTTAAATGCCTACTGCAAATGTGGAAATTACAGCTGATTCATGGAACACAACTCAAGTTAGCCCATGTTCAGACACGCTTGTACGAAATCAGTCGATTTTCATGTGCTGTCTGCTCGGCTGAAAGTTTGACGCTGGTTCACATACGTGATCTCTCTAACAGGGAGCCCATCACTGGGATGGACATTTGGGGACCATAAACGACTTCCATAATGCAAGTGCTCATGTTACTCAGAGTGCACCATAGAGAGCATATGGCCAACTCCGAATTCTCGACCGATTTGCAGTGCAAATCACTGCAGTAGCATAAAAGTGCTCCACCGCCCTTGCTGGAACAATCGCCGAACACCGTCCTCATGGTGTCAGCTGGGTGGTTCGGGTTAATCTCGTTCCACCGAATGGTTCGGCTGCAGTGTTCCAAGGCTTGCTAGGTTTCCGCGTGGCAAGCGTTCTCTCTAAAAAAGCCATAAATATCTGTTTAAGCACATTGCGACGTGGCGAATTTGACTTGCCACTAACTAAAGTCTCTGCCTCTTAGTATACGGATCATCTTACCCAATCCACGGACGTCAGTCATCTAATGCGAAGATTTCCATTCACCCATCTTACATTGGCGATTCAACCAAAAACAATCACAAATACGGCATTAGATTCCCAAATCTAAACAAAACAACCATACATATGCATACCTACAACAATTCACATACGCCTATCACACTGCTTCATTTGTCACTGATAAGCATTTACCGTTATTTGGGTTGACCTGTCCTTACATTTTGCATCACCATGATCATGCTTATGCATAAGTGTCTCGCATTGTTGAGGCATACCGTGAATTGCGACTTCCTCATCGGTAATTTATGGGTGAAACCGTTTTATTTACGAATTGGTGGTCTTAGCCGTATGATACCTGACATAGCTGCAGTTCGGCCGGTTTGTTCAGAAGGCCTTGTGCTTTGATTTAGATACAGGAAAGTTCCGCTGTTCTCGGTAGCGAATCGGAGGGCGTGTTTTGGTGGGTGAAGTTGTGTCGACCGATAAAAAGGCTGCCACCAAGCGTTATTTTGGCTGGAGCCGTGACGAACTAACTTGCGTCAGATCCAGAAAACCCACTATTTTCTCTTTCCTCAGTTATCGTATTTATGTAGTGTTTTCAACAGCGTTGTCAGCTAGATTTGTAGTTATCAGAAGCGTTGTCTCGAAGTGATCAGATTAAATGACAGCTTTCGCGTGTTTGCTTATGGGACGCTGCTTTGATCCGGAGCTGGTAAGGAAGGCCGCTGCGGTCCGTAAACCAGTACTCTACTACCCCTGTTGATATATGTCCTCCGGCCACATTCTTTGTAATTTGGCTATCTGCGCAGCCTCGAGACCGATTGCACTATGACGTTCTCCATGGACAGGGTATCTCGATTGGATTGCCAACACTCCTGGTCCTGAGTAGTCGCTTCGCACTCATCATGTCCTCCGGCCTCGGGAAAACCGTGTACAAGGATGATCCGAACTACGGCATCCTTCCGGTACTCTCTCGAGTCGTGCAGCGCCTGTTTTCGCCCGGATGACGGAATATCAGGGAAGACACAGCTGGAATATGATGCATTCCGCAGGCAAGCGGACGACAGTAGAACTGCGTAGGCTTCAACGGTGGAAAAAAAATACGATTCGGTGAAGTCTCGGTTCACCGTAGTGTCGTAAGTTTTGGTGAGAGGTTACTCGCCTTAAGTTGGCGGGTTAAGCTACAACGCCTAGAGGTCACATATGAAGTTCCACTGGTTCACATCATCAAGCTGTTTTATTTTTAAGGAATTTGACGTTGCTTCTAGTACCTTAATGCAGATTACTGGTGCCACACTATGCAATCTATTTATAGTCATTTGTGCAGTCCGGGTTGAGGACGTCCGCCTCGATGCTCTGCGTGCAACCGGTGGAGGCTGTATAGGTACAGGTCCACCTTCTTCATTTGTGGGTTTAGCTGTAGCAAATGAAGACTAGGTTTCTTGTTGCATTCACGTTCCAACCAAAGCTCTTGATATGTAATTCTGAAACTTCGGAACAGTTTGGAGTGTGGGTGAGGTCATGGCCGTACTTACTGCTTACGGAATGGCGGTGGTTTTTGCGAGAATATTTGCGCCGTTGGTGGTGTTGACGTTCATAGGCAAAGGTGAGGCATGTTTAGCGCCCTGATTAGCCTTCCTCCTCACTTTTAAAGTGGAAGCTATTAGGGAGGACAGGGTTCTTATCTGCCAAGCTTTGTTCTAATGGTCCTAGGCATTTATCTAATTGTCGCCACCAGTCTTTCGTGTTGCCGCGATATTTCATACACAATCTTTACCAGTGGAGTGCTCATACATACCGCACAGAACCACGAAGAATCTAGTTTACGACTGTTTAACTTCAGCCGGTTTACTGTGAGCTTAGCACGCTATTAAAATGTTTTACCGAGGCAATTGGAACACTGGATTCCTGGCATAAGGGAAGGCCACATACCACTGTCATTTTTGTAGTGCTGGGTTCGGCTTCTTTAGATTGTTCCTTAAAAACTATTGCGCCGCGTATCTGTCGATCGATCTCTTTCAGGTAATGGATGGGCTCTCGATTGTGACAAGGTCGAGGCGCGCGGCTACTTGTCTGGCTCCTGCACACTGAATTGGCTGTGTTTATTGCCAACACATCCGCAGCCTGTTGCGGTGAGTCACAGTGCATGCTGGTCAAGTTTAATCGACTAGGTCGTTCGCTCGGAATTCAATCCGAGATGTAAACAGAGCGACTGAGCGGTGAGAAGCATAAAATTTCTTCTAAACTGTTCACTTCGCGATCGACAGCTGTGATTGCTGGTTCATCGTATAGGTCTCGGGTTTAGCGTTCTTTTGAGATCACAAGTGTTGCTACTTGACTCAGGTTTCGGAAAATTGCGCGAGTCTGTTGCTGCGGAAAGGGTGCCAAAACTGCAATGTGGAAGTAAAAGGTGATCCGCACAAGCTAGATGCAAAGGATGAGATGCACTAAATAGCGCTAGTTAAGTTGGATTGAATTAGTGTAAGTACACGTGGGTGTGATGAGGATTGTGACAGTAAACCAGCTAGAACTATGAGGCCAGAGAGAATACGACCGCAAGTTGTGTAGTTCTAGCAATTGTGGACGTGGTTGATGTATGTTCTGAGTGTTCTTGCAGGGTCGGATCCATCCCGCGACGTTGGCTCAGCCAGCCCGCCAACGGTAAGCGAATTTCAGCATCCAACTAATCCACACTCCCATCGTTACGCTGCTTACGGTCTGCATAGGAATGAACTTTCTATCACTTCGTTCCATGACAGCACTCTGACTGCTTTCATGCGATAGCACAGCCGCACCCCAGCCTTGTCTGGCCGCTTCATGTCGCATAGCATTTTCGACAGTTTGAGCGATACTCAGCGTGTTACCTACTCACAGGGACCGCTCGCAGCGCTATGTCAGACTTCGCACGGTAAGCTCGGTAATATTTGGCCCCCCTTATCCTAAAAGCCAGCTTGAGCTCATTTGTTTGCTTGTTAGTCTGCATGTGACCCACGCGTTCGTCTCATTCACACAGGCACAGCGCGGTATGTCATGGTTTTCATGCGGCTCTGCTTGTCATTGGTTCAAGCAACCGACAAGGAAGTCTTGTCACGGCGTAGTATCTTGTAGGAATACCACTTGTGCTGGTACGTATGTCACGGCCTGTGGTAGAGTTTCTGAGCCCATGATGCTCATGAGAAGTGCAACCTCGTCAAGACAAGGGGAACATGCTACAGGCGTCTCGACGCAGATCACATATCTTATAACTGTGGAGACGGCGAAGGGTCCAAAGTGCTCGTCATAAACCAGATTGGCGAAAGCGTTGGATTTCGATTCCCTCCTGTCTCTACGGCACCTCTATCTGCCGCTCGCAGAACCGCAGTTAAAACCACTGCTACAAGTTGTTTAGTTAGCCCGGCCCTGGGCATATATACGAAACACACATTATTTGCTATATTACCAAAGTCGCCTGTAAACTGTATAATGCCAACTTCACGTGTGCACTTGGTGAACCGGACTTTCAGCATGGACCAATAAACACTCGTTTTGCTTGTATTCTGGTAGAATGCTAATTATATTTCCAATCCAATGCATTTCTCGTTTTTAACTCGTTTACGGCACCGCTAATTATGGCTACTAAGAAAAGAAAAGTGGACACCAAAAGCCGTGTTTTCAACCACTAATGGGAAATAAAATGCTTCTTCGTGGAAACAATGGACCGGAAAGGCAATTGCGCAATTGCGTCGAAAATGTTACCGTTTTGAAAGAGTGGTGCCATTATGAAACGAATCTCCTATCAGCACATTCGAATTTTTCGGGGCACCAACACTGGGCGAAATATAAGTCCGTGAAAAGTGGTTTAGAAACGCAAGGAATTTTCTGCTTGAGAAGGCTACCTGAAGATGAAGCTGATTTTGAAGGTCATCCACGCACATGCGTGAAGTGCGTGCCCCTGGTTCAGTTGTATTATTCCTCTCTATCCTTTCTCCATCTTCTCTCAGCGTTGTCACTGTACGCTCATTCGAACCGGATTTACCAGCCCTACACAGTGATCAATCATACGTGAAATTATCTTCTACGATTAAAGTCCTTGCATTCATTACCCGTTTGCACTGGTATCCGTAATCAAGCGCAAGCGGATAACTCAATCACACTGAGCCGATTGCCTTTCTGTGTGACACCATTCAATACAGAATGCTCAAGGCAATCCGGGAAGCTTAAACATATTTTAATCCGGCGTTTCTCAAGGCAGCTGTGAACGACTTTGTGCTCTTTCAAACTGTGTTCAGCGCTGTGTTCAGATACAGTTGGCAGTTTCCAGTCACTCACAATTCCTTGTGACCTTGTCAGCCAGTGCGCCTGCATAACCTATCACACGGCCTGCGCGACTACGCCGACCGCCCATTTGACCTTATAACCACCACGCTCGCCTGACCGATGTGTCTGGTTAAACAAATTCCACTAGACCTGATATTTACCAGTAACATGGATGAAGAAACCGAGCCTCAACCCACGATACCTGTAGCTCAAATATCTCTTGTCGAGATAAAGCACTCCGGAACATCAGTTACATATGCAGAGATTGCTGCAAAGGTCAGCCTAGTGTCCGCCGTTGCGGCCTCTTCTGTTGTAAACACAGTTAAAAAATAGAGGGACAAACAGTAAACAATCGACAATTGTCTGAAGGTCAGGACAAACGATTAACATAGTTTGTATATCAAAGAAAAGAAAGCCAATATTAATTCTCAGAATGTTTTACGCTCAAGTGTCCCTGAATCTACCGCCATCATATTGCGGGATAAGTTATCGGACGACCAAGACCAATGGAACTCATTGCGCGTGCTGATGGGTGTCAAAGCTAAGCCCATAAACCTATTACGAATTACTCGTCATCCGGACTCGTCCGACTAAGAAGAATTCAGACTTATTAGAGTAACACAAGGATCCATCACCAACGTAGAAAACGTTTCGCACTTCGCAAGCGCTCTAACAAAAGGATGCGTTTGGATACGCAGCAATCCTAATGTCTCTTGGAGCACGCGACAATCAAAAAGAAACATCGAAGTGCGACACAGCAAGCAAGACCGCCTAAATACAATCTTCATACACGGCGTGCCAGAACATCCTTCTCTTGATGTTCAAGAGCCCGAAAAGCACAATTTAGAACAGAGGCGGTTCATTGGTGTAAGACCTTTGGATAAGATTGTGACGCAATCGCCCACCAGGATACCTCACTAACCAAATTATCGAGGATGCGGCCGTAGAATCCTAAAACGTGTGGTTCTGTCAGAGCAACAAGCAATGGATGTTTTGGATCGATGGCGGAGAAATCGGAAATGTCTTCCTTCTGAACTTCAGTTAGAGATCACAGAAGCATTGCAAAGTTCAAATATTAAAGTACCTGAAACAGCAAACGTACCAACGATGACACAGGAGCTTAACTTGAATGCTGCTTCACTTGACTCTGACGTACGTCTAAACGAATATTGGGACACGCTTTGACTGAATCAACTTTCAGACGAAGTATCAATATCCCAGAAAAAGACGAGTAACTGCCGACGTCCTATCGGTCGGCATTCTCCCACACTTGACCTCTTCACCCATCTGTGGGCTCCTACAGACCGAGAAACTGGCCTGCTTGTATATGAATGCTCAGGTTCTTTTAATAAACTGGCCGAAATGAAAGATCGCCAAGCTTCCTGGTCATATGATGTCATTGATATCACCGAGACGTGGTTGCACACGGGAATGACGAAAGCTGAAGTTTCGCTACCGGGCATGTCGCTGCTCTGGAACGATAGGCTCACAATAGGAGGAGGGGTGATCCTGTATTACCGAAGCGACTTACAGTGTGAAGCCTTGGAGGATTCAGATTCGCAGTTCCCCGACTCTCTTTGGTGTCGCTTGCAGTTAAAAGGCTGAGACGCTTGCCTAATTGTCTTAGTGTACCGCCCCTAACTATAGACCCGAAACCGACTGCCACCTAGCGGCTGCTTTAACATGCAGTTTACAGCGAAAGTACACACATAGTTATTATGGGTGATTTCAAGCTAAATTGTGTAGAAACTCTTGCCACGATCGGCGAAAATTTGAAAGCCGATCTTCAAAATTTCCTAACGACTGTTCCTCTTTACAATCACAACACCATGCCTACTCGGTTACGAAGAGGCAACAGGCCATCTGTGGTGGATCATGTGCTTACCAACGAGGAGCATATGATTGATGTGTTGGTTGTAGACTGCCCGTTGTGTCGCAGTGATCACGCGGCGATCAGTTCCAACTACGTATACTATGCAGAACATCTGAATGAGTACGAGGAGACTGTGCGAACCATCACAAGCCACGATCAATTAGTCCAGCTCGTCAGCACTACAACTTGGTTGATCCTTGCCGAAGAACCCCGGAAGTCGCCTGGCTCGAGTTCGTCAACAAATTCGGTCAGCTGATTGCACAGACTTCAGAGTTTGCAATAAGTGTAAATCAGGTTCTTTCGTTAGGAGCAGAACGCAACAATGGATGACAGTACGCAACGCAGCATAGCAAGTGTACAGAGAAACTCCAGCACCAGAAACTTGGACAAATACGTGGCCCAACGTAACCATTGCACACAACTGCTAAGAGAGGATAAAGTAGCATATCAGCAGAACGTCGCATAAACCTTCAGTGCTAACGACAAACTGCTGTACAAGCACGCCCATAGTCTGCGAAAGGTGAGACAAGTATTTTCTCCACACAGGACGGCTGATGACCCAACAAGAACGGCTGTGGAAGCAGCCAACGCGCTGCAGATGCAATATGCTTCAACGTTTCAGCGGGTCTTGCCACCAAGCGATCTTCCAACAGTTGCCGTCTCCTTGCCAGGACTAACCCACCTCACTTTGACCGCGGAAACTATATTACGAAGCAGACGTCACTACGCAAACACAGCTCGCCGGGTGTCCACACCATTCGTCCATAGGCAGTGGAAACAGCAGAAAGCCAACTTGCAGGAAATTTAGCTCAGTTTTTCTAGCAGCGCTTAAACCAGAACCAAGTCTGCGCCATGTAGATGCTTTGAATAATAACCCCGGTTCAGAAAGTTGGAAGCAGTATTGAACCCTCCAACTACCGTTCAGTATCCCTTATTCCTTTACTCTCTAAGGTCATGCAATCCATAGTTACTGATGCACTGGTGTGCTATACTGAAAACTGTAATATCATCACGCCTGAGCAGCACGGCTTCCGTCGACAGCGGTCACACAATGAATTTACTAATCGCACGCATTAGTTGGACCGTGTCAGCTGACGCTGAAGAAGGCGTTGATGTGATCTACCTTGATTTTTCAAGGCTTTCTATCGTCTAGATCATCGGATAGTACTCTCCGAGCTCCAGCGTTACGGGATCGGCGAAGTTCTTTAAATTTGTTTTGCCAACTTTCTACTTCAACAGCAATTAGTGGTCAGGGTTCGGAGCTCTTTACCGGACCCCATACAAGACGAGTGTGGTGTGCCACAATGCTCAGTTCTAGGTCCACGTTTGTTTTTGGTGTTTATTAATGACATTGCACAGGGAACCGCTTCAAACTCCCTAATGGTTGACGACGAAGTCAACATTTGGTGCAGGATCCAGGCGAACGCCGACCAGCATCTGCTTCAGGGTGACCTAGATACTGTATATCAATGGTCCACCAAAAACGTACTGCATTTCAACGTTAGTAAATGCAAGGTACTTTCCATCCGACATCAGAACAGCTACTCATATCGGCTGGGAACGAACGTAATGAAACAATCAACTGTTGAACGTGACTTGGGTTTCTCGGTTCAAGATGACTTGGGTTGCTCCAGGCAACCAGAAAAGGCCTCAAAGACTGGAAACCAACACGTCGGGCTGTTGCGATGGGCGTTTGGACAAATAAACAGCTCCATATTTCGACAAATGCACTGTGCGTATGTTCGCCCTTATGTCGAGAACGCAATTCAAGCCGGGCATCCATGGCTGAAACCCGATCATAATGCACTGGAGCAGCCACAACGTCGGACATCTAAGAACGTAAGTGGAATGCGCAATCTTTCCTACCAGGAGAGGCTGATACGACTGGGATTGTACAGTGGAAGCTATCGCAGACTACGAGGCGACCTGATTATGGCGTACTTGATTCTGCGAGACCCACATCATGTGTGCTACATTTACTGCGACTCAGCATCAATACAACCCTGAGGGGTCACTCATTGAAACTCACTGTACAGTATAGCCGTCTAAAGTGCCCGCAGAAATTTCTTTTCTATTCGTGTCTGTCACCCGTGGAATGCTCTCCCAGAATCGGTCATCTCTGCATCGACACTAACAGTATTTAAAAGACGGTTAGATGACGCATTCATCCACTTACACTTTGTCATTTAGCACTACGTTTTCACCCTATAACTGGAGTTTACCATGGATTTAGTTGAGGTTAACTGTGGATGCAGTGAATCTAAGCGGATCGCAACACTAAAGCGGTGCAAACGTTAACTTCTTGTACTATATTTAAAGTGCTGTTCCATTATTATTATTAGTATCCTGGTTGTTTCAATGTCCCCACCAACTATCTGAAGGGACTTGTAAAGCAAGTTTTCTTAACCCGTATAAATTCATTGTTTCTTGTTCACTAGTTACAAAATAGTGCAAAAATGTGGAAGGAGGAAATTTGTTTACTGTTGGCAACTTAATCAGAGTGTATAATGGAAGTTTTGAACGATTTGCTTCCTAAGAGAACGATTTGTTTGCAACTGTGAGCTTTTCTGTAAGTTTAGTTGTGTGGAGAACAAAAGAATTTGGAGGAACCTGAACAATCTTGCCATATTTTCTGGCGCCGGATGAGTTTACTGTTCTCTCAAGCACAGCAGATTTTCTGGTGTTCATTCGCAATGGCACTTTGGAGTTTCGGATGACGGAAAAGTTCGCAGCGGTAGGCAGCATGCTTGGAAGGACAACCGGAAACTATATATTCGTGGAAATGCACAAAAGTTCCTTCCGTGGAATCGGCTTGGAGTCCTCACGAGTGATGGTGAGGGAAGCATGGCTGGAGTGAAGATCAGTTTGGTGTGGCATATCAGGACTCGGTTGGAAGATTTGCACATCAGGGTTGCTCTGTTCCCACAGCGCATCTCATATCAACGCACACAATATGTACTGAAACCGTTGGTTTCAATTGTCAATTTCATTTGGGAACGTGAAATGAATCACTGCGGGTTAAAGTATTTTCTGGAAAATTCTGATTCCGAATTATAAGATCTACCTCATCACACCTCAACGACGTGGATCACTTGTGGTAAGGTGCAGTTTCATATTTACATGCTCCGGAACGAAATGACAGCCATCCTCACTGAAAACCATAGAGCTAACCCACAGTCATCATATCCTATCTGGCTATCAAAGTTGGTATTCATGATTGCCAGAACATCCCAGACCAATAAACTGAGCTTGAAAATGTAAGAAAGGAGGACTTCATCTTTGATTTCAAACAGAAGCAGCAACAGAATTCGGTAAAAGCTGCCATTGTTTAAATCACAACTGGAAGGAGAAAGGTTTGCTTATTTTTACTGTTTTAAAGATATTAACGTTCCCATCCCCAAAGCTGCCACTTGATTTCCCAAGATGAATCATTCGTGATGTAGAAGAATTTCTAGAGATTGTTAGATGTTGAAAGAATTGAGAGCGGTATTCTTATTTTCCGGAATCCGTTTGATTGAGACTTTGATGATGTTCCAGTTAGACAACAGCTAGAGCTAATTGATCTGTAGGCAAATGACTTATTGAAAAGCACAGAAAAGGAAAACATGTTAAGTTTTACCGCTGCTTACTTGAGGCGGAATTCCCGGGGTTAAAGCAGTTTGTCGCTTATGTGGCATCCGTATTTGAAACAACTTAAATCTGTGAGCAAACGTTCTCAAAAATGAAGTGGGTGAAACCAACTCAGGTAACGAGACTATCTGTTGATCATTTGAAAGCAATTCTCTTGATTGCATAGAGCTATTCTTAACCAAATATTGATGACATTTTGAAAGTCAAACTACAGTTGAACAAATCGCACTTATCATGTTGCTGTTTACTCTTCGCCATCCGGGAATATGCATTAATCGTCTGAGTTCGCTGTCATTATGCGTAAGTTCTTGATAATTGTTTAAGTTGTTAACAATGTCGCATTGTTTGATACCAAACATAAAGGGCAAAATGTCCAGTTAAGCTGAGGGCTGGTCTGTATGACCAACAGCACCATGTGTCACACCTTTGTGCAAACGTTCTTCCCAGTGACCGCTTTACTTGTCCCATTGTAGTCACTTTCTGCACATTTACAACAGTGACCCAAACGACTATCCACTTCTTTGAGAACTAATGGGCATTTTACCCTGAGCCGATTGTGTGACCTTCACGCGTGTCTATTATACCCACACCCAGGGTGAAAATTTCAGTAGTTGCTACGCCAACGTGTATTGACCAAAGCTACAAAGAATGGAGCGTAGTTAAACAAGATCAGACAATAGCGTCCAACGTGACTCACGGGAAGAACAACTGATTGCATTACCCTATCTGTAAAACAAATGGACGAAAGGGTGATATGAAAAAAAAATCCAATGGCTCAGAGTAATGAAAGCGTGAATGGTTCATGTTCACTACGGGGCATCGAAGAGACAATCCACAGCGTTCATATTAATGGTGGGACTAAACATTATAAAGAACATACTAGAAGCGCCAGTGCACCATATCCGATGTTCACCATGGGTGTTCCGTCAGTTTTCCTATACAATGACAATCCGCTAGTGGGTTACGATTACAATGCGGTGTTGTGCTGCATGAATATTAAGCTGTCCCAAATTGATACTGATACTCAAACTCGCCCTTCGCATCTATGCCATTGACGGGATGCATTTTGAGAACAGATCAGTGCCGTGAAATCAGAGTCCTTTTTCTTAACAAATGATTTAAGTTCATCCTTTAATGAAGTTATAAACAACCTTACCACCTGTACCAATCTACTACCACCCACACTGTGGTGGTATATACAATTACCACATAAAACCACTGTCAAACCAAAGAAATTTGGGTTACATTACCGGAAATACAAGGACCTTGCAACGTAAATGCATGGAACTATGGAAACCAGAGTACCAAAATCAACACCAAATTTGCCATTAAAAGTAACGCCCTCAAAAAGTTACAAAAGTTGCGAAATGTAATATGGATGCTTAAAAGGAGGACCCCGAAAGCATACTAGGATGCTTAGAACCTGACTTTAGATAATGGTGCAGCAACGGATTACGATAGCTAAATGTGTGAATCATTACATGTTCTGTATGCAATTTCCTTCGATACTGAAACCCGGATTTTACATCCTCAGATCACAAGGAAAACAAATGAACTAATCCCAAACATCTCAGTAAAGCAAAGCGAGAGGCAGCATATTATAGGCTCAAGCAAATTTGCGTTTCAGCCTTGGTTTGATGACATTACCACAATAGCTATTAAGCTTGCCAACAACGATGTGTATTTCCTGATGTTCGGCCTATTCACGTCATCTTTTGTACTAATGAATACTTTCCGTCCAAAGTAGAAACGCCATAACCCCAAAGCACGCAGGTAACCTACGAAGTGCTATGCATAGCTATAGTGTTAAAAAGGACACTCCCGCCGCTTCTATGGCCTTGGCGCGAATCGTTACGAATGGCGTTTTTCACTTCGTAATGTCGCTATGCATGATAACGGCAATCAAACATGACTTTACTACGAAGAGCTGTGGCGTAGCGTGCCAAATTTTTGCATATTTTTATATATTCACGAGGCTGAGAACAGGTAATTAACCATCAGAATCCTGGCAAAGCCAAAAATCAATTACTTTTTTTCCCAAGGTCGTTTGAGCATCAAATATTAGATGCACAACACTGGCACCATAGAGTCAGTCTTGCGTGGCCTCCAGCCTGGAAGTAGGAATTGGCCGACTGACCATAAGTATAAGGTTGCTTAATTTAAGCTTTTTTCCACTTCTTCGGTTGTCCAACATCGACGCGTTTTCCAATCGTTTCCGGGAAGAGCAAATAAAGCTAGGCAGGGACGGTGATACGCCAGCATGCGCAATACGTGGCCGATGCAACGCATACAGTGTCGCAGGGTGACATGTTGGAGACAGACTTTCGTTCTAAGCACACGTTCTCGGACTTTCCTATTGAAAACGTTATCTTGCTATCACACAGTAGCAATCCTTCGCAGATAACAGTTCTCGAAACCGGACAGTCGTTTCATGTCTTCCGAGTGAATAAGCCAGGTCTCAAAGCCGTACAACAGGACCCGCGAACCGAAACACTGCGTAGTTAGCCCAGGAGCCTGAGACATACATCAAGATGACGATGCAACTATTTCATTTTGGTGGAAGCGAGGCGAACCTTTGCGATTCTGTGAGATCGCCCTTCTAACGCCGCCCCATCAGTCTTGAAGTAACTTTCGAGATAAGTGGAGCTATCGATTCGTTCCAGAATGTTACGAACAATAGTGAGCGCGGGCATAGGCACCTGCTAATACTGAAGCTGTATTTCACATTTGTCTGGGGTGAAGTAGTGGCCACACTCGGATGCCCCCATTGCTAAGCGGTTCAAATTGCTTTGGTCCCCTTATGGATCATGCCCCAGCAAAGCGGTATCGTTTGCATAATCCCCGTCCGTTACCTGTCTTAAGAGAGGAGATCAATGCCGCAGTTCTTGACACCTACTGCTTGTTAGACGACATCTTCAACATCCAACCTAAAGAGGAAAGGTGAAATAGGTCAACCTTGGAGAAAGTCGCTAGTTATAACAAACGAAACGGAAACTTTGTCTTAAACACTGTCTGCCCGATGAGTGACGGTACAGTTTCCAAACGATGGCCACAAACTTCTTTAATAAACAGTTCCACAACGCAGACCTATCTACCGAATGAAATGCCACATTGATTTCCAAGAAGATTACGAATGTTGGTCGTCCGTGGACGCGACGGAATTCATGAAGTTAACGAAGAGTGACAAGCTGTTCGTTTCATTACCGGCCTGAACAGAAATCGACTTGTTTTTTTCGGGAAGTGTCAAATACAATTATTCGCGCATGCAATACCAGTCGTTTGGAAGGTTTGGCAACTATTGTCATTATGCTTGACGTGCAAATGTTACTCAATCGTTTGACACAAACCAATGCTGTGCTTGTTCTGCACTCTTGTAGATTCATTCATCCTATGTTATATTGGCTCAAATTTTATTTAAAATACCGGACGTTAAAAGATAGAATGGATTAGAATTTCTCCTCTCGTATTGCAGTCGCTCAAGGCAGCCTGCTTGAACCAGCTATTTTAAATTATATAAATAAGATATGATCCCATAAAGCGCGAACGGGTAATTCTACTTGCAGATGATATCAAATTCATGTTACTATTTACTAGACACGAACTGTGACTTAGCACTATATCTAATGACTTATCCTCACTGCATACACAAAGTGAACATTGGTCCACGAAATTTTCTACCTAAATCATTGCAAGTGCTTCGGCATGGATGTTGCGTAACTGATGGCTTTATAAAGCTTCTGATGCCGATTGCTACTACCGGTATTCCATTCCTGCATTCGGTAAGGAATCTTGGGATAATATAAATAAATAAATAAGCAGTTTATTCCACGGCGGTGCGTGTCCCAGTCCAACTGAGTGGCTTGATCAATCTGTACAAGGAGATCGCATAAAATATTTAATTGTGCATGTTTTGTATAACGAATCCCAAATGGGTTGTTGAACTGATTGGCAGTTTGCAGGTATCAGAGTGATTAAGAGGGTGAATGCTAAAAGATGTAGGTTTAGCCGAAAGCTCAATTAAAGTAATACGGCCTTCCATGAAACCGTCCCCAGAGGACATGCTTCCATGCGGTGTATTCCCTCGATGGGTTTTCCTGCACACTCGCCCCAACTCGCTGTGTGCAGGTGTAGCAAAATAGTATGTAAGCCATCACCTGTTTCACAAATGTTTCTATAATGGCTGTTTTACGCAGGCATTATGAACGATGAATACGCACCCCTTTCCGAAATGCGGGTCATACAAATATGGCAGTTTTTTGCTATTTGCCTGTGATTCAGTGGCAAAATGCCTTGTATGAGTATAATTTATTAGGTTGGAAGCTGTAATCCGTCACCACACGAGATGAGCCCACTCGTAGCCAACAACGAAATAAGGACGAATATGAAGTATGAGGAATTAAAAAGCATAAAATAATAATAATATTTACCTTTTACACATAGGCCAATCACAAGTTCATGGAAAGTCTTGGTGAATAACGACAATGGTACAGAAATTACGATGAAAGAAATGCTGCATTCCAGCGAGGGTTTTGTAAACAATCAAGAGCACTGAAGATAATCCAAATGCAGTTGATTGTGTCTGCATTTGTGGTTGCGTTATGCCAAAAGACAAATTATTGAAACCATCGGAATGGGAAGGCGATCGGTTAATTAATTTCAGACAATTGATCGTAAAGAAAAGCTCCGTTACTTGACGCTCAGTGAAGACATATAAAGAAAGAAGAAATGTGCAGATAAGCATAGAAAGTTAACCTAGAGCAGACTTCGGGTGACATTTGAATCAAAACACACTGATAGACTAATCATGTTCATCAAATGGCTGCTGTTGTCTTTCGGTTTCAAATATGACCCGGTCTTTCCTCAAACAATCTATCGTCGTTTATTTGCAAACTGGTTGAATTTTACTGATGTCAGGAAACGCCTACTCATTTTACTGAAGACGTTCGTCTTTGTACATTGTATACAACTAGGCAGCTTATTCCTTACCAAGCTGAATCTTATAAAGTTCTGTCTGACTGTGGTCTTGAATGGAGGTACCACAATCATACTTTCGGTGTCGCGTATTTCCTATTTGATTTCCAACAGAAGTTGCATAGAGCGGTGTTCACTAGGCAACTTATGCCACAAAACTGTGAAGAAAACCAAGATTTAAATGTAATGTACGTAGCCATAAAGGCTCACGTTTTGATTCACTACATCTATACAAGAAACAAGTGTAGAGCAACCAAAGATGCGTTTGATGAACGTACGTTGAACCGTTCTTATGGCCTTCAGGTCACATGTGTGTAAACTGCTGAACGTAACACTACAGTTTTCTAACAAGAGTATTATACTGACTTTATATGCCAGGAGTCTTGGCACTTTCAGTGTTAGTAACTGGCTAATATGTGCCGACACTTTCACTGGCTTAGAAACAATATGGTTAGCTTGTTTTCTGAAACGTAAGGGGCTGGTATACCTCACCCCTAAAGCTCTGACAGAGCGGTACACTGGAAAGTGGTCGCCATGAAGTAGAAATAATCCTGCCTCAGTTTGACATCCATAAGCCATGAGATTGCATTTTATGTAGAGAAATGCGTCTGCCACTTTGCTGTCCAGCCCTCTCTGGCTTGTAGACTAAATTTAATATTTGCTATCTCGGTTTTGTATTGGGATGAGTGGTACGAATATACTACCTCCAAATCATCTGCAAACACATTTGAGCTTCCGAAGCGTACGACAGCTATAAGATGGTTTATGTCCAGCAGGCAAAGAAGCGGACCTAAAACGCGGCCTTGAACGACGCCACTAGTAACTTGTTGAGGCGTAGACATGAACTCATTTATGTTGACTGTATGGGACCTTCCGGTCAGATAGGATTTAAAACAAGTAAGTAGCGAATTTGATATGCCAAAACTACTCAGTTTCGATAATAACTTATTGTGAGGGACGATCGAACGCTTTCTGCATGTCAAGATATAAGACAATTAATTGAAGACCAGAGTCAGTCGCTCCGGTGAGATTAGTTAAGGAATCAATTTAGCATGTTATGCACGAACGCGAATTTAAAAATCCACGCTGCTGTGAAAGAAGACTTTGCGACAAAAGGAAAGAATTGAGTTGTCTTTTTACAATTCTCTCAATCAATCGTGACAAGATGGGAATGTGACTAATGGGACAATAATTACCAACATCCGTTTTAGGTCCAGATGTATATCGCTCCGTCGTCTACGATTACGTGCGCAAAATGGAAAGAAATATCTTGTGGTCACTCATCAAAGTGAGCATTGGGCTCTCCATCCTCATGAACTACGATCGATGTTATCCACCTCATGAAGACCCTCTATTTATCGAGTCTTTGTTGCACGCAAACAGCCTGTCTGTTATTTTTCCTTCGGTTTCATTTTAAGTCTTCATCCACGATTGTCTTTTCTGTCTAACTTTGATGGAATATTCCAACGAGTTAACTCATTTTCATGAGCCCACCGCCAATATGGTCCCCAGCAGTTACCGTAATGAGATAACTGAAGATACTCTTGAATACATAAAAAATAACAGTAAGAACACTAGAGAAAGCATTTCATCTATCCGATTCTATTGTATTAATGCATGAAACCGAACTATTGACGATTTGTATGCGTGATCATGTCGCGTACGTAAATATGATTCGTGCCTTCGTGGGTACGATCTCACGGTATCATGAAAAGTATAAAATTTCTACTGCACTCTATTCTATGCGAAGCGATATATTTGTTGTCTGTCTAGTTTTTTAGCACGCCAACACGTGTCGACTAGTAGTAAGAAACCTTTTATCCTGGAAAACAAAAGGTTGTTTACTTCTGAGTGGGAATGTAGGTAAAGTACATATTCCAACCGTCCACAAAAGGTGGTTAGAATGGGTACGGAAATGACTGATTCGGTATGTATCGTGGATGGAAGGTCTTACAGCATCCCAAGCGAAGGCATTTATCTAACAGTTTCAAGGAACTGCCACACAGGTTGGTGTTACCGCTGAGCTTAATCGAGTAATGGCCAAGGCGATTTGGATTGTGCATGATCAGACAGGCCATCAAAAGATAGCGGGAAAAATGGCGGTACCGTTTGCTGAACATTCCCAATTATTTCAAGCTCAAACCGCGCGGAAGATAGCCTAATGAAAAGACTTGTTCCGTGGCCACAGGAAGAGGGATTTCCGAAAAAATTAGCTCACAATTTTATCATAGATGTAAAGCTTGAATTAATTTAGCGGAGTGAGAAAGAATATAGAGCATTTGGAGCAAATAAGATGGACCATAATTCCCAACATCCTCATGATTCCAAATCACGGGTCATCAGACTCGATGCGCATCTAGATTGTAAGGAAAAACCCAAGCCTCCATTACACGCTACGTCAAAGCCAAATTTGGTAGACAAAACATGAAGAAAATATACGCCAGGATGAAATAGTACATACAATTCCGTCTAAAGCGAAGTATATTACAGTGCAGAAAAAAGTGAAATAAAAGCAGGTGCTTGACTTGTCCCGTAGGATGGTTGACGTGAAACGTGTAAAAGCAAAAGGTATGTGAGCCCACTGTTTAAGCGTCTATCAATACGTTGCTGATTAAATATAGTGTGAACTGAAAATTGTGTGCAAGCGTACGGAACAACCTGGGGTGCAGTAATAGTTGACGTATTGTGTGAGAAAACAAAAATAAGGTCGCTCAGTTATGTACCACTTTCTTGGGTCCATGGGACTTAAATCCTGCATAAGAGCACGATAAAGATGTTCCACAGTAGCACAGCTTAGATAATGAAGTGCAGGAAGCTAAGAGCCATATGCATTTTTTAAAATATCCAAATTAGAGGAAGAGACAACTGAGTTTGGGAGAAACTCCCAGGGTTGGCAAAGCCGAGCAGAGAAATAGTTCCACCCATATTCTGGACGGCTGCATTTTACACTTAGTTTCAGGCAGTTACCTCTGAGATTGGTGTTGTGGGTAATTGTCACTAACTGGCGGCATACGTGATTGGAGTCACCCATAATTTGGTGCACTAATATGAGGTCACTGCGTAGCCCTCGGTAACTTCCATGAAAACTCACAGTAACATCAGCTTTTGCTAGTAAGAGTAACTGCGTAGACCATTGACATTCTATGTTGAACCTCAGGTCGCTTCTCAACCAAGGTTGCCAAGCATGGTTGGTGTATTCAACGTGAGGGCGCACGTAGGTATTGCGCAACATTGTGGAAATTTATGAGTCAAATCGCGCGAATGGCCTTCACAGCAGGCCGACGTGCTGGCTGCCTCTTTTCTCAACTGCGTCAGCCTGTTTTGAACAGTTGAATTCATTCTGTACGAGCGCGCCTAGGTCACGTTCGTGGGAACTGATCTGTTCGTTGTGCCCCAAGCCAATACGTGTGGTCATGCGTATGGCGTAGTTAAACAACGCGACACTATTCTACATTGAATGGTTAGCAATTCTGAACTGACTAGTTCGAAATCGCGTTAAGACCGCGCTGTAGCTATTCGTGGTAGTCCGGTCCTCTGATTGCTCTCCATATCTTGAAATCACATGTGAAGAATAGGAAATCGGAAGCAATTGCGGCCGCCAGATAATTTATGAAAACTAAGAATAGGCGACGCTCTAGCGCAGCAATTCTCAATGGGAGCCATATGGCCCCATAGCGTTCATAGCTAATTCCAGGGACCCAGGGGATGCTAAGCCATTTTAAGGGGGACATGGCAGCCGCAGGGGACCAAGCTGTGTGTAGTGGGTTGTCACAACACAGTAAGAAAATTCATTACAAATTTCTGATAGTTTCTCTCTGCGCACTAACCTCCCCTGGTAAGTATCAGTCAGAGAAATAGATTATCATCTCATCAGGTGGAAATAGCAGGCCTCGAACCCGCGACTATTGGAATAGCAGCCGAAACCTCTACCACTTTGGATAACGTTTCACTCTTATTACGAGTGCGCAAGTGGCGGTTTACGAAGTTGTGAATCCAGGCCGGACCGACTTTCCGTTGCGGAACTGGTAAAGCCCCGCCAGACTTGCACAGATTTCGCCGGGCTCATCACAAACATACAAACACCATACAGCGACTTAGACTGCGCAACTAACAACCGATTCGTCCCCAGGACTTTGATGCCTATCCACAGTGAACCAGCTGAGCGTAACTCAGGACACTACACCATTTCCCGGCCAAGTTGTCCTCTTGGGCAACAGAAATAATCTGAGGAGGCATTCAACATGAGTCTACTCAATTAATTTGTTCCGTGCATAGGAGCTGAAGCGTCCCACCTGCACCCATATGACTTAGTGCGTCTGAGGTCCAATTGGCTGAAGGCGACGGGCTATACACAAACACCTACACACCTGCACAAGTGACTGGCGTACGCACGGAACAAAGTAATTGAGTAGACTCATGTTGAATGCCCCTTCAGATTATTTCTGTTGCCCAAGAGAACAACTTGGCCGGGAAATGGTATAGTGCATCTGATACAGGATCCCGGGAGTAGACATCAGAACAAATGTTAGCGAACAAGCTCGTTTTCAGTGTTTCCTCATCAGGCTAATACACCACAAATGAATGACATGAACGTAAACATCAGATAAGGGTACAGGTTCAAAACCTAGATGGTCTGAGTGACCAAGCTAGGCGATTGGCCACACGGCGATCAAGAGTGTGTTTGTGTGTGTGGCCTTGTCCACACTATGTGTCCGTGTTACAGGGGACCAGGGTAGAGTTAGTGCCTGGACCAATTTCTTGTGCGCACATAGGTCAGAGTCATGAAGCCTGATGACTATTGCCTCGGCCGCTGCCAGTAGATGACATCAAACCGCCCTTGTGCCGCATCTGCGTACTCGGTAGATGGGCTGCATACGCGGTAGATGGGCTGCAACGCCTCATGCGCTATGATCTGGTGGCTCGAGTCGACCAGGTGTGTAGACACTGCGCTTGCCATTAATCTAGCCACGCCGCTATACAGCCAAGCTGGAAAGTGTTCCCTGGCTCTCGCGGACAGTCGCCTGGTAGTTCTTCCGGTATATCTTGAATCACAAGAGTAAAAGAAACAGTATACACTACAAAGAGTACGTGACCTTGGAATTCTGTCCTTGTTGATTCAGGGTCGGCATTGAGTAGAAGCTTAGCCGTAAGCTTGCTGCATAATACGTTTGAGCGATGGCGTCAGGAAACCTTGTAGACGTCGATTCGACTATCCTGACCCCCTTGAACTGGGCAAGCTACAGTGAACCCAGCGAACTCTCGTCCGAACACTGCGGCAGTTGCCCACAAAGCCACATCGACACAAAGTGAGTTTTCCTCAGGACACTACCACTGTGTGACAACTCATGTGCCGGTCAGCCTCTTTCTCGTTGGGCCACAGTTCAGTAGGGCTAGATTACACATTTTTCGTCAGTTCGCGTGATCGTCTGGCTGCTATATCACGTTAGTCCGCAACTTTCCGAATTCGAGTGGCCATTCTGCGCGCGTGGGTTACTAACTCTGAAGAAAGTTTGTTCGTTCCGACAATGAGTCAAAGCAACTAGAACGCCGTTATAACGCTTACTTAAAATACAGTTCAGCTGTTTTCACATTAGCGAGCAGTTTTGTTAACTTACATCATACGTGTGGAAATCCGGTTTCTTTGGTGAGCGTGCACATAAGGATACTTCATCATATACTCATGATAATCAAATGCCTTGCCATCACGCATTGGGCACCATCTTTGGCGATAGCCGATGTATGTTATTAGTTTCGCCGTTGACTCGCCCCTGCCGGTTTCTTGAAATATTCGGCATGTTCTTCTGTGTTTGTCTCTTCTGTTCTCCATTTTACCTGTTGTCACTGTTGGTTGCAACTTTCTTGTAATGCATGTGTCCAGTGAGCGTCTCCAGTTTCTGAGTTCCACTTGTTTTCTTCATTGGCTTTTGTCAAGAAGTTTCCTTCTGTCATTTTAGCTATTCAGAGTATATTCAGAGTCAAAACACCCTACCTTTCAACATGGACACATGTCGCGTTGTACAATTACGCCATAGATATAAGTACACCTATTTACTTGGGACAGACGGATTGCGGACTAGCTCCCAGGAACGTGACCTTGGTGTGATCGTACAGAGCGACCTCAACTGTTCAAAACAGGTTGAGGTAGCTGCGAAAACAGACAACCAGCACGTCGGCATGCTGCGAAAGGCATTCGGGAGATTTGACCCATAAATTTTCCCAATGATGCACAATTCCTACATACGCCTGCATGTTGAATACGCTATCCACGCTTGGCAACCTTGGTTGAGGCGCGACGTGGAGGCGTTAGAGGCACCACAACGAAGAGCAACAAAGAATGTAAAGGGCCTGCGCTATCATTCTTACCACTGAAGGCTGAAGTTGCTGGAAACTTTCAGCGGACGCTATCGAAGGCTGCGCGGCGATCTCATATTAGAGTATCAGATATTGAGTGACCCCAACCACGTATGACGCCATTTGCTGAAACTTAGCCACAACACCCAGCTCAGGGGTAACTGCTTAAAATTGAAGGAACAATATAGCGGTCTAGAGTGTCGACGTAATTACTTTTCCTTTCGGGTTTTCCAACCCTGGAACGCAATCCCAGACTCAGTTGTATCCTCCCCTACCTTGGACGTTTTCAAAAACGATTAGATGTTGCTCTTAGCTCCCAGCACTTTGTTACCTAAACCCCTCTATTGTGGATTACGCCAAGCATACTTTTCTACAGGATTATTGGATCAAATGGACCTAAGTGAGCGACCATATTTTACCTTTCTCATTCCCCGTGTCACCCCCGTGTCTTTCTCAACATTTACGCTCGATTTTTTTAATTTTACACTGATGTTAGTTATCAAAGTATTCATCTCGCCAGACGTTCAGTAGATGACCCAGATATAGTTTGATTTCTTCGTATTCACCCCAACCATCCTACGGGACGTATCAAGCACTTGCAGTTATCCCCTGATAAATCATTGCACATTGACCCTCAGAAACAACCTTTTTCGTTGCCTCTAGCGGTGTTTCTACACTTTTACATTTTAACATTGTAACCACCAACTGGTGTTACAAGTATGTTTACCAAAACCGACTTCCAATCTCACGGTCAAGCAAGAATAAATTTAGTACCACCAGTCATTCATGCTACCGGCGTGCTTCAACTTGTCAAATGATGTTATTCGATATGTATAGTATAACGGTGTAGTAAAAATAAAACAACAACTGTATGATATGATATTACATAGTGACGGACTACAATAGCATATTTCGGAAGGAGCGGCAGTATTATGTGGAATACCTGTCATTTGGATTTATCGCATCACATCAAAACCCCACTCTACGTATGTGTTTAATTTGCCAGTGCACTCTTGCAAATGAAAGTCTGCGACAACGTAAACTGAAAAATCACTTGGAAAGTGTTGATAAAGACGAAAGTGGAAAGTCTGTGGATTTTTGCAGAAAGTTGTGGGACACTTTTGTAAACAGACCAAGTTTAGTGGCTTCTGACAGGGCGAAAAAGGCGAATGGACTGCGGCGTTTTATAAGAATAGCAGGTTAATTGCCAAACTTTGCAGCCCACATAATGTTGGAAAATATCTCACATAGTATCAATATTACTATCTGACCTGCTGATTATGCATCCACAAGAAGTAGTTGAGTCATTCCGCGCAGCAATTCGACTGTGTCTAGGCAAACAGATGAGATGACTCAGGATATAGAAAGTACCTTAGTTGCACTAGCACAGACTAAAAAATTCTCTTTACAAGTAGATGAATTTACTTTACCTGACAACGATACTTTTTTCGTTATATAAGTCCCATTCTTCAATGATAACGAATTAGTGGAAGTGGTGCTGTTTGCTAAGAGAATTAAAACTCATCCAAAGGGCCAGTCTATATTTAAGGTAGTCAATCGCTATCTAACTGAGAACTCCATTCCAATACAGAGTAAAGTTGCATGTACAACAGATGGTGCTGCCAAAACGGTCGGAAGACATAGAGAATTTGTTGCCTATCTGAAAACGGTTCTCGATTCTGTTCACACAATTCACTGTGATCCATCGAGAGCACCTAGCGGCTAAAATCTTTGGTGGGTGTTTAAACAATCTACTGTCAAGTGTTATAATAGTAGACGACAATAGCAAGTCGAACCCTATTCAAGATCGTCTTTTCCAGCAGTTGTGTGAGGAGAATAGTTCCAGGTTCTACTGTTGCAAACAGAATTAAGATGGCTCTCCAAGGGCAAATGTCTTCGCCGTTTGACTGCACTCTGGGACACCATCATCACAATTCTTTTTGGAACTGATTAGGAAAGAAAACTGTTAACAGCCAAGCCAGACAATGAACAATGATTTATCACGGGTAAAAATGCATGTACTTGAGAAGTCCCGTAGGATAGTTGGAGTAAAATGTAAGCGGAATGATTAAGAAAACCATAAATAGTCATTCTAATCGTCTGCCGATTTAACTGCACTACTGCATAACGATAGTTTGAGATGGGAATGGGATGTGCGCACACAAAATAATATAGTAATAATAATAATGGTACTAATACTACAGTTCAGTAAGTGCGTGAGAAATAAAGTAGGAAATGACAACGCTCACTCATGTGTTGCTTCATTTGACAGATGCGTTATAGTAATTCAGTTTAGATACATCCATGCTACTCACAGTGACTTGTCTAGTGCACTCAATGCTATCGTTGCCAGACAGCAAGAACAAAGCCACCCTTGTATGTTTCCTTGAGTACACCAACGCCTTCGGTTGTGTTAACCGTGGAATCTGTTTGCGAAATCCACTGGATTCTGGTATCTAACTTCCCATAGCCTTCTTGCTACAGGATTATTTTGCCAAACGTAGTCAGATCACCAGATTTAACGGCAGGAGCTCCTTGCCACTTATCACCACTTCTAATGTCCTTCAAGGAGCCATTTTGTCACCCTTCTTATTATCCACCTACCTTGCCTCCATTCCTGTCCCTGAAGAAGCCATAATGCTAAAATACACCGATGACGTACTAATCGGCGCGAATCAGCTACCTCCAGCCCCTTCGACGATGCTACAATATTGTTTGGATAAAACATTGCATTGGCCAAACTCTCGCGGATTAACGCTGAATGCTTCCAAGTGCAATGGCGTACTGTTTCACCACATAAGGCAGCTGGCTACCAGAAACTCGTCGCTGACTGTCCCCAACTTCACATCAGCGGTGAAAAGCTGAGCTTTTGGACGTCAGTAAAGTATCTAGGAATCACAATGAGCTATGATTTATTGTGGACAATTCATGTGAATGAAGTATTCACAAAAATCAGGCGACTCTCCGTTTATGTCTCACCTCTTCGTTCGTCCCCAGCCTCCCACCAGTTGGCCCTGCGATTCATCATTGCATGTGTTCTACCACGGTGGACCTACTGTTCTCCTTGATCTTTCCGGGCCTATTGGGTAAGCAGTACAAACTAGTTCATAGATCGCTGGAGCACATAACTCGATGCAGTGGCAGTTCTAAACAAAACTTATTTTTAACACATTGTATCAGTTCATGTTAATTCAGGCGCAAAACTTGCTTCGAAAATACTCACTGATATCAGCCATCGTTTACATAGCGTTTTATCCAACAACAAATCTACTTCATCAACGCGAAGAAACTACGGAGCCACATAGGCTCGCACGAGAGACTACGGCTCATCTGTCATACTTTATCTAGCTAGAATTCTGTTTGATCGGAATAGTATCATACAAGAACTAAACAGCAAATTATGTTAGTGATCCTGTAACACACATGAAACATTGTTTTAACCACCGTAATTTTTTTACTGTTTTACATGTATTATATTGGTTTTCTTTACCGTTTTGATCGCACATATATTACAGCTGATAATCCACCCATCATAGATGCATAAAAGCGAATTCGTGACGACTTGAAATCCCGATTTGGATTTTAGTTCCATTTTATCTACAGCCCTGCGATGTTGGAGTTAAAATCCAGGAAAATATCATAGAGCTAGGAATTGACACACTAGCAAGATCCAAATTCACGCAATATAAATGGGACTTTTGGATGAAGATTGACGCCCTTAACAGCTATCCCAGACTGAAATAGCTGAGGTATATTTCCTTGCTTTTTCATCCACATACGTAGTTGAATGTTATCGTTTGTATTAAAAAGTTGAAAGTGTATGCTCCAAACAACGGAAGTCAGAAATTTTTACGGTTCGCAATTCTCGACACAGTCACGGAGGAGCTGAAGGATGAAGACTTGATTGTGTATGCTAATCATTTACAAGAAATTCGAAAAGAAATGCATGGTTTCATGACCTGATTGACAGGGAAATCCCGATTTGGATTTTAGATCCATTTGATGTACAGAACAGTGAGTTACAACCCTGGTAAATCTTAATTAGCTTTAAAGTGACACACTAACAACATGCAAATTCAAGCAATATAGAAGGGATTATTGGATAAAAATTGATGCCCTTAACAGCTATCCCAGACTATGGGAAATAGCTGAGGTATATTTCCCTGCTTTTTCATCCACATGCGTAGTTGAATGTGGATTCAGCAGGGTGGTTTCTCTAACATATAGCAGAATAGATGGTACACCACAACAAGAGGTGCTCTTCGACTCTCGCTGCCGAGTCTGGAGCCGGACATAAGCAAGCTTGCTCAAAGACATCAGGCTCAAGGCTCACATTAGTATCTCGCCAAACGTATTGTTACGAAGTTACTACACCCCTACTAGATGAGGCGTTTGGGTTAAAACCCAACAATAAACACCTAAAATTTCGCATACTGATGGTGTCTTGTTTAATAACAAATGAGTGGCTTGATACTGCCACACAATGAATGTCCACTTGAGGTTGTGCAAGTTAAAAATGAGGTTTATATTGAAAAGAGCACTGACACCAACATTAAAATTCAAGCCATCAAAACAAAAGATACCAATGTAACCACTGAAAATCACAGTTATACCACTGTTAGTCATTGTGGATTGCAGAAACTGTGATGCTCATGGGTGCGAAACCATGATAAATGGAAAGGATATACGGGAGTCACAGCTGAATGAAGATTGTGAAGGCCTGCTCTAGCGCAAGGGATTATAGTGCACCTCACCCCACCTTAATTGCTTCGGACAGACATCCACGAACTCTCACTTCCAATCAACGATTACGTTAAAAATTGCCCAACTAACACAAGGTTGGGTCGGCGGTGCCTTAATTCCGAAGCTTGTGAAGGAGAGATCAAATGTCTAAGCAATGAAACGATTTTGAAAATTTCAGATAGATGATATCGACTATTTTGTGTGTTCTACCGACCACCTCGGGCCAGCCTTCTAGCCTTGTACCAGATATATGGCGCACGAGACACGCGCCATAACTGTGACCCCGAAACTTTCCGTGGGTTTGTTATTG
Source organism: Dicrocoelium dendriticum (assembly GCA_944474145.2). Taxonomy (NCBI): domain Eukaryota; kingdom Metazoa; phylum Platyhelminthes; class Trematoda; order Plagiorchiida; family Dicrocoeliidae; genus Dicrocoelium; species Dicrocoelium dendriticum. The sequence goes on along the minus strand of OX104065.1, from coordinate 95,707,618 downwards.
ATTTTTCTTTTCAGATCTCCATTGTATATGGATTAGTTGCGCTTTCAGTATTTTGTGACATTGGATTTTATTACTGTTTATACCTTCCGACTGACCATTTGTATTACTGATTGGAGCACTTCCGAATCCTCTGGAATTCGCAATCTACCTTTCTCTGTGCTCTTGCTAATTGGTTTCTAATTTATTGCAGCTCTTTACGATACACGTTAGGCCCGGCTACATACTCACTGCTGATTAATTAGTATCCGTATTGGTTTCTACGGGTTCTTTTTGCAACCAACACCTGAGTTCCGCTCTACAGGTTGTAGTCCCGGTTGCGAACTCCATCGCGGACATCTTGCAAGCCCCACCCCGGTGAGACCAAACCTTGTTGTTTTCGTTTGGTTTTCCGTTTTTCATCGTTTTCATCATTTTTTCATGTCTGCTCAGGAGGTTAAAGTTTCTGATCCTGGTTTACTTGCGGTCACTTTTCTTGTCCAAGCGTTTATTAGCAGCGATTCACAGTTTTGGTTTGTATTGTTAAAGTTTGAGTTCACCCGCCATAGGGTCACCGCTGATTCAACAAAGTGTAGCCAACTACTAGCTTGCCTGCCCAGCAGCGTAACCTTGCAGTTGAGGGACTTTTTAATTCAGCCTGTTACTGAGCAACGCTACGACACTCCTATACAGACCGTCAATAGCAGAAGCACACCATCCGAGCAAACCCGTATTCAGCAGCTATTCCAAGGTCTGCAACTAGGGGAATAGAAACCCTCAACGTTACTGAGCGAGATGGGTCAAATGTTCGGTACATCGTCCATGGTCGAGTCACAATTGCGCGAACGCCGGTTACAGAGTTTGCCAGAAACAGCCCAAGGTAATCTTACCGCAATTCAACTTCAAACGCCGGGTGACGCCTCTCAAATAACTGACGCCGTAGTTACTCGTTTTGGTCTTCAACTCTATTTTGTCAATTCCCCTTTGCCACAGTGAACTTGTACCCATAAGAGCGTTCCTGCTTTTTGTTGTTCACACCCCACTCAGTCTTCGCATATTTCACAGGAACGTAGGATTATTTTAACGGAACCTGCTGCTTTGCGCCGTGACTTTAACAACAGGTCTAAAAATAACTGACGCCGCTCGCGTAACAAATCGTCTAACCGTAATTACTCTACAGGCAATAATCAGTACTGCTGGTACCACCGCCGATTTGGTGCACAAGCCAAGCGTTGTACTACACCCTATACCTTCATGGCGACTCAACAGAGAAACTCTCAGGCCATGGTGTAAAGGCGACTAACGTCAATAGTCCTGCCGACGGCAGTCGCCTCCTTTATGTTAAGGACTGCAAGTTTGGAACCGCGTTCCTAGTGGTTACCGGGGTTGAAGTTGGCGTGGTTCCTCCCTCATTTGGGGGAGGGGGGCGACTCAGCCAACCACTCTTCGTCGTGCTGCCACCGCACACTAATCCCTATTTATGGCCAGCGTGCTTTAACCCTTAAATTGGGGCTTCAATGGGTGATCGTTTTCGCCGCCGTCCGGTTTGCCATCATTGGCATAGACTTCTTCAGGCATTTCGACCTCATGTTCTATGCGAAACAGCAGTGGATAGTCGACTCTGTAACGACGTTTTATGTTGCTAACACCAACGCCGGTATTACAGCTATCACTCTAGTCTACATTTACCCACAGACTTCCTCCGACTATGTTGAACAATTCTCTCAGTACCCCAAGCTTGTTCAGTCAATGAACGAAGCTCTCCCCGTGGTATCTCAGGTCATCCTATCCGTACCAACGGCCCACCCGTCTCATCACGCCCGCGCCGACTTTCATCGGATAAACTGAAGGACGAACTTTTAGCAGATGCTCGAACTTGGAATAATCCGCCCTTTGGATGGCCCTTAGTCCTCTCCACTCCATATGGTCCTAAAGAAATCTGGAGCTTGGCGCCCATGCGGTGACTACCGGGCCCTAACCAAACTTGCGGTCCCTGACAGATACCCCTCCCCACATCTGCGGGACTTCACTGCATGCCTCACAGGTAAGACGGTCTTCAGCAAGATCGACCTTGTTCGAGCTTATCACCACATACCTGTCAACGAAAGACATGCCTATAAAAGCCGTCATTACTCATTCGGCTTATATGAATTTTTGAGAATACTTTTCGGATTGTGCAATGCTGCACAAACATTTCAGCGCTTCAACCACCTCACCTGTGATCTAGACTTCGTCTATCCCTACATCGACGACATTCTCGTGGTCAGTTCGTCCAAGGAAGAACACTACACTCATCTCCAGCATCACTTCCAGCGGACAACACAACATAACGTCAATGTCAATCCAAGTGCGAAGTTGACAACTGCGCGGTAGAAATCCTAGACCACCACATCTAATTCTCTGGTATCGAGGTTCTTTAACATAAGTAATTTCCAGCTGCCCTCTGTAAAACCATCTGACTTCTCCCAACCGATTTTGAACTGCTAACAAGCCGTCGATACTTGATCTTGTGCTCACCAATGAAGAACTCTTGGTAGACGGAATAATTACAAGTACACTGCTGGGTCGCAATGACCATGTGACCACTGTTTAACTGTAGGTTATGTAGAATATCCTGAGGAAGAGGACGATAAAGGTATACGGTCACGCACTACAACGTGTTGTCCGCGCTTGTTAAGGAGATGTCTTGGACCTTCTTAACTGAATGCCCCTCAGAAGTCGCCTAGAACAATTTCACAAGAACATTTACCACGCTAAACATTTACCATGCTAAAGTACGCGTCTGAGCAGAAATCCTTCCATCGTCAAAGGAGAAGGCAGTCATTTCTGAGGAGCAGAACACGCAGATACATGTCTTTGAGGAACTTATCATGTAGAACCTACAATTACTGCACGAATTTTGAAACCTGCCTATGTGGCACAGCGTAACTTCCGTGGGAGCATGATCCACAGGGACAAGATGACGCATCAGCAATAATTAAGGAAGAGAGTACGCACTAACTGCAAAGTCCTATACAGGCATGCTACTGGCCTTCCTAAGGTGCAATGCGGAATTCCAGCAATGATCACAACTGACGGTTTCACATGATCAGCAACGGAAGCAGGCGCACACCTACGGTTCCATTACTCACAAAAATTCCAGAGAGTAACGGGCCCAACGGTTGTCCCTGTTTCTATGGTCCCGCCTTCAGCCTTATCCAATTTACCTTTACTGCAGAATGTGTGTCAAACAAACGATTATCCCTGCGTATCCACAGCTCTCCTGATGTCGACAACATCCGACCGAAGTCTTCACAGGCAGCAGCCAGTTATCTGCGGAACCTCTGTTTATATTCTATCAGCGCTGTATGGTGGAGAACCATATTCCAACAATATGGAAGCATGGTGTAATCACTCCTACTCTTAAGGGCATTAGTCGCACCGACCAACCTATTACCGCTCTATAATGCCACTCACTGTGCTTTCCAAAGTTATGGAGTCTAGCATCGCTTATGCACTCATGCAATATCCGGAAAAGCACAAGGTGACAGCACCAGAGCACACGCCTTCAAACAAAAGCACTCAAGCACTGCGAACCTGCTAATTGCACGCAATAGTGGACAAAAGCAGTTGATGATGGAGTAGGAGTTGATGTCATTTACTTGGACTTCTCAAAAGAGTTTGATCGCTTAGACCACCGAGTTCTCCTCTATAAGCTTCAGCTCTATGGTGTTGGTGAGTCACTGCTGTGTTGGGTAGGCAATTTCCTACACGAACGTCGGTTGGAATTGAGAGTACGAGAATCCCTGTCCGATGCAATTGAGGTGGAGTGCGGCGTGCCATAAGACTCGGTGCTCAGGCCCCGTCTATTCTTGAGTTGCATAAACTATCTGGCGAGGTAAATTATTTCCCATTTCCTATTCTTCGCGGATGATATCAAGTTATGCTGAGAAATCAAAGAACTGAACGACTACGAAAAGCTCCAGTGTGATCTCAACACGATTTCAAACTTGTCAGTTCTGAATACACTATCGTTCAATGCGAAAAAATGCCAAGCTGTCCAACTGCGCCATAGGCATGACTACGCCTATAGGTCTGTGTCACATGTATTGCAAACAACTGCCTAAAAACGCGACTTTGGTGTGTTCATTCAAAGTGACCTTGACTGTTCAAAGCAGTCAGAGGCAGCGGCGAACATTGTCAACCAGCACACAGGCTTGCTGCGGAGATCATTCGGAACGTTCGACCTATCCCTCTTCCCCATGATGCACAGTTCTTACTTGCGCCCTCATGCTGAATACGCCATCCGAGCTTGGCAACCTTGGTTAAAGCGCGACTTAGAAGTACTAGAGAAACTACAACGCAGGGCCACAAAGAACGTCGAGGGCCTACGAAATCTGTCCTACCACCAAAGGTTGAAGTTGTGGGGAGTTTTTAGTGACCGCTACCGAAAGCTGCGTGGCGATCTCATATTAGTCTATCGAATATTGTGTGATTTTAATCACGTATGCCGTCACTTGCTGAAACTCAGCCATAACACCAATCTCCAAGTTAACCCTCTGAAATGGTGCGCACAGTATATCCGCCTGGAATGCCGGCGGAATTCCTCTTCTCTTCGGGTTTGCCAACCATGGGACTCTCCCAAACTCCGTTGTTTCCTCCCCTACATTGGATATCTTTAAAAAACAACTGGATCTTGTCCTTGACCCCCATCACTTCGGTGCTAAACTGTGCAAGTTTGGAATATATTAGTTATCCCTCCAAACCGGATTAGCATGTTACAGAAACCTGAGGATGCGGGACAGAAATGAGTATTCTCGTTTCAACTTCTTACTTTTCTCACGGGGTGCAGGAACTATAACCGTTCCTAGTTTCTCTCGTCGTTCGCATTCAATTCCCACTTACAATACTATTATTCAGCAGTGTATCTGCTAGATAAACGTTCAAACAGACAACTCATCTATTTTTTATAATTGTAGTTCTACCCTCACCAACCTGCGGGACAAATCAAGCGACTGTTTTTTTACCCGACATAACTCATTGTCCATCGTTCATTAGACATAGCTCTCCTCGCTCATTCCCAACCGTCTGCAATTGAAGCTCACTGGTCGCAAATTCACCAGGCCTTAATAGCAGCAGGGAAATCCTCATGTGGTATGTCTAATCGCCAACATGGACATAGGGTCTCTTCACAGTCTCTGGAACTTATAGATTCTCGCTGGCATATTCCGGCTGGAAGCGAACACAATGAAACTCGCAAAGAGCTCCGGGCAAAACTCCGTGCTAGCCTGAAGAGAGACCGCGAATCATGGTGGTCTTAACATGCATCAGAGATGGAAGTGGCCACTGCCCTTGGTAACCATCGTAAGTTATTCCGGCTGCTACAGGAATCGGCCAACAGGAGACCTGGTGTTAGTGAAACAATTTGTGACGAGAGTGGACAGCCCATCCACAACTTAACACTTGCAGCTTTGGGCTGAGCACTTTAAAGGGCAATTTAATCGGCCGGAATTGTTAGGTTTCTCGCCGGCCACTGTTCGCCCGCTCCCTGGGATGTCCATTTGGATCCACCATCTCGCTCAGCAGTCGAACGTGAGATCGCACAGTTGAAGTTAAATAAAGCCGCGTGACCAGTTTATCTTCCCCCAGCCTTTTACAAATCCAACGGACCAGCTCTTGTGGATGACTTATATGAGTTACTAGTGAAACTGTGGGAGCATGAAACTGTCCCAACCGACTGGAGCCGCTCCGTCATAGTCCCAATTTTCAAGGGAGGCTCACGATCGGAATGCGGCAGCCATAGAGGAATCAGTCTGATCTCCATCGCCTCCAAATTGCTTGCCTCTGTCATCCTTCACACTGACTGACACTCTTGAAAGCCATATTCGTGAAAACAAGCCGGGTTTTGTTGAGGTTGTGACTGCATTGACTACATCTTCACCTTGCGTCAGTTGTTGGAGCACCGCCACATATATTGGCGGCCCACCGTTTTCGTGTTCCTCGATATCAAAGGTGCATTAGTTTCGGTGGACAGACTTGCACTTTGGGACTGTCTACTCAGGAAAGGTGTGCCCGAGCAGTATGTAAATATTATCCGAGCATTATATGCGCGTAGCTCGGGCAGAGTGAGGTATTACGGCAAGCTGTCGTCGACCTTTAATATCTCCAGCGGTGTGAGACAAGGATGCCCGCTGTCACCTTTCCTATTCAACTTCGCTATTGACGAAGTCATGGAAATCGCGTTCACAGGACACGACTTAGAATGTGTGAACCTGCTCCCAGGCGAACGAATTCTTGACATGTAGTATGCTGATGATATTGCCCTAATCTGTGACAGCTCACAAACGTGCCATGGGGCACTGGACAGATTAGCACTAACTGTCCGTCACATCGGGCTTTGCTTTGCACCATTGAAGTGAAAAGCGTTCATCCAAGATTGGTCTGGACCGCCTTCTACGCTGACCATTGCTGGGGATCAGCTAGAAGTCGTTCAAAAATTCAACTACCTGAGAGGTTGTATCAGCGCCCGTGGGATTGAGGATGAGATCACGAACCGTATAGCAAAAGCTCGAATTGCTCTTGTTAACCTTCGCCACCTATGGCGCCAGCGCGAATCACTCTTGCCCTGAAGGGTAGTGTACAGTGCATCGTACATTCGACCCTACTGTACGCTTGTGAAACCTGGCCGCTTAAAGCAGCGGACACAAAGAGGCTAGTCACGTTCGACCACTGGTGCCTTCGCAATTTAGCTCACATCTGCTGGGAACACCGCCTGAGCAACGAGCGTGTTCGACGCCTTGTTTATGGCACAAGAAAATGGAAATGAACCGTTCAGCACCGTCATTTCACGCACCAGGCTCCAACGACTCGGTCACGTGTTACGCATGCCAGCCCCCCGACTCCTGCGATGTGGGTTGTTTGCGCGCCGGGAGTGTGGATGGAAGAAGAGGAGGGGGTGGCCAAGCGATGACTTGGTCGAGAGGAATGAAGGCCCTCACTTCTGAGCTGGCCTCGGTTGGAGTGTCTCGGCTCCCTGGTTGGGGTCCGAAAGACGATGAACACGTTTGGTTAGACACACTTGTTGATATGGCTAGGAGCCGACCTCATTAGCGTTTGTGCTGTGAGTTTCTTTGTCCCACCCCATCCCGCTTAGCCTCCCCCTCCAACCACGATCTCACTATTTAGCCTTATGTAACTTTGCATAGTAATATTTTTTGATGCACAGTAGCCGACTGGTAGCTTACCGGAACGATGATTATCCGTTACCGGTAGCTCAGCCGGCTTGCACCAGTTGCATTTTTTCTCCTTTTTTCTATGTATTGCGGTACAGTAGATAAGGAGTTTCCCATCTCTAGCTAACGTGCATGATGATGATGATGATGCTCCACTCTCTCTGACTACTGACCCTTCAAACGTTACAGTAAGAGCTGTTCTCCAACAGCATATTGGTGGGCAGTGGCAATCACTCGGTTTCTTCTCCAAACGCCTGCAACCAGCGGAATCTCGCTACAGCACCTTTGGGAGAGAACTGCTTGCCATGTATTTAGCTATTCGTCACTTCCGATACCCCTTAGATGGCTGGGCTTTCGCGGTCTACAATGATCAAAAGCCTCTCATTTTTGCCTTTAACTTCTCCTCTGACAAATATTTACCACGGGAAACCAGGCACCTAGACTTTGTCACGCAGTGCACTGCTGGCATACGTCATGTCTCAGGGGTCAACAACTCGTAGCTGACGCTCTCGCGTTAACCTTACTCTTCACTCTTCGTCTACTGTCGACGTTGCCACCGTGGCTTCGACACATGCCCAAGATGAAGAGCTCCAACGCAACCTGCAGTCCATTCCACTGCATGTGCAACCCGTTCCAAGCCAATCTATGGACGGAACTATCCATTGCGATTTTTCCACTGCTTGTCAAAGACTCATCGTGCTCGCCTTTTTCATACGGAACGGCTCTGACGCCTTCCACGCACTACCTTACCCTGGTATTTGGGCTTCTTTGAAATCGGTCACCGAGCGTTTGTTTGGCCAAACGTAAAGAATTTCGTAACTGGACTGGAGCTTGTTTTCACTGCCAGCGCTCCAAAGTACACTAACACACCCATAAGTTCACTCTCGGCTCCGGATTCGCGGTTCTCACTCGTGCACTTAGGCTTGGTAGGATCCTTGCCACCCTGTCGCGGTGTCTTATACATACTGACATGTGTCAACCGCTTCACTAGATGGCCAAAAGCCATCCTAGGATCAGACTATACGGCCTAAACATTTATTCCTGCCTTTTTGGACCTTTAGGTGTCCTACTACGGATGCCCATCTACCATTAATACAGACCGTCGAACGCCTTTCGAATCTTCATAATTCGTTACGTTCCGCAACTTCTCAGGCTGCCGCCTTATCCACACGACGACATGACAACCTGCGGCGAATGGCCTATTGAGACATTCAATAAGGTTACCGTGGTCTTGATTTTTACACTTTGATTGGTGTGCCAATTTTTCCCCCTGTATATAACTGTTCATTAGTCCCGCTTGTATTGTGTTTGCGACTGAAGAGAACAATCGAAATGTTAACATATCGCAACTTATGTCTTCTCACTGCTCTGACGAAATGGCTGAAGGGGACCCACTGTTTTACTTTTCTGAAAAGAAGACTCCCCGTTACCGTTGCGAGGGCATTGGATCGATTGTTATCTTTGCGCTGTAAGTTAACTGTGGAACGCGCTCGAAGAGAATTTTACGAAGGATGTATCCGTTCAGGTTGTTTTCCGCGAAGATTTGCCAAAACCCTGTCAAGCAACAAGTTGCCAATTAACAACATTAATCTAGCAAGGATAGCGACGGCGCACATCAACGCCTGTCTTGAACAAGAAGGAAAATCTCTCGAAACGCAGACACGGTTCGCATATATGCTCAAAGAGTTATCGTTGGTTTGCCGGTTGAAATTTGAGGCCCTGTCTGCTGACATTATCCGTCGCTAGAGAAGGGAAACAGTCCGCAATCTGCAGGGTTCCCTTGCAAAAGCCCCAAACGTTGCCTTCCATACTGAGTGCTTAAAGCATGTATACAATCTGTCATCCGTACAGTTCACGCGCACACAATTGGAAGTTCTCTCACTTGGACTGAAGTACCGATTGCCTCCAAAAGCTATAGATAAGCTCAACACGCAGGCTCAGTTTGAGTATCTGAATGAGCAGCTCAGTGACCATGCGCCAAGGTCAATGGAAGATGCGGGTTGGTTCCGGGCAAAATTGGTAGATATTGCCAACCAATACATGAACACGCCGATAAGCCAGAGATGCTGTCTGAAAGCCGAACACTATATGGCGATAAAGGAGTTAAAACAAATGGGACACGTAATGTTTCTGCAACCGGATAAGGGATCAGGCATTGTTATAATGGACCGAACTGACTACATTGCAAAGATGGAATCTATTTTGGGGGACAGAAGGAAGTTCCAGTTAGACAAGACACCAGAAAACAACATCTTGGTCGAGAAGCAAGTGGCGCGGAAACTGCAGATTCTTTTACTACATGGTTACATCAGTGACTCGCAATACAGGCGGTTGAAACCGACCGGCACTCAGACACCCAGAATGAGGGGCGCTCCCAAATTACACAAGGCAGGGAACCCACTGCGTCCGATTATGTGTATGAACAACTCACCATACCACAACGTTGCGCGGTGGCTAGCGAAAATGTTGGAGCCGGTACGCAAACTCCTGGCCACGTATTGCCTAAAGGATTCCTTTGAATTAGTAGAGACAGTGGAACACATGTCGCTGGGTGCGGAGCACATGTACTCAATAGACGTCGACTCCCTATTCACAAACGTGCCTCTGCGTGAGACAGTTGACAATTTGTGTGATTTCATTGCGAGTCAAAACATGTATGTTGGCCTGCCGTTGGAGTATTTGAGGGATATGATTCTACTATGCACAGAAAATATACGGTTCGAGTTTGAGGGCACTGCTTATAAACAGGTCGACGGCGTCGCCATGGGTAGCCCTCTTGGACCAGTATTAGCAGATATTTTTCTCGGCCTGATAGAAAGACAAGTTACTGCCAGCATTGGTGAAGCTACGTTGTACAAGCGGTATGTGGACGACATCCTAGTCTTCACTAGCAACGAACATTTTGCGCGGCTATTGACAGTTCTGAATTCAATTCATCCGAATCTATCGGTGTCCCATGAGTTGGAGCAACAAAATAGTCTGCCATTTTTGGACGTACTCATTAAGAGACGGACCGATGGTACACTACAGCACACGGTTCATCGCAAGGCCACTTGGAGCGGGCAGTACCTCCACTTTTCCAGCTTTGCCCCGGTCGCATACAAACGTGGCCTAGTGAAAACGCTTTTCTACAGAGCAAGACGGATATGCAGCCCCGAAATGTTGCAAGCTGAAGAAGACTTTTTGTTCAAAACCTTGGTGTCAAATGGGCATCCTGAGAAGTTCATTCAGATCCACAGCAGGCCTCCCAAGGAGAAAATACCGGTGTTAACCGCGGAGAAAAAGAATGTTTACTTGTTCTTGCCGTTCAAAGGAGACCATGTATCGAATGATATCGGACATAAACTCCGGTCCGCCCTTACGCGCACCTACGCGACCGCTCAGTTGCGACTCATACATACAACACGAAGCCTTGTTCTTCATGACCGTCAGAGCAACTCATCAGTCAGTTCGGCCTCTCACGTCGTTTACCAGTTCACTTACGGTTGCGGTGACATTTACATAGGCAGGACTGACCGTCAGTTAGCTCAGAGGGTAGCTGAACATGTACCGAGGTGGTTGGAGCAACTGATGACGCAACAAGACGGAGTGAATCCGAGGAGGAACAGGAGTCCCGCATCATCTATCACCAAGCATCTCTTGGCAACCCGACATCAGGTGAACCCGGATACTGCGTTCAAGGTGTTATTGCGCAACAACAATCCGATTATCTTGGCAATTAGCGAGGCTTTGCTAATTAGGGCTTATCAACCTGTGTTGTGTGCACAGAAACTATTGAGACATTCAATAAGGTTACCGTGGTCTTGATTTTTACACTTTGATTGGTGTGCCAATTTTCCCCCCTGTATATAACTGTTCATTAGTCCCGCTTGTATTGTGTTTGCGACTGAAGAGAACAATCGAAATGTTAACATATCGCAACTTATGTCTTCTCACTGCTCTGACGAAATGGCTGAAGGGGACCCACTGTTTTACCTTTAGCGAATGGCCTAGTCGAACACTTTGATGGACAGCTTAAGTCATTTCTCTTTGCCACTTCGGACCCTGACTGGAGCGAAAATTCCTGGGTCTTCGCAGCAGCATCAAAGCTGACGTGCATTATGTACTGGCGGAGCTGGTTTACGGCACAAAGCTTAAGTTTCCAGGAGAGTTTATTTCGCTCCCCTCGCCATCGTGTATGTCACCGTGAAACTTCGCAGCCTCCCTTTCTCAACGCATGCTTTCGCTGCGCCCGCCCTCGTGAGTAGGCCAGAGATGTGCAAAGGCACAGTGGACTCCCTACCTGCGCTTACGTTTTCGTCCGCATAGACGCAGCGCGTCATTCTCTTCAGCCTCCCTACACCGGCCCCCTCAGAGTTCTCTAAGGAAATCCTGTGCATGTTACCTTAGACTAGAATGGTCACCGAACAACGGGGTCCATCGATCGTTTTAATGTGACATTTTTCGAAGATCCGCCCCCTTACCTGGTACAGCCGCAAAGGTAAACTCACCATCAGCTACATCTTCCGCACCAGACACTCTAGACCCCACTGTCACCATCGACCCTCCGGCAACCCAGCCCCAATCTCAGGCAACTGACCGACGCGGTAGACAGGTCAAACATCCAATCCGCTTTGTAGGTTTGGTTGGGGTTTGCTGTCTTCCTTGACAGGCATATGGTCCATCTTTCATAGTAATCGTGTGCTGTATTCACAATTTTTCGCAAAACTACAAAAATAACCTGAAACCCTTTTTACAAGATAGAGACGAACAAATTACACACATTTTTGTTTCGTATACTTGCCGCATTATTCATGCGGCATCACGCCGCCTATCCCGACCACGTCCCACCCTCCCCGAGTTTTACATTCCGGCACTCAAGTCCCATGAGAAACCGCAGAATCTCCTGACCCACCTGCTCGAAGCCTCCAGCCCCATAATCTTAGCTCCAGGCAACCGCAACTCCCCACTACATTTGCGTCAACGACTGGTCTGGCCCCCAAAGACGAAGTCCGGGATTCTTTGTGGGACGAGGACTCCGAATGCGGTGGGGAGAGTGACATCTCCCAAGCGCTCCTTCGGGCCGCAGCGGAGGAAATGTCCTGTCGGCCCTTTCTTGGACTGGCCAATCTCTTGCAGTCCGACCAGCTCGCCCCGACGGTCCACCGATGATGAACTCCAGTCCACACCCAAATAATAAATAGAAAATAACAAATAATGCAGGACCTAACGAACTCCACGCGCGCCCTAATTGTTCACGTGCACCTCCTACAACTACTACTTTACTTTCCCATCCTCACTTTGTTCCCCCACCTGACTTCTCTATCGAAGTTTTCCCTCATTCAGCCTTCTAGGGGGAGACCCCTGTAGTGAACATGAAACATTTACGCTTTCAGTATTTTCTGACGGGTTTTATTATGGTTTGTTGTTGTTTTACTGACGGCACTTCTGAATCACTTTCGAATTCTCTGGGATTCGCAAGATAGCTTGCTCTGTGCCCTTGCTAATTTGATTCTAATTTATTGTAGCTCTTTATGATACACGTTGGGCCCGGCTACGTACTCACTGCTGAATAATTGGGATCCGTATTAGTTCCTACTGGTTCTCATCACAACCAGTACCTGAGTTCCGCTCTACAAATCCGTTCACGTATTTTTTCTGTCCTCATCTTTGTTTTGTTAAGTTGCCGGCTTCAACTTTGCTGGCTCAGGAAATTTTCGCTATGAAATTCATTCGCCTAAATGCTGATGACTAGCTTAGTGGTTTTAGTACCCATATCCTGCCCTTCCGAGAAACTTATCCTAAGCCCTAGTTCACTCGAAGCAATTTTTCCGTTCGTGGCGTTATATCTGATGGTGTCAAATTTTACTGCTTTGTAGCAGTGCTTCCTCCACAAGTCGTCGATGATCTCGACACCGATTTAGAGCTTCCGGAAAAAGAAGACTTACGAAGAGCTGAAGGTAGTATTCTTAAAGCGACGCATCGTATCAGACCATGCTCGTATTACCCAGTTACTTAACGAAACTGAGCCAAGTGATCGGAAACCTTCTCAGATGCTGCACAAGTTGTAGATTCTAGCCAAGCCCCTCTGCGTTGGCGACCCTTTTCTTAAAAAAATGTGGCTTCGTCGCCTGCCACGTGATATAAGTAATCTCGTGTGTGCAAATACTGATACGTTTCTATCCCAGCTCTCAGATATTGCTGACCGCATCTGGAAATCCAACACACAAATTTCGCAGGTTCAATCCACTTCCAGTATAGTGGTAGCAGAATAAGAACGCAAGCAGTGGCAAACTCAACACCGTCCAGATCCAAACGCCGATTTCGACCTAACAGCCGACCGCGTTCACGATCATCCTCGAAATCTACACCACGTTCATCCTATTCTTGTTACCATGAGCGATTTGATTATCAATCCAGATCGTGCGGCTCGCCCTGTTCCTTCAAGCGCAACACTCAGGGAAAATGGCAGACCAGCACGTAGAGGCGACCGACGTTTCTGCTCACCGTACTCACCATTTCTTCCTCACCGATCGGAGGATGGTAATACGCTATGCCGCTGATACCGGCGCAGAAGTCAGCGTTATCCCACGTTATCCCAGTGAAGTTATTGGAGGCGACTGGCTTATTGTGCGCAGTAAACGAAACCATCATTCGCTTGTATGGTCAGCGCTCGCGCGCACTCAATCTCGACTTACGACGACCCTTCAAGTGGATATTTCTTGTAACCTATGTCCAGACACCAATCACCGGTCACGACTTCCTGCACCATTTTGACCTACTTGTAGATGCGAAAAGCACTATCTTATCAACCGCTCGACCAATATCGCCGTAGTTGAGACTTTGATAGACGCCGAGTCAATCAGTCCAGTGTGCGCGAATCAGATGAGCTCGCCCAACAGGCAAATGTTCCTAGACAGTTTACTACATGTCTTTCGTGCTGCTACTCGGATGCCCGCTGCGACAGATACCGCAATTCATCACATCCTTTCGAAAGGAACACCTGTTTTTGCGAAGGCCAGACGGCTTACACCCGATAACCTTCGAACCGCCAGATCCTAATTCGGGCACCTGTTCGAACTAGGCATCGTTAGACCTTTGAAGAGCCCGTGTGCGTCAAGAGTCAACAGACTGGCGTCCGTGTAACGACTACCGGGCACTAAATAACGTTACCATCCCAAACAGGTACTCCATCCCCCATATTCAGAACATCACGGCTAGCTTATGTGGCATCCGCGTGTTCTCGGAAATCGATCTGGTACGGCTTACCACTAAATCCCGGTCGCCGACGAAGACGTGGCAAAGATTGCCGCTATTGCTTCATCCGGTTTATTTGACATTTTACGAACGCCTTTTGGTGTACGAAACACAGTGGGTAAGACTTTGTATATTCGTATATCGACGACCTATTAGTAGCTAGAGCAACCGGGGTGGCTCATCAAAAGAACCTCAATATCCTCTTTAGATGACTCGCTGCCAATAATATTACCGTTAATCCTGATAAGTGTGTTTTCCAGCGGACCGCTCTGGACTTTCTTGGCCACCACATTGATCAATATGGCATACGGCCCTTAGACGACGAGGTTCAAGCTATCCGTGCTTTTCTTCTCCTGAACACGGTAGCTGTCATTCGCCGTTTCAGCGGCATGATCAAGTATTACCGACGATTCTTGTTTCAGTGCGCAGATTTGCTTAGCCCATTGACCGACCGACCTACGTGGTCGCAAGAACGGTAATATGGAACTTACTCCAGCCGCCGTCCAAGCTTTTAACGCCACTAAAGAGGTCCTAGCTTCCTCAGTCATGCTTCACCATTTTGACGCTAAAGCACCGCTTAGCATCGCTGTCGACGCGTCGGACTCCACCATCGGTGCCGTCCTGTAACAATATACTGAAGGATGCTGGAAGCCACTCGCCTTCTATTCGAAACGCCTACAGCTGACGGAATTCAATTACAATACATTTAGTCGAGAACTGTTAGCTGTTTACTAGGCCATCCGGCACTTCCAACATGTCCTGGAAGGTAAGCACTTCCTCATCTTTACTGACCCCCAGCCACTAACTTCCGCTCTTCGAAAGCAGTCCGCTCGACGCTCCCCGTGGGAAGTTCCTCACCAGGATTTCATCGCCCAATTTTCTACCGAGATTCGACACATTTCTGGCCAGTGGGATGTCGTCGCTATCGTTCTGCCTAGAGTATCTGCAATCAGTCTTGCGGGGTAGACAATGGACATGTCTGCCATGGCCGCTGCGCAGTCAGTCAATCAGAGTTCTTCGGGACTCCGCGATACATCACTAAAGATTTCTCCACATCCCCTGTCTTCATCAACTGGCACGATTTTCATGTGACAAGTCGGCCGGACGTCCTCGACCCGTCATTCCAGAAACACTTCGACGAGTTGCTTTTGATACACTTCAGAACATTGCCCACCTAGGCATTGGAGCCACTGTTAGGCTCGTCTCCGAGGGCTACGTTTGGCCCGGAATGCAGCGAGATCTTAAACGCTAGGAACGCAGCTGTCTCACCTGCCAGCAAACCAACATACCGCAGCAAGTGATTGTTCCACTTGCTCGCTTCCCGCCAGTTTCAGCTCGTTTTATGGTCCGCAGATTTAATCTTCGAATATTAACGATCCCCTTAAGGTTATTAGATACCCACGCATTCGTACCACCGCTTATCATCCGCAAGGAAATGGTGTGATGCAGCTTTTCCACCGACATCTGGAAGCTTCACTTATTACCGCCAATACAATATGTTGTCATGAAGCTATGTCTATAGTACTTCTTGACATCCGATCACTCCTGCAGGCCGATATAAATACCGCTAGTGCCGAATTGCTTTATGAACAAATTCGCGTTTACCTGTTGACTTCATTTCCAGAAGTTCAAGAATTCCCCGTTAAGACGCGAAGTACGCTCCGCAGTTAGCCAAGAGCATGCGTCACCACAAGCTTACCGACGCCGGAGAACAACGACATAAGTCCCACCTTCCTACTGACCTACAACATTTTCCGTTTGTTTCCCCCTTGTTGATGGTCTCCGCAAACACCAGAACGATCTTACGAAATTTTTTCAAAGTTTGTCAGCGTAAAGACGGTGATAGTAGACGAGAACCAGTTACGATGCACCGTCTCAAGTTTACCAACGCGAAACTGGAGACCGGCGAAGACCACTGTTCATCTTCTCTTGGCGGATCGACACAGCCTATGATGGACGAAACCCCCACCTCCGACGCCAAATAGTCTAATGAACACTCTCAATCAACGCACTCCTTCCTCTTCACTCCGACCCAGCAGACGTATCCTCAGCCGCTCCTCCGACTCTGCTATCCAACGGAACATCTAAACTGACACTGCCTCCGACCAAACATCATAAGTCGACTAGGTCCGTTAGGCGAGTTCATCTGCCAGCGTAGTAAAGAGTTTTGTTTTCCTTCCACTTTTAATTTCCTAGCTTTCGTTTCCCTCTTGGCCAAGTCCGTACAGAAACCAAAGACACGACAAAAGCCTTTAAAACCCCAAAATCAGACAAATGTTTCTAAAGACCCAATAAGAAGTCAAACTTTCTGAAAATTCCGAAAAAGGGAATAAACTGTCTTATAAACACAAAAAGAGTAGTGTTTTGTTCAGCGACTAGCTCAACCGTAAGTGTTATTGTCGCCACTGTCGCCACCACTGCCACTGCCATTGTTTCCTTTTAGCTTACATGTACGAACTGAAGATGATAAACTTGAAGCGAACATTTGATGCTCACGAACTCCCCCTACATTGTGTGTTGCTAGCGCCGTTAGGGAAAGCACGAGTAGGGGCCAGCTAGAGTCTGATCGCCGGGTTCTCCTCCAGCGTCTGCATCAGACTGCATCACCTGGTCAAACGGAAGGCTGGCCCCAGCACGGAAGTAGATCGTAGGGGCACCCATGGTCTCCCTTTCAGGACAGTAGGTGTGTAGCAACCTGGAGATTCCCCCGTGTGCTTGCGTAAATTATTCAAAATATTGTAAATTATAGTTTTCTTGTGTAGTAGGGAATTAAGCGGTTTGCTTGTCGGAACCTTGTTCCTATTTGTTTGAAACACAATACACACATCCGTCCTTGAACCCTGCGAAAGTTTCGGGAACTGAAATGGCTCGACCCGCGACCGGCGCTCGTCCACACAGCCGCATTTTCCATAGCTGAATATCTCCTGGTGCCTCACAGTTTAGCAATACCTAGTTTTCCACCTGCTCAATAAACATATTTCCTAGTTTACTTTGTGTGTTCTACCGACCACCTCGGGCCAGCCTTCTAGCCTCATACCAGATATATGGCGCACGATGTCATCCATTTGAAAATTTAAAAATCGTTTCAGACATTTGATCTCTCCTTCACAAGCTTCGGAATGAAGGCACGGCCGACCCAACCTTGTGTTAGTTGGGCAATTTTTAACGTAATCGTTGATTGGAAGTGAGAGTTCGTGGATGTCTGTCCGAAGCAATTAAGGTGGGGTGAGGTGCACTATAATCCCTTGCGCTAGAGCAGGCCTTCACAATCTTCATTCAGCTGTGACTCCCGTATATCCTTTCCATTTATCATGGCTTCGCACCAATGATCATCACAACTTCTGAAATCCACAATGACTAACAGTGGTAAAACTATTATTTCCAATGGTTACATTGCTATATTTTATTTTGATGGCTTGAATTTTAATGTTGGTGTCAGTGCTCTTTTCAATATAAACCTCATT
>OX104065.1:95614138-95689556 GCA_944474145.2 Dicrocoelium dendriticum | reverse complement strand
GATTTAAGTCCCATGGACCCAAGAAAGTGGTACATAACTGAGCGACCTTAGTTTTGTGTTCGCACACAATACGTCAACTAGTACTGTACCATTCACATATCTTTTGCTTTTACACATTTCACGTCAACCATCCTACGGAACAAGTCAAGCACTTGATTTTTAATCCGTGATAAGTCTTTTTCCATATTGCTCCAGCTTCGACTGACTGAATCCGTGGTGCACTATCATGGTCGGTGTAAGCCTTGCACATCTGATGTCCTATTTATAATTTTCTAACTGGAGCATTCACGTACTTCCAGCTGTGGCCTTTGTGATTTTTGACAGCACCCGCCAGAGAGCATTTGGTTGCATCCACATTAACTAACCATATATGTGATTCTGTTGATCCACGCGGTTCTTCCCATCTTCAATCCTTGTGGGTCCTGCAGTGATCTAATTACCTCCAAGCCTATTTGTCTCCCGATGTTATTACTTACACATTTGTGTGGATCAAAAAGAATAATAAAAGTCAACAATTCCAGCTTGTCACCCTGCTTTTCACCACTTTACTACCAAGTGGAATATGACAAAATACTAATCATTATTTTTCAGTTGCATAATCTCTCCATCAGAATTAAAAGTTTAGTTCAGTTCAGTTATACAACTGAGATCGAGGCGCTGAAGGACACCGAGTCCAGCTTCAACGACACCTCCATTGAACAAAAAGATAACCGTTGTAAGAAAACGAGAAAGAAGGAGACAGAAATACAGAAGGAGTTAAGGAAAGTGCATAAAATTAGGCGAGACGGAATATTGATAGCTGGACGCGAGAAACCGAAGGTAGGATAATTACTGATTACACATCTACACCATGTACTATAGGGTTTCCAACCACTGAGGTGGACCATCTCGACTCCACATCAACAATGGTGGTATACGGTAGTCTGCCCGAATCTCGGTCAGTTTCTTCATGCCTTTGTGCCACGTCATCGACCGGTCCTGTCGCGGTTTCTCAAAACAGCATATAACACCCCAACTAATCGCAGTTTTACATACCCCACCTTTCAATGACAGCCTGATATCTTACCGTCTTCATAGATATTTGAGCTTCTGAAAAGCAACACGGGCCTTGTACGCATGCGGTGCAACCTCAACTGTGATGTAATCAACAGAGGTGACGCGATTAACGATTCAAGCGAACAGGTCTACTTAATCCAGTAGCGGTTCGTTGATAACTAAAGCCGGTTGTGTATTGGTCCAACCCCAAAACATTAGCTTACATTTTGATGGTGCAAAGCACACGCGTAAGCACGCGGTGCTACTCGTCAATCTATTCAGTAGTGCTTGCATAGCTATTGCATCAGACCCAAGGAGAGCTATGTCGTCCGCATACTCAAGATTTGCCAGTCGATAAGTTGGCAGAACTTTTACTCCGGAGTAGTTTGGAAGGACGGAGGCATCCATGATCATTGCGACCACAAATTTGAAGAGAAAGGAAGATATAGGACAACTCTGGCGGATCCAACTTGTCGTGCGGAACCCGGGAGATGTATTCCCGTAGATCCTTTCCGAGCCTCAGGAGACTTCAGAATGGAAAAATTCTCTATGTGCTCCGTTCACGGATAGGCAGTGCCGCAAGCAAGCACAATCAACAGTCGAAGGAAGCTTTTAGGTTAAGGAGCACCAACATAATCGGTCGTCTTTAAGTGTGTCTGCCCTATCACTTGACGAAGAGTAAATATATATGCTCGATGTAACCACGAGCAGGGCGGAAGACATCCTGGCTTTCAGTGATTCGGTTGTCACGACAATCACCAACTTGTTGAAGAATGTTACCTAGAAATTTTAGTGGCAATGAAAATGGGGCAAAACCTCGGTTATTGTCGCACAAGGTCCTTCGAGCTTTTTGAAGATCAGCACGACAGTTGACAGTCTGAGGGCACATCCCTAGTGTTCCATATAGTGTTGAATAGAGCAGAAAGTTCGCTCAACTAAGGCACCGCCACTGTTCAGCAAAGAAGGAGGATGATAACTGGCTTCGGGAACATAGCTTTGTTTCAACACGGCAAGTTCATGTAGGATCTCTTCCGAAGTACTAAGTGAGATATCAACTCCCTAGGTATATACCTTGTTTAAAACAACTTTCGCCCTTAGATATCTGATAAGCATAATCCACCTCAACACCTGTCATCAGTGGCGATAAGGATTACACACAACTATATACAACTTGTAGTGGAGGTAAGCAGAGGTACGCACAAACAAAATGAAAGGGGAAGTCTCATCTCTGCTCCTAGAGAAACCTAAACTGACCGCTAATTGTTTTTGAAGGCAAAACAATAGTATATTCCAGCTTATAGCGATAGCCTTGGTAAAGTGCAAGTGATATGAAGGGAAAGAATTCTGAATCCCATGTTGACAACAATCTGGTGACACGTGATCCATAATTGCCCACAGGTCGAAAATGCTGTCGGTTGCGCGAACGCGTTGCTCGAGATGGGCATGCATACTGCGCAAACTCACGTTGCAGCTACTTTGGCACTTGCTACTTCCTTGAGGAATCCAGTGTTCTGTCGGTTCTGCCTATGAAGCAGCCCCACAAATACACACACACACACAATGAGAGTTGACCGCGATAAGCTGATCTCCCTTTAGTAGAAGTGGTGACAACTTATGGGTTCGGTCGATGACATGTTTGACGGCACAGAAAGTACGCCGAGTGACTGAGGTTGGATGTCAACTTGTCCTCAAGGTAGAAATAGTACACTCTTAAGTACTGCTCTAAAGGCATTTTCTTCCTAGACATTCGATAGTTAGGTCCTCTGATTTTGGTGTGCTTCACATTAAATTTCCGAGGGTAGCCTTTAGTGATCAATGTGTTGGCAAAAAGCCCAATTTTGTCAGCAGGACAATCAGCCGAAGGTATTTTCCTAACAGGGCTAAATGGATACTTTCTTAGGTTCCACTTGTACTGCATTGGTGTAAGACAAGTGAAATGTAGCTACTGATGGGATCGGGGACGTTTAGACCTAGCTGTTACCCATGCGGTGGAGGCGAATATTCAAATATGAAAGGCAACTCGGTTTCACAACTTCTCCAGAGCCCTCAAATTGCTACGCGCAGCATTCAAGCGCATTACCAATTGCCTGTTTGGATCAAGTCAAATCAAGTTAAGAAAGTGCTTTATGCACCCAGAACGGGTGAATATTCAGCCGTAACACACAGGCTTTGAGCGATACAGCATGAGATTCAAAAAAGTAGATCAATATTTGGAAAAGCATAATAACATCAGAGCATAAACCGGTTTGGCACTTCTTGGACAACTTCGTTTGAGGTTCTAGTAAATGTCGCGCTAGGTGGTGTATAATTTATGAACTGGTATAGGTGGATTTATACTTCTGTCTGGTTGACGAGGTTGACACACATTCAGAAAATACACTATAGAGGGGTGACTTGGATCCACAAGTACTCTTGAGGCTAGTCTCTAACAAGAACCAACGTGAGTAGATACAAGTATATCAACGAACCTCAGCTTCGATACATCGCTGTATCGCGACAAGTGTTTTAACGATCTGGAGATTAATCTGAAGTCCTTGCCCAATACACCAAGAAAGATCACTGGTGAGCAGTACGTCCAGTGTGGAAGAACACAGGCAGTGACAAAACGAAGTATCAAATCATGGAGGACAGGGGAAGCTCGCAGATGTGAGGTGTAGAACGATAACCTCCGGACTTTTGTGAAGGTTTCTTTTATATGGTGTGACCAAGCTAAATCGTAGCTTAGCAGTACACCCAAATACTGTACCGATGTGAAAGAGTGCAACTTCTTTCCATCAATGTTGATTTCCGGGCACTGCTGGAGAAGCTGTTGATATCAGCTTCCCCTGTACAGTAAAAAATGACAGCATTGCATTTTGACACCTTGTGAGCTGACTAGCAGGCCTTTGACAAAAAGATAAGATCGTTTGGATATGTTGTAATCAGACTGAAGTGGTAGTGTTCGATTGATTGACGCCCATGACAATCTCATCTGCAGGGTTGCCTCCCTTGAGACTCACATTGGACTGATAGTTGGAAAAGAGAAATGGTGATAGAATAGCTCCCGGAAGAACTCCGGAGTTTGTGATTAGGGGCGAGAAGCTTCTGCCTCCGAATCAGGTAACCTGGGTACCACCGGTAAAATAATCCCTTAAGAGGTGGACGGTGGTAGGATGTACTCCAGCACCGCGCAGATCTTCAAGCAGTAATTCGCTGTTAACGCAGCCGAATGTATTGCTGTAATCCGATGAAAAAACTCGGGCGAACTTGATTCTATTGTCCAAGGATGACGGAACCGAGTGCACAAGTTAGGCTGCTGCGACTTAGGCTGACCTCGAACTTCGGTAGGCAAAATGAAGAGAATCAATTGACTTCTTTTGTGTCAGCATTCTCACAAGAATTACTTTTTCGAACCCCTTTAAGGCTACCGAAATAGAAGCAATTGGTCGAGATTTGCTTGAACACTTGTTTGGTATTGGTGTGACATTGACACCTCTCCAGCAGTTGGTAATGTTATGTTGTGTAATGCATAATGTGTATAAAGTAACCAGAGGTTTGGCCAGAAATTTAGCACATAACTTGAGGGCAACGGGAGGCAGTCAGTCTGGACCACTTGCTTTTCTTTAGTTAAGCTGTTTCAAGAACTTGTGTACCGCGCCGCTATCGACAGGAGGCAGTGAGTCTGCAGACAATTAGGTTTGGGCAAAGGATGGTTCAGAGATCGGATTGCTACAGCTGTTGCGAAATTCATGGTTCAGTTTCACCGCATCTACGTCGGAGGTAGATGTACGTCAAGTAGGCTCGTTTAGTTGCTCTAACGTCCTCCAGCGTTCGCTGCAGCTACTATTCCCAAGTATAGCCTGAACATACACGTTGTTGAGACGCTGCAGCTCCTCCTTAATATGAGCAGATAGTGACTTTACTGAAGCGTTGACAGTTCCTTTGAAAGCTTTTGCTTTTTTTCTACGTAGCCGCTTTAGGTGGGGGAAGAGAACCTGTCCGCACGGCTGAACAGTATTTCACAAGGACAACAAATATCAGAACAAAAGTTTAAGTAACTTGTCAACTGATAGCAATACAGAAGAGTAGTGACCGGGGCTATATCACATAAATAAATAAAATAAATTTGTATATTTACCGACGAACGGTACACGGCCCCATAAGTGGGAACGATCATTTGTATAGTGAACACGTTGCATAACATTAAAGAAAAGTTTATTGATAGCATTTCGGATCATGATTACTTTTCCTTGAGTCCTAGACCCGCGCAACTCATATGTAAAATTTACGGATGTAATAACTTATTCACCATGGTTGCTGCCGTCCCCTGTAGTTCAGTGATCTCAACCACGGACTGGCAACAGTCGAGTTGCGAGTTCGAGCCCTAGCAGAGTCAGACGGAATGCGTACTGCTGACGATTCCATAAAGGCGCGTACAGTGTTTTTCCAGGCTTGTGATGACTGTCTGAGTGAGTCTAGATGCGATGAATTTCTACCTGTACTGACAGCAATACGAGGATACATTAAAGTCAATGGTGGTTGATAGGATTTCTCGCAGTCGGTCAATATTCTGTGCGGAACGCTGCATCCACCTGAACTTGCAGTCGTTGCAACGACTATTCACCTTATGATTTGTCTTAGAGTAGATCACAGGACACAAGTTACTTGTGAGTGATCAGAGCTACCCAACTTCGCCTGGTTACACACAAGCAGATTCAATGGAGAACCGTGCCCACTGTTAAGCCGGCCTCGGTCATTCGATCCCTGTAACCATTTCTCAAGTGGGATATTCTCAGCGTCGATCGCTGTCACTGCCAAAAGTGTCCGCATTGTCGGCGCCACTGTTCGTTAAGCACTCCTGGTACAGATCGCCAAAGTATGGAGTGGAAGCAGACTCGTATTGGTTGACGCCCGTCACTTTGACTCTGCCACTAAGCTCTCAGAACACCAGATCGCAGCAGTTGGGAACTCAAGGCCGTCAACCGCCAGTTGTTAGATACCATTCCCTGCTCTGGTTATCGCTCCTCAAAGAGTTCCAATAAGGGCGAAACTGTCTTGAGGCGTAGGCAAAATAATCGGCTTCTGCGTTAAGCGCCCCATTTGTGTCATCGTATACAAGTCTAGTGTCCAATTAATCGAAAATCCTGGACATTTCACGGATGTCATTCGTGTGTCGATTGTTTTTCTCATTAGCCTTACACTTGCTCTGACAATGTCGCCAAATAACAGTAGCGAAGAAATGTGCGCAGTTATTTTACTACAAACTGCCTTTAGCATTACTTATCAATTAGAAGGTGAAAAATATCCAGCTGCGTACTATTTATGCCGTCATATAGGTGGACCTAGGCCGACGTAAACTTTTACCATTTATAACGTCGCCTAGTGAATCAAAGTGAGATAGAAGGAAGGGAATCGGCTTTGTCTGTACAAAGGCGTCTGCACGTGGTCGCACCCTCCGAGTTATATCCCTTCAACAGCTTTATGCGCAGTTTTACGTACTACTGAGAATCAAGATGCGCAGTGGCTGCGAATGGATAGTTCGTGAGATGACTCGGCATTTAATTTGCAACCGATGATTCCAGCACAGGTTTGAGTGAACCCATGCGAATTAAAGTCAGGTAGATTGTCGGCCTGATGATTCATGTAGATTAGATAGAAATACCCTATGGATACCAACAACATACGTGTAAATTTGGCGATGAGAGGATTAGTGGAGTGGGGTGGGGTGATATCGAAACCTTACCTAAATAAACACATCAATGCAGGCGAAGCCAACTAAACTACCGTAGTAGCAGACTGAACAGCAAATTAGTAACCATATATTATCATTATTCAATTGGTGGAATAATTTGACCATGTGTCCCGGTAACTGGAATCTCAAACAGCCGCCAAGCAACGCGGAATAAAGTGTATCATCCGGCTTAGCAGCACTTTGGACAAAATAGGTAGAAAAGTGCTGGTATGCGGTGATTTGTAAGAACTCACAATGGAGTGATACATCTGCCATCACTGTGGGGATGCGCTTACCATTGCACAGCGGTATACTAAATTTAAGTGCTGATCTTGAATAAGAAGTGGCAGTCATCGAGGACACTAAAAGAGGTTACAGTTGCGGGTGACAAAGGGCCTAGTGGCCAGATAGGAAAGTTGATGCACCAAAGCTTTTCTAACAGGCTGGCTTTGAAATAGCGGGCTAAGTTACTCTCTTGTTTTGTTTTTGTTGTATTTTTGGGCACCCACCGGGTGTCTGGGTTGTACCACCAATCGCGTTTGCCCACCGGTTACTTCAAAGCAAACTTCTGTCATTGCCATTACTGGGACCGAGATGCAGAGTTTCCGTGCTATTTTGTCCCAGCAATTCACGACCGGTTTTATCCTCTGCAGGTTGAGATAGCTTAAGAGTGCAGCCCAACACGTGGTACTTGACATCCTACACATTTTTGACTAATCCGCTGAGCCCTGTGAGCAGCCCATGACCCAGTAGTCAGAGGTTGATAAGTAAGCATTGGACTACCCCTTTGTGTTCATGCATTGTGAGACGTTCAGTGGCCTAGTTCCAAAGGTGTAAGCCGTCAGCCACTATTTGTCGGGTTCCATACTCAAGTCAGGTTATCCCTACCTGGAAAGTTCAAATCAGGACGAATCCGGTCATGGGTGGGGCGTTGGCCGAAAGCATCAAGGAAAGTAACCGCTGTTGGGATGCTCTCTCGACTTTGTGAACATCTGGTTGTATGGTGCCGGCACGTAGCCTAAAGGTAATGAACTTGTCTTGTAAACTGAAGGCGCGGGTTAGAAGCTGCGTAGAAACAGAGCGACCATCGTAGTATCCCTAGCCCACGTGCGACCAGTGGTGTTTGTTCGGCAGCGAAGCGCCGGTTTTGCGTACCGGCATACTGCTAATGCCTTTCTTATTTCTTTCTCCTTGTGCGCTAACAGGTTGGAATTTTAGGCCAATCCACTTATGCAATCCACTTAGTTTTGTTAATTTCATGAATAAATCGATTTGCAGTCAGTGTAACTCAGAACCAAATAATCACAACTACTGGGCCACTTGTTTACTTCAATCTTCCTGCACTTGTACTTAGACTCCACGCTTTTACGATGCAGTTGTACCCAATATCTAGTCTCAGTGTCCTGCTTCCGGTTGGCTGATTGCAACTGTATTATTCTAGTCGATTTGCTAGAGGATGGTTTGTCTATTAACTCATTTACATCCGTCGCACTCTCGATGATGCTCGCCATACGCTTGCCGGTCCGCGGTGCATTAGCATTGATGTCTCGTTTCCACGTAAGAATGTCGCCCTGTCTTCGTGCGAAATACTTGAAGTGGTGGGTCACACGACGGAGTAACCACGTGATGGTTGGTGGCGCAATATGTTTTACATAACGAATGGTCTTACGTATTTGAAAATCCTACACAGCCGAATTGATGGATAAGCGGCCACCATGGAGCAAAAGCGACGTGCGACTACCATGCGCTTCTGCGGAATATGAACTTGTTTTTCGCCTCGTAGAGATAAAAATAATTTGGAGCCCAAATTTATCTTTGTTACTTTCCAGTCAAGTTCCAATACGTCAACATGTACAACACAACTGTGAGAATAACATTTAGCGCATCATTTAATTGACAATAAAATACTATTTTCTAACTAATCAACCTATATTAGCCATCATTAGGATCATTTTCTTTACTTTGACTTGGTTGTAACAGCCAGTGGTGGTTAACGATTTTTCCCAGTTGGTTTAATCCCAGCAATACAAACGTGATGTTTCGCGTCAGCATCCACACCAGAAGTAGGTCGAATGCCCTGTAAATGCAGACAGCATGCATACCGTGGGAGTGTTGCACTATGAACGACTGGACATTCACTTTCCGTTGGGCTAGCGTGTACAACAGACCCATAGACGGTTTGAGTTGCATAACTGCACTCATGAAATACAGCCCGCATGGGAAGGAATAAAACCGAGGTTACGTAGAAAAGGAGTACGGTTAACTGTGAGCTAACGGCCCCCTCCAAAGAATACCATTAACGGGTAAGCGACTATGCGTAACGGCAACATAAGTTTATAGTGTCTCAAACTAAATACCAATGCCTAGTATGGTTTGTAGACATAAGGTGAACAGCTGGTTTTTTTGATGAACTTTTGTCTGTCCCTAAATGTAGTTGTCGACAAGTGGAAGCAACTGTTATAAAATGAGGAGCACCGGAAAAGTTAAGTGGGGTTGAAACTAGAATGAGGAAACAAACGAATGACTTTAAATTCCGAGGTAACGATTAGTGACTTGCTTGTTTGGCCTACCTCTGCTAGCGGGCGTCCGTACATCCCAATTTAGCTATTCAGCCTATTAAAGATAACTTAGTATCATGGATTGTTCGCATTGACTGCCAGATAATAAGTGATAGTGGAACCGAAAGAATGTACTCATACGGTATTCCGAAACGTTGGATTTTAATGCATTTTGTAACCTCTGACTGCCCATTTGTTTTGAATGCGTGTACATCCACTTGCACTTTGGCTCCGGTGAGTCTCGCACTAAGTCGTACCTTGACCATGCTGACTTGCCTTCTATTCATCGTAGTTGTTCAATACGCGTTGGGTCCAGCTACCTCTACCCTGTCTCCTTTTTAGCATGTCTCATATGTGTCGTCGCTACCGACTAGTGTCCGAGGCGCTGCCTGACAACTGGTGACTCCGGCTCGGACCAAGCCACCTGCGATTTCGAATTTCATCGGGTTAAGCCCGTTCCATTTACCTTGTCATTTAGTACTCTTTATTATCGTCTTCTTACCTTACGTTTATTTTAATTCACTTTTTATAATCAGTAAGCTGGTGGATAAGCCATCCACTTCTGTGGTTAATGCTGCAGTGTTATCCTCCTCAATTTTTTTTTGAGAAATGACCCTTTGTTATGATTACCACATTTAGAAGCTACTTTATACAAATGTAGAATTTCTCCTCATTGTGCAAAATAACAACAATTCACAGCTCGACTTTCTCAGGGTATATCCGCACACATGAGCGACGTAATATCATGCTTACCTTCCAAGAGGAAATATGAGACTCCCAAGCAGGCCATCATCCAGCGAATCACGCTCTCCGACAAGTTACATCTGAAGCAACTGTTTTAGGATATAAAACTAGAAGACGCAATGCCTTCAAGCTTGTTGCGAAAAATGAAACCTCTCCTTGACACGTCCAAAATGGACGCAATAATTCTTCGCAAAATGTGGATGCAACGCCACACTGAAAGCACTCAGGCTATCTTTGCGGTGACCAACACCTTAACAATCGCAGCAGTCGCTGATCTAGGAGATCGCGTCATCGAACAGCACCAACGAATGAGGCATTCGAGAACACCTACTTGACTTAGCACCGCACCAGCCCCAGCGACACCTACTACCAGCGAGCCACCTGCAATATACGCCTTCTACTCTCCAATAGCGTCGTTTCGACGCCCAGTGGAGAAAGTCATCAGAGACCATAAGCACTGCGCTCAACTCTAGATCATCGCACCATCGCACGAAACCTAGCCTTACTGCTTTTAACATTTGCGTTTCGATACTAAGACCCACAGTTGTGAACAAGCATGTAGCTTTACTGCAGGAATCTACAACGCCGGCTCGTATTGGCGATTAAGGTTGTTGACAAAATTCAAAGTAGTTTCGTTTTAACGATTATGATTTCGGGACCCAGTTCTTAGTTGATATCAGAGCGGAAGTCAGCGTCATCCCTCCTATCCCAGGTAAGCCGATTATTTCTTGGTCGACAAGTCTAAGCGCCGCTAATAGCACACCAATAGTCACCTTGGTCATCTGTCACTTACATTGAACCTAAGCTTTCAGTGAACATCTCGCTGGGTATTAACTGTTGCCGCATATCCATTGCCATCCCCGGTATATACTTAGATATTTCAATCTCTTGGTCGGTGCGAAACGCCAGACGATAGTCGATCCCGCAACGAAACTCAGTGCGTATGACATCAACGCCGACATCGCATCACCGGGGTCTGCGGCCTTTCCCCAGACCTCATCAGACTACGTTCACTTCTTCTCCTAGTACTCCAAGGTCGCTTGAAAAATAAACGCAGATCTGCTCGTAGCATCTGAAGTCACTAACACATATAGAGAATGGCCCGCTCGACTCATTTTGTTCACGTCGACTTTCACGGGAGAAACTTAAGGTAGCTAGGGCGGAGTTTGAGAACGTGCTCGAACTCGAGGTAACTCAGCCTTTAGACAGCCTTTAGTCCTCCTCCTGCAGATGGTCCCTAAGAAAGTTGGTGACTAGCGCCCTTGCGGTGACTCCCGCGCATAAAATATGCTAACCGTTTTACATAGGTATCTCGTCCCACATATTCAGAACTTAGTCACATACCTCATAGGTGAGAAAAGTTTAAGAAGATCTTGTTCGAGCATATCAACAGATGCCTGTTGAGGAAAAAGCCCTTCCTAAAACAGTCATCATCACTCCTTTCGGTTCGTACGCCGCGCAAACCTTCCAAAGTTTCATCCACGATGTCATTCTGTGCCGAGACTTTGCCTATTACTACCTCGAGGATATTTTAGTAGCCACTTATTCCGAGGAAGAAAAGCTTGACCGTTTTCATTCTCTTTTCCAGCAGTTGACCAAACACAGTGTCACAGTAGACCGGACTAAGTGTGAACTCGGCAAGTGAACCGTAGCATGCCTAGGCCAGCTCGTTTCTTCGCCGGGTAACGAAGTTCTTCCTGATAAGATCCAGACAATTAAGGACTTCCCAACTCCGGCCTAATTCAAGCACCCTCGTAGATTTTGTGGCTTAGTCAACTACTATGGCCGCTTCATTTCTAGCTGTGCTCAGAAGAAATGAACGTAAGTTCGCTTTCCCGGACACGGTACACATAGCCTTTATCGAGCTCAAGGATGCTATCTCCAACGTAGATCTCACCCATTCTGAACCGACTGCACGTCTCTCAGTTACGACTGATGCCTCAGACGTCGCGGTAGGAGCTGTCCTCCAACAGCATGTTGGTGAGCAGTGTCAACCTCTCGGTTTATTCTCTAGACGCCTACAGCCAGCAGAGTCCCGCTACAGCATGTCTGGTAGAGAACAGATCACCGTCTGCGTAGGTATTCACTACTTCTGGCACATACTCGAAGTTCGTGATTGCACGGTCTACGCTAACCACACGTCACTCATCTTTGTGTTTAACTCCATTTCTGACAAATATCCACCGCAGAAAACCAGACACTTAGACTTTATCACGAAAATCACTGCTGACATAAGTCATGTCTCCGGTGTCGCCAACCCCGTTGCCGACGCCCTCTTTCTCGTCAACCTTACTGTTCATTCTATCTGCCATCGAGATTGACACCATGGCATTGGCTAAAGCCCAATATGGGGATCTCCTACGCACCATACAGTCCACTTAATTGCAGGTGCAACCGGAACAATCCTTTGTGACATTTCCACAGGTTGTTTTAGATATCTTATACCTGCCTCATTTAGACGCAAAGTCTTCGATACCTTTCACTCGCTGGTATTCGCGCATCTTTAGAACTGGGCGCCCAGCGTTTTGTTCGATTACGCGTAAATAACGATGGATGTACCTGGGTTTCCTCCTGACTTCAATGCCAGCGCTCCAAACTATATCAACACACGCGTCTTCCTCTTGGCTCGTTCCCCAGACTCTCGGTTCTGACATGTACACCTATATCTAGTAGGTCCTTTGCCTCCATCATGCGGATTCATATACATTCTTACATGTTATTCGAGACAGGCTGAAGGCATCAAAAAGAGCCAGTCAACAGCTTGGACTCTTACGGAGGGCTTTCAGGAATTTCGAGCTATCAATCTTTCCGCAAATGCTGAACGCCTACGTGAGGCCTCATGTGGAATGTGCGATCCAGGCTTGGCGCAAGCGCGACATCGATGCACCTGAAGCTCCACAACGTAGATGGACCAAACTCGTTAGAGGATTGTTTCATCTGTCCCACCAACGCAGACTGCAGTCCCTGAGATTGTACGGTGGGAAATATCGACGTCAGCGAGGAGACCTCATCATGGTTTACTTAATACTGACGAACCCAATTCACCCATGTCGCAATCTTTTGCAGCTGAGCCAAAATACCAACCTGAGAAGCTATCAGCTCAAACTGGCTACACACTACAGTCGACTTGATTGTCGACGAAACGTTTTCTCCCTCCGTGTGTCCCGTACTTGGAATGCCCTTCTGACTCATGTTATCCTTGCTCCCACATTAACGCTTTTCTAGAACGCTTTGATGAAACGCATCCAAACTTGCATTACTTGATATAGTCCGTTCCACTTGGAGGAAGAAATAACGCAAACCCAACCATGTGCTTAAGGGCCCTCTCCGCAACGTGGCGGTGAGGATACATGCAGAAGTGTCCATGTGATTAGCCTGGATGTAGCTAAACTGGATTAACATACCACATCTGTCAAATAAAGAAACAAACGAGTGATCTTAGTCGTTTCCGTTTTCATTTCTCACGCACTTATTGAACTATAACAGCTCTCTATACTATTTTGCGTACTCAAATCCCAATCCCACTTCAAACTTTCGTTATGTAATAGTGCATTTAACTCCGTGGACGCTTGAAATAACGATTTACTTATTCGATGATCCTACAAATTTTAATTTTTACTTCAATCATCCTACGGAACTCGTCAAGCACATGCTTTTTTACTCGTGATAAATCATTGTTTATTGTCCGTGTGTCGACCGTTCCACCAGATGGTCAGAAGCCATCGCTGTATCAGACTGCACAGCCGAAGCTGTTATCGGTGCCTACTTGGATCGTTGGGTCACGCATAATAGATGTCCCTTCACACTCACAACTGACCGTGGAACGTCTTTCGAATCTAAATAATTAGATATGTTCTGCAACCTTTAGTCTGCCGCCGTATTTATCAACAGCGTTACACCCAGCAGCCAACGGATTAGTTGAAGGCTTCCATAGACAGCTTAAAGCCTTGTTCTACACCTCCTCAGACCCCGACTTGAGCGAAAACATTTCACTTGTCCTCTTAGGTGACCGCAGCAACATCAAACAGACTTGCACTACGCATCAGCAGAGCTGGTTTACGGTATATAACTAAAGTTACCTAGAGAATTCGTTTCCCATCCGGCATCCTCCTGTATGTCCAAATTTATGTTTGGAAGTCCCTTGAGTTCAATACGCCAGACTCCTCGTTAGCAGACCATCATCATCATCATTATACACGTCAGCTAGGAGTGGGAAAACACCTCCGCTATTGTGCCGCAATACATGAAGGAAATACATGGTTGGCGGCATCCGGTTTCGGATTTGCCTGTCACTGTGGCCAAACACAGGACGCCTGCGCCTACAGAGGGACCATGGATGGCTTGCGCTGCACCACCCACAGCTCCAACCACACACCCCATATGCAGTGTAAACCCGAAGGAATAAGACCGGGAGGCATGTGGATGGGAGCCACGTTTCATCAACGGAGCCGGCCCACACTCCTTCACAGGCAAACACAAGCACACTGTATTTGGGGAATCAAGCGCACACAAGGCGGTGGCTGGACCGTAGTCCGCTCCATACTGAGTGCATGGAACCACTCTTCGAGCCTAACACGGCCACAAGAACCGTGCACCCCGTCCCCTCCAGCAACGACCAACTGTCTCCTGGAGCCAGTATGGACGAGGTAGTGGGTAATAGACAGGTAGACACCTTGTCAACATGCACATCAAGCGCAGCCACACCGGGGATATCAAATAACAGCCAAACACTTGAGAGAGAGAGAAAGAAAAAGAGAAAAACTCGATTAATGCATAAGGAAACGGTGACATAAACCTTAATTAAATAATAAGTTGTTTACAAACAAATCCTAGCTAAGTGCACGAGGTCAGGAAGTATAGTTCACGGAATGCCACGAACACAAATATGCTACGGAAATCGAATACAATTGGCTGAAGCGATGTGTGCAAGTTAATGGAATAGAGTACAGGGAGATATTTATATGAGAAAGAAAAGCATTAAGGTAAAAACTGTAAACCCACCACCTGAAATAAAGAGACTTAGCATGCAAGCACGCGGTTAGTAAATCGAATTCAGGCGTGCCTACAAACGCTGCGCCGGCTCGTCGTAATTCTCTGCAGGACCCGTCGTCGCTTCTGTAGTGGCCCCAAATGGCACAGCGCATGGCCCACTAGACATTTATATGAGAAAGAAAGGCATTAGGAGAGAACCGAAAACCCACCACCTGAAATAAAGAGACTTAGCATGCAAGCACGCGGTTAGTAAATCGAATTCAGCGTGCCTACAAACGCTGCGCCGGTGCTGCCTACGTTCACTGCGGGACCCGTCGTCGCTTCGGCAGTGGTCCCGAGTGACCTCTCTCATGGCTCACTAGGCCTGCCTGACTAAGGCACTCGCGACCGCATGTTCTACAGCACAATGCGCTCGATGTCGATGGAGTACAATTTATCGGTGCTTGCCGCTTCCGCAACTGCCGCTTCTTCTCTGCATGCATGAGGGCTTTCTCCCGCACCTCAGCAACTGCCTTCGTGATTAGATCGCGCCATGCACGCCGATCAACCGTCTTCGATTCCCATGATCTGCAATCAAGATTAGAACGTGTGAGGCTCACTTTAATCATGTCCTGGTAACGTAACTTTGGTTTCCCAGCATGCCGCTTCCCTATACTCAGCTGACCGTATAAAAGTTGTTTCGGTATTCGCGTCGAATCCATACGGCTCACATGACCGAGCCATCTCAGGTGTCGCAGTAAAAGTATGCCGTCCACTGCATACATCCCACTTCGGCGCAACACTTCCGTGTCTGCAACTCTGGCGCCCCAGCCGATCTGCAAAATTCGTCGCAGACACTGCTGATGGAACCGCTCGAGATATCGCACATCCCGCCGGTACATCGTCCACGTTTCACTGCCGTATAGAAGAACGGACAGTACCATGGATTTGTACACCATCAGCTTCGTGCCAATGCTAAGCTGATGGTTGTTCCACACTCGGTACTCTAGCTTCCCGAATGCCGCTGCCGCCTTCGACACGCGATTACGCAACTCAACGTGTAGCTGCTGATCAGTCGACATCACACTCCCAAGGTAGCTGAAGCGGGAGGTGGTTTCCAATACTTCAGCACCAATGCTGATTTGCGGCAATATTGAAGATTGCACCTCCGGTGAAGGCTGAAAGAGACACACAGTTTTGCTTGTGTTGATGGTGAGCCCGAATTTGGCCGCTGTTGAAGCCAGAGCACTAGTCATGTGCTGCAACTCATCCGCGCTATGTGAAAACAACGCACAGTCGTCAGCAAACAGCAACATATGGATAGTTGTCTCACAGACTAGAGTTCTCGCACCGAAACGACGGATGTTCAGCAACCCACCATCAATACGGTGCTCCACACGAACACCGTAAGCACAAGCCGCATCAAAAGCACAAGACAACATTGCATGAAGATAGATATTAAACAGGGCAGGAGCTAACACACAGCCTTGCTTCACACCAGAGACAACTGTAAAGTCATCCGAGGTCTCTCCACTCAGCTGCACCCTCGCTCGCATACCACTGTGCAGACATTCAATTAAACTTACAAACTTACGCGGGCAACCAAACTTACCCAACACCAGCCACAGTGCCTCGCGGTTCACCGTATCAAATGCCTTGGTGAAATCAACAAAAAGCGAGTACAAAGGCTGGTGTCGTTCTCTGCACTTCTCTTGCAACTGACGAGCCGCAAACACCATATCTATAGTGCTGCGACCCGAACGGAATCCACATTGCTCTTCCGCCACGTTTGGTTCCACAATCTGACTCACGAGGCGATTGAGCAGGATTCGGGCAATCACCTTGCCCACACAACTCAGCAAGTTGATGCCACGATAATTCGTGCAACATTGCTTGCTACCTTTGCCCTTGTACAGTGGTAGCACAAGGGCATCCTTCAGCTCAGAAGGCACTTCCTCCTCAATCCACACGCGTTGCACCAAGTGGTGCAGCGCAGTCAACAACGCGGGTCCACCGTGTTTCAATACTTCAGGTGGGATCCCGTCACCTCCGGCACATTTGCCGTTTCGCAGCTGAGCAAGTGCTCTCTGCGTCTCATCCAGTCTCGGCGTATCCGCCAGATCCGCCTTCACATCGTGCTGCTTCAGGCCATTCAATGTAGGCCAGTCGATCTCTGAACGGTTGTTCAAGAGACAGTCAAAGTGTTTCCGCCAGACTTGCATTATGTCTGCAGTCTGGGTGCAGGTAGCGCCTGAACTACCATCGATCAGTGTCCTCAGCGGCTCCAATCTCGGTCCATACACCGCCTTCAAGGAGTCAAAGAATTCCTTGTGTTGCCGGCGTTCGGCGTAGCATTCCATCTGCTTCGCCTTCTCCGTCCACCATGCATTTTTAATGCGACCGAGCTCTCGGGTCAGTCGCCGTCGAAGTTTGCGAAACTGACTACTCTTCCCCAAGTCACTGGGGTCTGCAACATGTGCAGCAAATGCTGCATTCTTCTCTGACACCAATGCGTCAATCGTCACATTGTTGTCATCAAACCGATCAGGCCGCTTACAGTTTGCGCGCCCGATGGTCTCCTCCGCAGCAGCTGTCACCTGGTCGCGAATGTGGTGCCACAGGTCGCCCACTGTGGCTATACAGTCCACATCACCACACAGGCGTGCAGCCATCGCCTTCTCCAGCTCAGTACGTTTCGCCACAGTGCCGAGGGAGAGAATGTTAAATTTACGCCGATTCACGGCGAGAGTGCAATACATCGATTTACGAAAATATATGTACAGTTTGGTCCGAACCAATTTGTGATCAGTGCCACACTCAGCTCCACGCAGTACACGTGTCATGCGCACTTCACGCATATCACGCTGACGTACGATGACATAGTCGAGCAGGTGAGCGTGACCACTCCGTGGGTGCGTCCAAGTTGCTATATCACTCGCACTCAGTGCAAACCGAGTGTTCGTGATCGTCAGGCCGTGAGTGGCACACAGTGAGAGCAGCCTGTCACCGTTCGCATTCGCTGAACCAATGCCATGCGCACCGATAACATCTGTCCACGCTGATGCATCACGCCCAACGCGCGCGTTGAAATCACCCAGCAGAAATAGTCGGTCGCTCCTCGGCACAGACCGTATCACGGAGGATAGCTCAGTGTAGAACTGATCACGCGTGTCATCAGGATAACACATGGTCGGACCGTACGTGCTTATAAAAGTAGCAAACTTACCTCTTCCGAGTCGCATGCGAACAGTCATCAGCCGCGCGCTGATGCCCGTTGGTTCACCCACCAGCTGGCCATTCAGGCGGTCGGATATTGCAAATCCGACCCCATGTTCACGTGGTGCTGAGGCGGCGTTCCCCACCCAGTAGAATGTGTAGCCAGCACCTGCTTCATGTAACTTACCTTTCTCAGCGAGCCGAGTTTCACTGAGCGCCGCAATATCGATGTGGTAGCGCGCCAGCTCCATTGCGATCAGTGCAGTGCGTCGCTCCGGGCGCTCGCTCGAGTTCCGGTCCAGTAGTGTGCGCACGTTCCAGCACCCGATGCTGAGTGCTTTGCGCGCAGGCATACGATTGCATTGGTGGGCAATCGCACGCGAGGTGGTCGTTGTCCTTCGGAGGTTTGCTTGAGGGACTCCACCCGGAGCCTTTGGCTCAATAGCCTGACCCACAAGGCAGTGGGTGGTTTGGAGGTTTGCTTGAGAGACTCTGCCCGGAGCCTTTGGCTCAATAGCCTGACCCACAAGGCAGTGGGTGGTTTGGAGGTTTGCTTGAGAGACTCCACCCGGAGCCTTTGGCTCAATAGTCTGACCCACAAAGCAGTGGAGAGCAGATCCAGCTCGGGAATGTGATTGCAGAGACAGATTGGGATCTGCTTGACGGCCGACACACGCAGCCTTTGAGGTTCTGGAACAGTTATCATATGTTTTGCGACCGTAATTGGATACGCACCTGCGACCACGGCCAGACGCAGGTGGGTTTTTGGCGGGTTTGCACCAATTTGACCAGGGGCTGCCTGGCTTGAGGCGGGCAGTAGCAAACCATTGAACACCCGGAAGTGTCCTCCCACCGTCAGAGACAATGCGTGGCACTCGTGCTCTACGCCAATCGAGCATTGAGAATATAACCCGTAACCTGTTGTCTCCCATGGCTAGGTTTTACGGGAAGTGGGCCATCGACCACTTCCTAACCTCCGGAGAGGATGGACTAGGATACTGCCAGGGCGCCCAATCCTGACAGGAGAACGACTCGGGTCCTCAGCCAAAGCCTTCGATTAAATGAACACCCGAAAGGCAGCGGGTCTAGCACATGGTCAGTTAGCTGACTCATGCGGATTGGTGTCCTGGATCTTAGCATGGAGAGGGGCGAAACCTAATTCCCACCCAGCGGTCGCCACGTGGAGGCGCCCAGGACATGAGATTATGGCGCAACAGTAGCAGCAGTGGGTAGACCATCTGTCAGGATCTAGCCACCACCAGCCTCAGCGCACCATAGGCTCTCCCGCCGAAGGAAATACATACATACATACATATAATACAATACACAAAGGAAAAATAGATGCAACAGTTGCACGCCAGCTGAGCTACCAGCAACGGATAGGCATCGTTCCGGTAAGCTACTAGCTAGCTACTAGGCAAAAAGAAAAAATTTATTATGTTTTACCCTACGAAATGAGATGGTAGATGGAGGGGGAGGCTAAAAGGCATGGGGAGGGACAAAGAAACTCACAGCACGAACGCCACTGAGGTCGGCTCCTTGCCATGTCAGCAAGTGTATCCAGCCAAACGTGTTCACCATCTTTTGGACCCCAACCAGGGAGCCGTGACGCTTCAACCGAGGCTAGCTCCGAAGTGATGGACTTCATTCCCCTGGACCAAGTCATCGCTTGGCCACCTCTCCTCTTCTTCCACCCACATCCCCGGTGAGCAAACAACGCACGTCGAGGGAGTCGGTGAGCTGGCATGCGTAACACGTGGCCAAGCCATCGGAGCCTGGTGCAGGAAATAACGGTGCGGAGCGGTTCAGATCCTTTTCCTGGACCGTAAACCATGCGTCGAACACGCTCGTTACTCACGCGGTGCTCCACCAGATGTGAGCCAAACTGCGAAGGCACCGATGGTCGAACGTAACTAGCCTCTTCATGTCCGCTGATCTTAGGGGCCAGGTTTCGCAACCGTAGCGTAGGGTCGAAGGTACCGCTGCATTGTACACTCTACCCTTCACGGCGAGAGTAATGTCGCGCCGCCGCCATAGGTGGCGAAGGTTAGCAAAAGCACTTCGAGCTTTCGCTATACGGTTCATGATCTCGTCTTCGATCCCAAGGGCGCTGATACAACTTCCCAGGTAACTGAATTTCTGAACAACTTCTAGCTGATCCTCACCAAGGGTCAGCGCAGGAGGCGATCCCTGCCAATCTTGGAGGAACGCCTTGCACTTCGATGGTGCAAAGCAAAGCCCGAAGTCGCTGACAGCCAGTGCCAATCTGTCCAGCGTGGCTTGGCACATCTGGGAGCTGTCACAGATGAGGGCAATGTCGTCTGCATACTCAAAGTCAAGAAGTCGTTCTCCTGGGAATAGCTCCACGCCTTCCAAGTCGTGTCATGTAAATGCAAACTCCATGGCTTCGTCAATAGCGAAGTTGACGAGGAAAGGTGACAGCGGGCATCCTTGTCTCACACCGCTGGAGATATTGAAGGCTGGCGACAGCTTGCCGTAAGCCCTCACTCTGCCCGTGCTACGCGCATATAATGCTTGGATAATATTTACATATTTCTCGGGCACACCTTTCCTGAGGAAACAATTCCAAATGGCACATCGATCAACCGAATCGAAGGCACCTTTGATGTCGAGGAACACGACAACAGTGGGCCGCCAATATGTGTGACGGTGCTCCAATAACTGACGCAAGGTGAAGATGTGGTCGATGCAGCCACGACCACGACGAAACCCGGCTTGCTCCTCACGAATCTGGCTTTCACAAGCGCCAGTCAGTCTGTGAAGAATTATGGAGGCGAGCAATTTGGAGGCGATGGAGATCAGACTGATTCCTCTATGATTGTCGCATTCCGAGCGCGAGCCGCCTTTGAAGATGGGAACAATAACGGAGCGGCTCCAGTCGGTTGGGACAGTTTCCTGCTCCCACAGTTTAACTAGTAATTCATGTAAAGCAGACCAGTGATGCGTAAATGCACAAGGGACTCGTCACCTGCCATAACTTTGTTGTCCGTACTGACGCAGTGCAGCACCCTCTCCGGCTTCCCAACACAGGCCTTACCAGCGTTCTGCGACGAACTCCGAAGTACTTCAATTTAGACCAGAATGGTCGTCGAACAACGGTGTCCATGGACCGCGTCAAAGTGGCCTTCTGTAACAATCCCATTCCAACCTATCCTGATGCTATCACACAAGCAATCGCACCTGCAGTGACTTCCCAAGCACCAGGTAACGCAAAAGCTTTTCTTTCGCTTAACCTTCCGCCTATCCAACATCAGCCAAAGAAACCGACTGACGCGGTAAACAGATCAAACTTCGGTACGTTTTAGTGAATCTTTGTTATTTGCATTATCATCATCAACAGCAGTACATCAGCCCTTTGAACTGACGCTTCGCTGCCATCCGACCACAGCGACTTAGGGAACGAAGGGTAATAAGAGTAAAAGAAGAGGGACCTAACGAAAAGTCATTATGTTCTAAGAAATCATTCAGGGTCGAGGCGTCGACAGGTTGCCAACAACATACCGTCACAAACGGCTGGTTGTCGTACAAAGATATGGAGGCACCGGCGGGACAGCTTCTTTGTGGCTTTCTCTGCCTTGTGTCATAATCAGCCATTAAGCTGCAGATAACTCGGCACTAAACACATTTTAAACAGGTAGTCCGACTAGGAGACGCGTTATTGGTGTCGACTGAGAGCCATGTCCTGTAAATGCTCAAGCCAAATACAAGGCTAATCACGTGGACTCCAGATGGAAGGCGAGACGGACCGGCGGCACCGAGTTTGGTCTTCAGCGACTTCCTATGCCGTTGCCGAGTCAACTTTTGTCCACACCGAGTTTTGAGCCACCCTAAATCTGGCAAATTAAACAAAGCCCTCCTCAGTAAGCGGTGACCGGGCCAAAGCCAACGCACCTTATTCAGTGCTATCTGTTGTTCTAAGAAACTTGCTTGGTTATGACTACGTAATACTCGCTTACGCACCTCATCTTTGCGGAAACGCTGGTGTCGAATGGCACCAGCAAATACATGCTAGACAGCAAAGATCAGATCGAAGGGGCCAAGTTTCACTACCTAAAGTGGGACGACCCTCACAGTGGCCTTGTAACTACGGACTTTTAGACGGAAGAAAACTCTTTCTGACACCAAAGATGTCGCAGATTTAAAAAGGCAGTGCTAGCCTTTGCGGTACGTGAACTGACTTCAGCGCTTTTGCGTCCATCATTGATGATGTAACTGCCAAGGTTAGTGTATTGATCAACTACCTCGAATTCTTCTCATCAAGGGTCAAGGACTCATCAAGTGGCTTGTGGTTCTGTAACATAAGGTTGCACTTTGAAGGTGAAAATCGCGTACCAAATAATAATACCATTCTAGTGAGGCTATTCAAGGGCAGTTGGGCCACCTCGACACAGTTTAACAGCAAGATGATAGCCTCCGCATAATCAAGTTTAATTAGCATATAAACAAGCAGCACCTCAACGCCCGAATCGTAGGATTTCGCAATGGAGCATTCCATGATAGAGTCAACGACGAGGTTGAACAAAAACGGCTAAAATTGCACAATCCTGACGAAGGCTTGTTGTCGGGAAGTTTTCCGATAAGTAACCCTAGACCCTGTTACGAGCTGTTGTGTTCGAGTATACAGCATACACAACGCTCACATAGTTCATTGGAAGATATTTCCGCGCAGGTATTTCGAACAGAACAGGTCGATCGATTGTGTTGAACGCACCGTTGTAGTCGAGGAACACAGCTATTGTCGGCCTGCGGTATGCGTGGTGTTGCTCTTGCAGCTGCTTCAAAGTTAATATGTGGTCTATACAGCCCCGTCCTGGACGGAAACCTGTCTGCTCTTCCCTTACCCAAGATTCGCGTTCTAAAGCGAGACGGCGGACGAGAATCGAGGCCAGTACTTTTGTCACAACGGGCGTTCGGTAAAAACCCCTGTGCTGTGCACAGTTGATGCGACTGTCCTTCTTGTATATTGCCACTAAAATCGATTCATTCGAGTTAGCTGTGATGGTCTCTTCCTTCCAGACATGTTAGAACAGGTAGGTCCGTGCGTTGCAGAGAAACTCATCACCACCCTTAATTGGTGCGGGTGCGAAAGGAATCCAGGCCAGCAGCACGAAACCGATTGAGGGCTGTGATCACTTTTCGGACCTCAGCCTGCGACGGAACCTCTAAACTAACTGCTCATGGCTCATCCTGCATCACCTGAATAGGAAGATGTCTGGAAGCAGGGAGCCAACTGAAATGACCTTGAAAGTGCTTCGTCCAACGAGCCATACGGCGCTCCTTATTGTGATTCGTGGCACCCGCGTTGTCCCTGATTACCTAACTGGTTTCCTATGGCCAGGGGTGCAGATCAGTTGAAAGGGCTTGCGATGTTCTTGAGCCCGACTGGTCACGCAGGTTATGCTATAGTTCGCACCTAATAGTCCGTCGGGTCAAATTGTGCTCAGAGCCAGCCGGGAGTTTTCTTCTGGATTCCAACAGGTTCACCGACCTCTCTGATATCCAGTGAATGGTGCGGTGACGACTGATTGTACCACAACCAGTGGCTTCTGCGTCGTGCATGGTGTCTGAGCTCCTACTCCACTGAAGCCCAATGTCATTAAGACGAGACAGCGAATTTCGGCACGCAGTGCATCATGGTAGGCTTGTCTGACCGACGACTTAGATAATCTCTCAGTTGCTAATCGAGGCAGACCCTTGGCACGCTTCCCGGTAGAGGTCATGGAAAAAGGACATATGACAAAGGCATGATCAGAGTCGACGCAGGTACTCTAGAACGAGCAAAAACCCAGGATGGAACCACGCCACCTGTAACTTATGGCAACGTGAGCTATTTGAGTCCATCGCTGGTTACCTACAGGCGAACGCCAAGTGGCACTTTGGCGCCCACTATAAAAGCGAGGCTGCTAAAGAACAGGTGATTCTCCGTGCACAATTGCAACAGACGCTCGTCATTGTCCTTACGGTCAGAGATAAGCCTATACTTACCACCTAGGTGAGCTCCTGAAGAGCTCAGATGAACCAGTTGTGAATACATATCCCCATCAAGAACTATGATATCTGAATTGGTAACACTGCGAAGCAGCGTGTTCAGTTCGTGGAATGTGTCCTTGGCAGCTCCAGAGCAGCAGTCGGTTGGAACATAAGCAGAAACCAACAACAAACGTCTTTTACTACAACTTCGTGAATCAATTTTAGGTGAAGCCGTCAAACGGGCTGCGCACAAACGGTTGCTCATGAAAATTCAGTCAATCAACGAAGTCTCAGCCTTGAATCTGAGATCGATGCCCACCTCGGCTTGATCAGTGGTTACCGTATCTGCGTCCCCGGATGCGGGTAACCAATAGTGAGCGGACAAGCCACGTGCTGTTGATTCGACAACCCCGCGAGGGTAATTGATCCTAGTTTTGCATACGCAACACACCTCATTACCCAGCGTGTCTAACGTACGTGCGAGTACAGCTAGTTGACCTACTTGTCTTAGAGTGCGAACTTTGAACGTCGCCTCGGGAACGGGACAGGGTGGCCTTGTAAGGGACTGTTGTCGATAGGCGTCCGATGGGTGCCGCGAGGTGGCTGCAGATGGTTCTACTCCAGTGGCACTTCGGTTGCTGTCAATTAAGCTGGGACTTATAGAAGGTTAGTACTGAGATTTGGGATGGCAGTAAGAGAAACAAATTGAAAAGAAAGAAAAGAGGCGCCAGCAGTAGCATGTTTTCGCTTATCCGCTCTGATGCATGCACCAGATAAGGCGACCCTTGATAAGCTGCGAGATGGTGTATGCAGGATGTGGTTGATTTGATGACGTAATCAAGGTTGCATGTGGACTGAACTACTGTCAAAGCGCCCAGATCTAGACAGGAGAACGGTTAGGGTCCTTAACTAAAGCCTTTGGCTCAAAAGCCTGACCGCAAGGCAGTGGATGTGACCATCATACTGTTTTACAGAAATGGATGCCTTCCCATGTCAAACCCCCAACCTGGAAGAGCAGGAGACTGAGTTTTACTGACCTTTAACCAACCTGGTAGGAGTAGCTCTCAAAGGGCCCTGGGGTTCCTTCCAGTTTTGCTTGATAGATCGACGAGGTACGCAAACCGTTGCACCACGTTAAGGTCCGGTCTCGTTTTGATGGTTATTACTGTCAACACGCGCGCTTTTCACGTTTCCCGGTAAGAAAGCGTTTTACACACAAAGACGACAAAAAACCCACGAAACATTTTTAAAGGCAGAAAAGCGTACTTACTTTGATTTTGCATGTCACGTTCTCTCTCAGGCAACGCGTCACACCTCCCGACACTTTACCAACCCCGCTGTGTGTCCTACTTTCCAAGATGCCAACCACACAAAAGCCAAGGTAGATCTTGAGTTAATTGTTAACAGACTCAAGGCCATTCTCTTACACAAGCGACAACCAGTCGCCCTTGACCGCGGTAGGCTACAAACGGATTGCTTCCCAAACGCCTGGCTACGTGATGCCGACGAAGACGCCCGGATTTCTTCGTGGGACAAACATCGTTTTGGCCATGGACTGGAGTAAGATAGTGTGAACTGATAGCTCCCAGACGCACCATTGGATGTTTGATTTCCTTGGTGTGGCTGCGCTTGATGTGCATGTTGACAAGGTGCCTACCTGTCCTATTACCCACTACATCGTTCATACTGGCTCCAGGAGACAGTTGGTCGTTGCTGGAGGGGGACGGGGTGCACGGTTCTTGTGGCCGTGCTAGGCTCAAAGAGCGGTTCCATGCACTCAGTGTGGAGCGGACTACGGTCCAGCCACCGCCTTGTGTGCGCTTGATTCCCCAAATACAGCGTGCTTGTGTTTGCCTGTGAAGGAGTGTGGGCCGGCTCCGTTGATGAAACGTGGTTCCCATCCGCATGCCTCCGGTCTTATTCCTTCGGGTTTACACTGGATATGGGGTATGTGGTTGGAGCTGTGGGTGGTGCAGCGCAAGCCATCCATGGTCCCTCTGTAGGCGCAGGCGTCCTGTGGCTTGCCACAGTGACAGGCAAATCCGAAACCGGATGCCGCCAACCATATGTGTATATAAAGACCTAGTTTAAGGTCTTTATATAATTTTGTTGCGTTTGTAGCATTTTAAGTAACTTGTGGGACATTCCTTACTTATCACGGATTTGTTGCTAACCAACTTACTTCATATGGTAATTTAGCGAAGAGTTATGCCGCCGTATCTGTATGCATTATTGGATTTATTTTATTCAGTTTGTCGTTTCAAGTGAATGGCTGTTGTTTGATATCCCTGGTATGGTTGCGCTTGATGTGTATGTTGACAAGGTGCCAACCTGTCTATTACCCACTACATCGTTCATACTGGCTCCAGGAGACAGTTGGTCGTTGCTGGAGGGGACGGGGTGCACGGTTCTTGTGGCCGTGCTAGGCTCAAAGAGCGGTTCCATGCACTCAGTGTGGAGCGGACTACGGTCCAGCCACCGCCTTGTGTGCGGTGGATTCCCCAAATACAGCGTGCTTGTGTTTGCCTGTGAAGGAGTGTGGGCCGGCTCCGTTGATGAAACGTGGTTCCCATCCGCATGCCTCCCGGTCTTATTCCTTCGGGTTTACACTGGATATGGGGTATGTGGTTGGAGCTGTGGGTGGTGCAGCGCAAGCCATCCATGGTCCCTCTGTAGGCGCAGGCGTCCTGTGGCTTGCCACAGTGACAGGCAAATCCGAAACCGGATGCCGCCAACCATATGTGTATATGTATATATATATATATATATATATATATATATATATATATATATATATATATATATATATATATATATATATATATATATATATCGGCCATTTGAACTGATGCTTCGTTGCCATACAACC
The DNA here is from genome assembly GCA_944474145.2 of Dicrocoelium dendriticum. NCBI lineage: Eukaryota > Metazoa > Platyhelminthes > Trematoda > Plagiorchiida > Dicrocoeliidae > Dicrocoelium > Dicrocoelium dendriticum. Next base: position 95,662,462 of record OX104065.1, on the reverse strand, counting down.
ATGATGACCTTTGAAATAAAGAATAAGAAGAGGGAGAGAAGGGGGACTTACCTGAAATCCTTAATGCCCTAAGCAAACATTCAGGGTCAAGGCGCCTACCCCTTGTGTACACAACAGACCGTCATAAACAGCTGGCTATTGTGCAAAGATAAGGCGGCATCGGCGAGGCAACTTCCTTGTGGCTTTCAATGCCCCGAGTCATAATCAGCCATTACCAGGAAGAGAACGCTGCACCAAACACACTCTAAACAAGCAATCCGATTAAGAGACGTCAGTAGACGCACCACTGGTGTCGGTTGCGAACCAAGTCCTGTTAAGTCTCTAGCCAAGCACAAGGCGAGTCACATGGACTCCATCCCGGAAGGCGAGAAGGACCAAGGTTGTCAGTGACTTCACTTCACGCTGCTAAGTCAAATTTCGTCCACCTCGAGCCTTGCGACACTCTACACCTAGCAGACTAAACAAGGCCCTCTTAGGTAGGCGGTGACCAGGCACACGTAGCACACGCCCAAGCCAACGGAACTTATTCAGTGTTAGCTTTTGTTCTAAGGAGTTAGCATGATTATTATTACCTAGTACTCGCCCATGCACATCATCATTGCGGACACGCTGGTGCCATCCGACCCCAGCAATGCTTCGCAGACAACGATGATCAAAGACTTGAAGGCGCCTCAGATTTTCAGACCGAAGGGGCCAAGTCTCACTACCATAGAGCAGAACGGCCCTCACTGTGGCCTTATATACACGGCCTTTCAGACGGAGAGAATGTCCCTTCTGTCGTCAAAGATTCCGTAGGTACAAGAAGGCAGCTCCAGCCTTTGCAATGCGTGAGCTGACGTCAGTTTCTATGCGCCCATCGTTGCTGATGCAGCTGCCAAAATAAGTGAATTGGTCAACCACCTCGAGTTCCTCGTTAGCAAGCGTCAAGGGGTCATAAAGTGGTTGGTGGTCCTGCAGCAACAATTTGCACTTTGAAGGTGCGAAGTGCATACCAAATAATGGGACCACTCTGGACAGGCTATTCAGGGTTGATTGTGCCGCCGCAACATCGTCGAAAAGAAAGACGATATCGTCCGCATAATCAAGATCAACTAATCTTTCACCAGGCGGCACTTCAACGCCTACATCGTGAGATTCCACAAGGGAACACTCCATGATAGAATCCACGACGAAATTGAACAAAAATGGGGAAATCGGACAACTATGACGCACGCCACTTGTGGTCGGAAAGATATCCGATAGGTCACCGTAGACCCTGACGCGGCTTGTAGTATTCGAGTATAGAGCACGTAGAATGTTCACATATTCCGTGGGAACACCTTTCCGAGCAAGCATTTCGAATAGAATACATCGATCGACTGAATCGAACGCACTCTTGAAATCGAGGAACACAGCTACTGTTGGTCTGCGGTATGAGCGGTGCTGCTCTAGCACGTGCCGCAAAGTGAATATATGGTCTATACAGCCACGTTCTGGGCGAAAACCGGCCTGCTCTTCCCTAATCCGAGATTCCCGTTCCGCAGTGAGGCGACGAACGATAATCGAGGCCAGTAATTTTGTCACAACTGGTGTTAGACTAATACCCCTGTGGTTAGAACAATCTGTGCGACTGCACTTCTTGTATATTGCCACTATAATCGATTCGTTACAGTTAGCCAGGACACTCACTTCCTTCCAGATACGTTCGAGTAGGGAAGTCAATGCTTTATAAAAGACCTAACCTCCATCCTTAAATAGTGAAGGTGGGAGGAAATCTGGGCCAGTTGCACGAAAACGATTGAGGACTGTGATCGCATTTCGGATCTCGGCCTCCGACGGAGGCACTAAACTAACCGTACATGGCTCGTCCTGTATCACCTGAGTAGGAAGAGGTCCGGGAGCAGGGGTCCGCTGAATTGATCTTGAAAGTGTTCCGCCCAACGCGACATACGGCGCTCCTTATTTGTATCAGTGCACCCGCGCTGTCCCTGATTGTCTCACTGACGCCTGGTTTCCTCGGACCAGTGGTGCGGATCAGCTGGAAGAGCTTGTGGTAATTGCCTACTGCTCCTGCTGCATCTTTTTCTTAAGCCCTAATGGTCCACCAGGCTTCCTTGTCAGCACGTAAGCTCCGCTTTAGTTCGCGCCCGTCTGATCACATTGTGTGTAGAGCCAGCCGGGAGGTTTCTTCTGGACTCCAACAGGTTCATCGACTTTTTGGATATCCAGTGACTGGTGCGGTGATGACTGATAGTGCCACCAGCAGATGCTCCTGCGTCGTGCATGGCGGCCAAGATCCTATTCTACTGAAGCTCAGTGTCATTAGGACAAGACTGCGGAAGTTCGGTATGCAGTGCGTCTTGATAGGCTTGCCTGACCGAGGACTGAGACAATTTCTCAGTTGTCAATTGGAGGAGACGCTTGGTGCGCCTCTAGGTAAAGTTCATGGAGAAACGACAGCGTACCAGCGTATCAGAGTCGACGCAGGTAGTCCAGTACGAGCGGCAATCCAGGATGGAACCACGCCACCTGTAACTTATGGCTGTGATCAATTTGGGTCCATCGTCGGCCAGCTACAGGCACTTCGGCGCCCACTGTGTCTACAAGCAGTGCTACTAAGAAACAACTGGTGCTCCGCACACAGTTGAAGCAAACGCTCGTTGTTTCAATCCGTTCGGAGATAAGCCCATAATTACCACCCAGCTGAGCTCCTGAAGAGCACAGACACCCTACTTGTGCGTCCATATTCCCTGCGAGTATTATAATATCTGAACTAGTAACAAAGCGAAGTAGCGAGTTCAGTTCGTGAGAGAATATGTCATCGATAGCAGTAGAACTGCAGGCGGTGGGAGCATAAGCGGAAATCGCAAACAGTGTTTTGTGCTAATTCATGAATCAACCTTAGCTGAGGTCGTCAAACGGGGTGCACATAAACGACTGTTCACCGGAATCCAAACAACCGACGATGGCTCAGCCTTGGAGCTTAGAATGATACCTACACCAGCTTGACCCGTGAGTGCTGCATCGGCGTCTCCGGATGACTGCAACCAATAACGAGGGGATAAGCCGGGTGCAGTTAATTCAACAACCGCATTAGGGTCATTGATCCTAGTTTCGGATGCATAACACACATCAATACCCAGTGTGTCCAAAGTGCGTGCGAGTGCAGCCTGTTGACCAATTTGTCTTAGAGTGCGAACGTTGAACGTCGTAAACGGGACAGCGTAGCCTTATAACAGACTGTTGCCGATAGGCGTCCGGTGGGTGCCGCGATAAGGTGCCTGCAGATGTTTCTCCAGTGGCACTTCGGTTGATATCAATTAAGCCAGGAAGTATGGAAGGAAGTTTAGTAATGGGGGTCGGGATGTGAGTAAGAGAAACAGGTGGAAAAGTAAGGAGGCGCCAGGAGTAGCAGGTTTTCGCTTATCCGTCCTGCTGTATGCAGCAGATAAGGCGACCATTGATAATCTGCACGACGGCCGATGGAGGGTGAAGTTTATGTTTGAAGAAGTAGTCATGGTTGTATGTGGGCTGAGATACTGTCAAGGCGCCCAGACCTAGACAGGAAGAGGATTAGGGTCCTCATCCAAAGCCTTTGGCTCAAAAGCCTGTCCGTAAGGCAGCGGGAGGTGGCAATAATTTAGTTTTATTGAAATGGACGCCATTCCATTTCAAAGCCCCAACCTGGAGGACCAGGAGACTGAGTTTGTGTGACCTCAAACCATTGACCAACCTGGTAGGAGTAGCTCTCAAGGGGTCCGAAGGCACCACCCAGTACAGATCAATAGGTCAAGGATATATATATATATATATATATATATATATATATATATATATATATATATATATATATATATAGGATCACAATGTGGTACAGATAGAGGCGTGTGAAAAACTCCCCCGTAGCCTTTAGTTCTTGCCAAAAAATCAATTGCTTTCGAACTCCTATGATAGCTAACTTTGGTAAGCGAGGACTGTGGTAATCTTCGCGTTTATCATTTGGAATTAACCGCTCTCGCTTGTTCTCATATCTTTAATCTCTAGGGATGCAAAAATGTGGGTGAAGTGGTCCAACGCGTTTTGGTGCACGGACTATGGCTGAACAGTGAACAGCAGGTTTCATAAAAAATACCTAACAAACAACGACAGGGAGCAGGACAAAAGAACATAATGGTGGAGTTAGTAGGCCCGAGGGAACATTGGTAACAGGAGGAGCAGATTGTCAGACAAGACGGAAGCAAACTGACAGAGAAAATATTGGAGATACGACGACACAAGTGATAAGACAAAGTAACACAACCAAAACCGGTACAAAGCCAGCAGTGGACTAATGACCGTGGCGGAGCTGTACCCTATTGGGCGCGTCCCCAGGTTGCGGATCGGGGAATGCCTTACTTGTGGAGGTAACCGCGAAAAGTCTCATTTGCCTTGTAGGCGAGATGAATAAGCAGTCGCGAACAATCAACGGCAGTGTCTCACAGCGTGGGGAGTTCTGGGCTGGTCACCTGGTTCTGCATCAAATACCACAAGAGCTCGTACAGCGCTATATCAAAGCCAATGTGACCGGATACAAGGCACTGACCACTCACTTCTGTAACCAGAGGTGAGTATATAACGGAGAGCGGATGAACAACCTTGCTGGCCACCGGCTTCTCTGTGGACTGTTACCGAACATAAAGAAGGCGAAGAAGCCACTTGGATGTCAACGGCCTTCGTTAATTGTCCCGCTGCCTTGCGGGTTAAGTCTTAAGACCAAAGGCTCGGGGTGGGGTCCCTTAAGTCAACCCTGTCCTCGGGCTGGGTAAGCAGGAAGATCTCTGCCCACACAACACAGCCTTCTAAACTTTCCAAATCCTTCCACTGACTACCCATTTCCCCCTTTTTGTTATTGTTAACCATGTGTTGTGGCACTACCAATTGTACATTAGTCAAGTGACCCCGCGGACTCTATTTCGTCGTAACAAAAACAACAGGGCAGAAAAGAAGAATATCACTCATGCTGACCTTCAGAGATGAACGATCTTTCGGGTCCAAGACCAGCATCTTCCTCAACAATGCTTCACATTCGAGGGAAACAGCCCCTCGCGGTATCGTATAATTCAAGCCAATGATCTTCATGCGCAGTTCTCGAAGATCCCGAGCGTCAAAAGGTAGGTGACCCAAAACCAGAGTAAACAAGATGACGCCTAGCGACCAAATGTCCACACCGGGACCGTAGTACGGAATGCCCTGGAAGGAAATTGGAAGTAACAGCTAAGCAGCCTGATTACAGTTGATGAAGAAAACAATGGAATGATTGTTATGGTGCGCAAAATAAAAGGATATTATATCGCGGATAAATGAACATGGGTGCAGCATTTTTGTTGATGTATATTTCAAGTCGTTTACACTATTGCTTAAACAAGATAGTAAGGGTTGGTGGGGGAGGAGGAACCGATAAAAGCCTTGCATATCAGAATTTAAGCGGTAGCGACCACAAACCTAAACACAGAGATAAAGGTTGGGCCAAAACACAGTAACGAGCAATAACACGGTGAGAAAATAGGATGATTAAAACCGCCATACTCAATGGAAGCGGTAGAACAGCGTCCAAACGCGAGTGATCAGAGGCCAAATATAAAAGCAGACGGAGTGAGACCCGAGAAGGATAAGTATGCGATAAAAAATTAGTGAATGACGACGTTCGGTACAGTTAAGCACGTATGATCCGGGCATCAAAATGCGATGGGTCAAGTTGCTACGATTCACATCACCAGAATAACAACGGTAAGAAAATGCGACTGAATGCAAACAGAATACAAATAAAATGGAATCAGGACATATGGTCGTAAATCTAAGAGGGATGAAATGAAGATTAGCGGCTAGACGCAAGAAAGCTAATACAAGTATACCACTAAATGCGCGACTGTGCCACGTCTGATAGGGCTCCCAAACTCCGGTGTGGACCATACCGGGCTCCCATCCACGATGACTGATGGATACCGCCTGACCATTCAGTCAAGTTTTCATGCCCTTATGACTGGCCACCTGGCGTTTCCGACCAACTTGGTGCAGCCACGGCGTATAATGCACTCCAGTGAAGCTGGCAAACGAACATACAAAGGACATGACTTAATGGACGTAAGCGGTTGCGCTTAAACAAACACTCGAGAGAGGCAGGAGGAAACTTCTCGCTAAAAACCAACTGGCGGACGTCAGCATTTCTCTCCCGGTGTTCCCATCAAATGTGAGTAACACTCCGAAGGCACCGGTGGTTAAACAAAACAAAGCGTTTAATGTCTTCACTGGGCACTGTCCACCTCTCTGATACATACAGTAAGACCGGACTTATCGCAGCATTATGCACCCTACCTTTCACTGACAAGCTTATATCCCGCTGTCTCCATAGATGGTTTGAGCCTCAGAAATGCCACACGGGCCTTGCTGATACGCAAAGTAACATGCTGAGTAATGTGACTACCAGAAGTGACAACTACAAAGATAAGCGAACCAATCGACCAATTCCAGTGGCTGTTCGGTGACGGCTAAGACTAGTGGCTTATCGGTCCAGCACAGCAACGATATCATTTACTTTGGAGCTGCAAAGCATATGCCGGAGCGTGCAGTGCTACGCGTCAGTCTATTCACTTGCGCTTGCATAGCCACGGCGTCAGACATACGGTGAGCTATGTCGTCCACATACTCAAGGTTAGTCTGTTGATCACCTGGTAGAACTTCCAATCCGGAAGAGTATGATAGAAGTCATTCATGATCATTTCCATCACAAAGTTGAAGATAAAAGGAGATATAGGACAATTCTGACGAATCCTACTCGGTGTACCAAACTCAGGAGACAGCCATCTGTAGACCCTTACACGGCCCCAGCAGTCACGGTAGAGACCACAGAATGGAAAGGAGTTTTCCAGGTACTCGCTTCGCACACAGAAAGTGCCACAGGCTAGCTCGATCAACAGAATCGAACGCGACTTTCAAGTCAATAGAAAAAAATGTAGTCGACAGTCTGTATGGGTCTCTGCTTTAACACTTGTTAGAGTAAATAAGTGGTCGATGCAATCACGATCAGGGCAGAAACCAGCTTGGCTTTCATTGATTCGGCTACCACGCCAAAAAAGGATACCCGTGAGAACTATGGAGGTGATGAAAATAAGGCTAATACTTCGATTATCTTCGCACAAAGTCCTTTGACCCTTTCTGAAAATGGGTCAGGCAGTTGGCAGCTACCAGTTTGAAAGTGCCTCTTCAGTGTCCCAAATAGTGTTGTATAGAGCAACAAGTCGGCCCAACAAGTTCACCATTTTGTTACAGAGAAGGAAAAAGATCATCAGGTTCAAGGGCTTTGCTTCGTGTCAACGCATAAAGCTCAGTTCGAACAACTTCCACAGTGGGAGGTGTGACATCAACATGATAGGTCGGCTAAGGTAATACAGCTAACTGAAATGTTGTGGTAGGCTGCTGAGTTGAGATCCAAAATGTTCCGCCCAACGGGTTAGTCGAGGCGGCTAACAATGAGTCAGCCGTCTATTTTTCCCAACTATTGTCCTACCAACTGAGAACTTGCTCGGACCCGTGTCCCGGATGAGATTGGGCAGTACTCAGCTGTTCCCTACAGTACTAGTTTTCTCCAGTTTACGGACTTTCACCAATCAATAGCGTTCCGAGTCAATTCGAAGACTTCTTATCAGTCGTCGTGTCAGGGCGTTACGAACAAGTGGAAACTCAATGCTTATTAGAACCTGTTAGCGTGATCCGATCAAACTATTCGATGCCTCAGAGATCCATCCACAGTCCGGACATCTAAAGTTGGGTTTATCACAGGCGTCAAAAGCGTTCTCCGTGACACAACTGAGACGGCTTCAGTCAGCATTCGGCTCACCAACCGCATTCACCACTGACAATTGGTGGACCAGTTCGCTAAGATATTGTTGAACTGCGGTCTGCGAACTTGTTACAAGTGAGAAAATGAAAAGTGACCATTAAGCATGCGCGCATTAGAGCATGGACAGAATTCAGGCATTGACCCCAAATTGATCGGCAGCCAGACTGCTGCGGACCCTCTGGAGCTGATGATAATATGGTCAGTCTGGGTCCAGGTCATGGAGGAATTCGGTTGGCGCCAGGTGAAACGATGTGAACGTTTGTGCTGGAAAGCGGTGCTGCTAATAATAAGATTGTGGTCAGGGCATAGTTGCATGAATAGATCGCCATGGTCTGTTCGGCTTGCATCGAACCCGAGCCGGCTTTCCAGGTGTTGTTTAGTCTGAAAAGTATCAGTATATTTCGCCATACGGAGATAATAGTTGACGGCAGAAATTGTTGTTGATACCATCCGAACTAGTTAGTGAGGGTAAAAACAAAAGCGATTAAAAGGTGACTTGTTTACAGGTGGTGCTTATTAACTTACAGGTTCGAATTTGAACCGCATGCATGTGGCTGTCCACTGGTATCCAATCTAATAGATTGCCTTCAGCATGTTTGCTAGGTGCAACACAAACATTGTAAATACCTTCAGACAATGACTGAGTATTGCCAGCGACGAGAAGATAGTGGTCATTGTCGACAGATCTAGAACCAGGGAGCCAAAGATTCGGCATGACGCTATTACCTTGTACGCCTGCTTCGGAGACAGCACACATCAATACCCACAGTGTGAAGAGTCAGTTATTGCTGCTTGTTGGTCGAGCTGACCTAGAGTGCGGACATAGAACGAACCAGTGTGAAATGAGACCATTGGTTCAATGGACGAGCTATACGTATCAATGGCAGGAGCTGCGAGGTCCGCCGCAGTTTCCTGCTCAATAAATGGGAAAGAAGAGTTGAATGGGGAAACAACAAGAGGGAGTACCGTCGACGGGGTCGAGAGGGCAAATGATACTCTCCGACTGCTTATTGCTAAATAGGGGGTTTTGCTCGAATAGAATAATACGACTATTTTATTCTACGTGCCGTAACTCTAGCCTTAAGCCAAACAGTTTGGCCCACGAAGCAGTGGAGTGCAAGTCCAGCTAGGGAGTGTGATTGCAGACGCCCACCGGGATCTGCCTGAGGTCTGTCATACGCAGACTTCGAAGATTTAGATAGAATCGAATGTCTCTCGATCGTAGGTAGGTATGCATTTGCGACAACGGCCAGATAAGAGTTGGCGGGTTTGTAAAAATTTGACCAGAAGCTGGCTAGTTTGAGGCGGGCGGTAGCAAACCCTTGAGCACTAGGTGGTGCGCTCTCACTACCAGAGAAAATTCGTGGCAATCATGTTCCACGCCAGCTGACCCCAATGGCGTTTGTGTTGTGAGTTTCTTTGTCAATCCCCCTACCATTTGGATTCCCCATGCAATGACGATCTCAAACCAAGTGTACAATGTGGTATTTAACATTATATTACTTTCAAGTTGTTTGTTGCAGTCTGTAATTTTTGGTCTATTTTTGGTATTGCGGCACATTAACTGAGGCGTGTTTCTCATCCCCAGCTGCCGTGCATTGATGATGTTCTCTATGCAAATCGAACTGTGAGCTTATAACTCCCGTAAACCTGTTGTTTCCCATGACTAGGTTTAAAGGGAAGAGGGCTTTTGACCTCACCCTAACTTCCAAAGGTGAGTATGAGACTGAGTTAGTCAGACCCATAAAGGTTGACCTGTCTGGCTCTGAAAGCACTTGTAAAGCCCCACAAAGCGTAGATGCATCAGTCACGGAGGTAGACAAACCATTTCACCACAATAAGTTCCAGTCTCGTAGGTCACCATCAAAGTTCAGCAACAATGGTGGTGTCTTCGCGCAAGGCTTTTGTTCCGTTAAAGCAGCACGAGCTCGTGCCGAATATCGGTGGCAGCTGTATTTATTACGTCAAGTTCTTGGCATGTTCAGGTGGTCCAAACAAAATCTCTAGTGCCCTTAGCAGGCTAAATCGCTCTTCAATGTGCTTAGTCCCGCATACTAATTGATCAGATTGAGAGCGGATTAGTTGTCCTTTTATTCTCATCGACTGTTTCTTTCAAAAGGAACATATTGAATTCATGCGTCGAACAAGCTGGAGCGGTACTTCCGCATTCCCAATGGCGATGGCCATCTCCGTCGCACAGGCGTTCGCTATTCACCGATGTCCCACTCCAACTTGGGACACTTTTCAGGCGATGGTGTAAGGTGCTATCAACGGAGTGAAACTGACACCTCGATGGAACCATCCTCATTGCTTCAATTAAGCTAGTGGAAGCTATAGTTATATATCCCCTACTAGGATGCTTCGAGCTTGGAGGATAAGCGGTCTTGAGTGTTCGCTGCATTGCACATTGGAGTCGACTCCGGTTCACCATCAGACTTCTGCTTATTCGTCAGCAATAGCTGATGTCGCGACTCAGACTGGTATTATTAATTCGTAGATGGCGAACAGTTTACCGACAAGCCCCTTCGAAGTTGAGCAATTCAAAAAGAATGGAAAAGTGAGTCACAGGCGGTCACGCACCATAACGTCGTCAGAAGCGAGATAAATTCTCTAGATATAACGAAAGCGGGAATTAATGAGTGCCAGCCAAAGCTCCCACTTATGGGGCCGTGTACCGTCCGTCGGTAAAGATACAAATTTCTTTCTTTCTTTATAACTTGAGTTCAATGAGTTCTGTCGTTTGGCGGCCGCCATGGGAGCGCATGTGATGGAAAGCAATTTTTGCGTCGATGCAGTTGAATTTTATCGCAACAGAATGGATGAAGTACTTCTCATATCTAGATAAACTATAAATATCTAATAAATAAACGGTCTATTCCATGACGTTGCGAGGCACAGTCCAACAGAGTGGCCTGATGATGCAAGAAAGCGGCGCTGCTGACATGGAGGTTGTGAGAAGCACGCAACTGAATGGGTCAGGACTGTCAGTACTACAAATACCAACCCGAAAATGCTTCCGAGGCCACAATCTGATCCTGACAGGTTACCGCCTCGGGCATTTGCGTCAACCGTAGGCACTTTTGGTCATTCGAATCAGGGAATAGAGTTGCCGAAAGAATGCATCTTTGACAGTCGCCTGATTGCAATCGATGGGAAGATAGAAAGAAATGTCACCTTGCCATCATCCACTGCTTATCAATTCAGAATCGAAGTCGAATGGCATACAAGCTGGGATTCAGTTTACAAGAGCAGTCTCTGCTCGCCTGCTGAGGGACTACAAAGCCGCAAGTGTATACATGGCAGTACTTAGACTTAATTCTTTCAGCGCTGTGGTTGAAAGTGGACAGACAACGGGAGAACGAGAAGAATTATACAGGAAAATGATCATCTCGTTCGATGAATTTGCTTCAGGGCTGGAAGATGGAGAACGAAGGAGACAACGGCTGGCTATGGAAAGGTAAGAAAGAGACCGTTGTTAGGTGATTAAAGGACAAATCCGCATAACTCATGACTGCTGGTTACTTATGGATGTATCAGGGTTCAGATAGCAATCAATGTGTCAAGTAATCCAGAGATACGCAGAGAATAGTTAAATTTGGATTTTTTTAAAGCAGTTGTAGTTAACGGAATGAAAATACTGTAGACCGGAAGAGTCCATGATGAATAAGATTAAGAATCAGACGAGAGTGGATTAGCTGTTGGGTGCAGAGGATCAAAGGGTTTTAGCAACCAAATTTTTTGACTGGCGTCCGCGTGCCGCATCAAGCGTTACCGCATTAGTGATTCAGTTACACAACAAATGATCGAATCACAAAGGATGATAAGCACAAACAACGTCGATAATTTCGGCAAAACTAAGATAGTGGTTGAACGTGCAGTTTCCAGCTTCAAACGTGTTACATGAGCAGACAAAATAGTAAGTATGAGTAATGTGATTACTTAAGAAGCAAAACATAACTCACTAAAAAAAGTTCAGGTGCTGCATACGGGGGACTGCCGCAAAACGTGGTTAGACGCTGATCATATTCAAACATGTTGGCAAGCCCGAAATCCGCCACTTTGACATTCAAATTGCTGTCAAGAAGTATATTTTCGGCTTTGAGATCACGATGAACGATACGTTTTGAATGGCAATATTGAATTGCCGATAAAAGTTGTCTGAACTTTGCACGTGCCTCCTTTTCGCGCATTCTTCCATTCGAAACCAAATAATCAAATATTTCTCCTGCGAGAGGAAGATTACAGTAAAGAGAAGCGAACCTCCACTGGCGTATTCCATGACTAGGCACAAGACGTCTTCGTTCTCTATTATTTCTAGCAGACGAACTGACAGACATAAGTTAGAATAGCATTAAATACCAATATTTGGGTGGTTGGTGAGTTTCATTATAGCTATCTCCCTTTTTAGCTGAAATATGAACAAATGGAACAAGTGGTCTTACGCGTTTCAAAAGTGTACTGTCCATTTTCGTTTTATTTATAATTTTGATGGCAACCTGAAATATATGGGAAAGGATGGTGCGTACCTCGACCCCGGTAGCCATGTGAATGGCAAGTTTCACCTTCGCGAAATTCCCTTTTCCAATGGTACGTATTAACCTGTACTTTCCGGCATGTTTGTTTGATGTGTCTGGGGTCTCTGCTGCGTTAGGCTCAGCAGACGCAGAGGGTAACTCAGGAGGGGCGTTCGCGTTTCCCTCTGAAGATGGCTGGAAAGCAGAGTTGTCATGACAAACGACGTCCTCTGGTTTCGAGTCATCAGGAGTCGACTGTGCATGGGCCACAGGTAACTCAGGTGTAGCCTGTGGTGGGTGTTCAGAGATAAATTGGGAATTCGCGGACTCCGCCGGTGGACTGCGACATTCGGCTGCACAAATAGCAAGACTGCTGGCTTCTACTTCCATTAATTTGGTTCACATCACTAAGATGACCATGTAACGTGAATGCGACTTACTGAGACATTACTGATACTCAAAACATTGTAATCGTGGGGCATGTATGCCATCTGATCTGCTGAGCGAAAAACTGCCTCGCTGATCGCAGCTGTCACCCTAATCACAAGTCATGGTACTAAACAATGAAGTTGTAAAAGTGGGTTGAAAGCAAAGCAACCATTAGAATAGATTCTTTGTCTCTAAACTATAAAGATCATTTTGGTTCAAGGTCATAAAAACGCAACTTGGCGGACCTTTAAAAATGACTGCGACACTGGTAATGGACAATTGTTCTAGCCCGTGAACGTTCGAATGAGCACGGAGAAACAGATAATGTAGCATACGATAATTTCAAGTCGATATTTCACGAATTTCAGCTTAACTGCTAAGGATACATGCTATTTTATAATCTAAATGACCTATATGTTAAACCTTGCCATTGGGATTCATTAGGACATTGAGAGCAGAAGGGATGACCCATGTCAGCTCCATCAGTACCAAATAATTCAAGGTGGGTGTTTGCTGTTGAGACGTCCATCGTTCGGAAACTGTCGTCTTTAATAGCTGCAAGACCCTGTCATGTACATTAGATGAGAGTCTTGCAAGCGCTTGTCTGCGAATCAGTAATGTGTTCCTGCAGGCGGTTCCAGTCATTTACTGCTCGGGCAAATAACGCAGCTTGCGGAGGTGTGCGAAGTGTTCTTGCTTTGAATAATTGCCACTTGTGGCCACGTGTCGAGCGGCCCATATTTAGGTGGTAGAACTGCGGCTGTTCACTTCCTAGCTCTTCCCTGAGGGTGCGCCTGGTGTTGTGATCGATGAGACGGCGGCGCTAGTCCGTGGAGAGCAGCTTCAAAGGCTTACGCCGGAGAGTGCAGGGTAAAGGAATCCTTGTTAGCAAATATACACAAACCTGTGCATTGTTGGTCCATCCAATTCCAATGTGGAGGCTGACTCCGTGCAGTATTTATCTTGAAAATGCGAACACTGCTCGCTAGATGCACGTCACGTTTCACAAGCACGAAGGTATGAGAAAGTAACAAGGTAGTGTTTGACTTGTTATGCTTCTTATGGCGTCGAGGTTCGGCTACTTGATCAAGCAAAATCGGCTCACGATGGATTGCTTAAGTTCTAGCATTGGAATTCGGAACAAAGTATGTGTGCCCAACTAAGAATGTCGGGAAACTCAACTGCTAAAACATCTAATGATCCGTCCGCAAAATTCTTATACATGGCGATGCATATGGCCTATTTTAACTGTTTTTTGTTGCGTCTGCATCACAAAGGCTGCTCCTTGGCTGTACTATTCTGGTTTTGAGGTAGTTCCACCTGGGTTCGTGAAGCCTTTTGCATCCTCTTCGTGGTTATCCTAAAGTACAAAAGCCGATTCTTGGTTGTTCTGTTCCGGTCCCTCGATGAGGCTATTTTGAGTTATTAAGGCTATAGCAACCGCTTTGTAGTCGGTTGACATCGAAAAGCCACACCACGGTTGCCATGTTTCTATCTCTCCATGAGGCCTCCTAGATCCATGGAGACTGTTGCACCCGCGTTGAACTAGCTCGTCATCATATAAGCCGCTCCTTGGCTGTTCTGTTCTGGTCTCTAGACAAATATACCTGGTTTTGTGAAGCGTGTCTCAATCGCTTTGTATTTCGTCTAAAGCAAAAAGCCATTATTTGGGTGTCCTGTTTTGGTTGAAATTGAAGCTACCTAGGGACGAGTTTCGACTTCCGTGTTGACTCTCATGATGTTCCGGGTGTACCTATCCGCGGATAGGCAGCCTGTTAACAGAACGTCCTTTAGCCGCAAAGCACACGGGAGGGGTTGGATGACATACAGGCACACCTACGATGAACGGCTTTACAAGACTAGCTGAGCCCATGATTCCTTTGGAGAATCACCATAAACAGCTGATTACTGAGCTCGGCAGTTTGACTGCTAACATTTCGCCACCACTCGAAGTGACATCAGCAGTGCGCGCCGCTTTGCTAAATAAAGGGGCATTGACGATATCATCTCGAGTTGTGACGAAATGTTTGCAGTCAAACTGCCGAAGTCAGAGAGCACCCAGATCACTAACTGAACAACCTGAGCTACCGACAGTTGCTTCTATATCGCAACTGATTAGATTGGATATGCATGTAATACCTTTTAACGTGCATTTGTCAACCTTCATTTTGTTGTTTAGTTATGCCAGTCCTGGCATACTTTGAAAGGTGCCCAATCCAGTTTCTGGTGTACGGGAGCCACGTATTAATGAGGTTAAATATGGCGGTCCTGGCAGAAGATCTAGCTTGCAGATAATCGGTCATGTCATATAATGCCCTCTGGTAACTAACAATGACCTTGGTGGGCTGATGGTTTCCTCAACAAGCATCAATGGAACGATGGAACAATTGTTTAATGCGGGTAAAAATACCGATGCTTAACAAGTACCGTGCGATGTTTATAGTGGTACTAAAAATATAAAATTTTAGCATAATTGGGTTTACACAGGAGAAGGTACTGTGGTTTACTTAGTACAGGCTGTAAATCCAAGATTAATCCATAAGAAATGACGGCAAATGGAAAGTTGGTAAAAGCGCTTCTCCATCTGGTCTACATATACACGAAGCGGAAGACGTCGGAGCTACATAAGCGCACGGTCACCTTGGACGTTGAACACCGCCAGCGTGGAAGAACATAAAACCGATTCCGGTAGGGTACTCCATTTTCGGCAAACACTTAAGGAAACGCAATTCCGACGACATTCCGTGTGACTATGCTGCTCTGCCAGTTTGCGACAGTGGCCTCTCAAATTGCTGTTGTGACTGAGCTATAGTAAGTGGCGGCATGTGTGGTTGGGATCTCGCGACATCCGGCTATTCAAAATGAGGTCCCCGCACAATCGCCAATGCTGTAAGCTGAAGATCCCGGGCACTGGTAGCCTATGTTTATCAGGCAACTGATGCAGACCATTAACATCCTCGGTTGTCCGACGGTGGGTTATCGCTGAGGTAATGAGATCTCCCCTCAGCCATGGCTGCCAGACGTGTAGTACGTTTTCCACTTGCTACCATATGTATGTGCAGTAAAGTTGTGGAAAAGCGAAGGGTCAACGCATCCGCGTGCACAACTCAGGAAGCCCACGGGTTGGATACTCCTCCAAGAACCGGTTCTGCCGACTTTGTACATCCAAGGTCAACCTAAACAAAAATACCACGCCAATTCTCGCCAGAGGACGTTTGAAGCTCCTTGTTGTCGAGTTTGGAGGAGTGCACCGAATTGTTTCGTAGGTGCAGTAGGCTACATTTTCCACAATGAATCGCGGTAGTATCTGAACTGCACACTGGTGTACCCCATCGAGCTCAACCAGAGGTACTAATAAATAAATAAATGGATATTTGTTTTGTCTTCCGCAGTGCGGGACACGCCTGCGAAAGTATGAACTTAAAATAAAAATGGTATGGTTGGTAAATGTACAGAAATATAGCAACATAACCAGTAACATGCCGGAATGCTTTGGCGGTATTTATGTAAATATACGTGGTAGAGATATAAAATGACCTATAATGATTAAGTACTGACTTGGTGCAAAGCGGTGTCCCTATTGAACATGGCTAGGACGGATGAGCCACAGGCAACCTAATTTTATTAGATTTAGTTAACTCGGTTGTATTTCGGGATGACTCCATATGTTGCCC
Organism: Dicrocoelium dendriticum; assembly: GCA_944474145.2. NCBI lineage: Eukaryota > Metazoa > Platyhelminthes > Trematoda > Plagiorchiida > Dicrocoeliidae > Dicrocoelium > Dicrocoelium dendriticum. The sequence goes on along the minus strand of OX104065.1, from coordinate 95,645,990 downwards.
ATTACAATAATGGACTTAGCATGACTTATGATATGCTATTCTATCTAAATAAATAAATAAATTTTTTATTTTTTTATTTCTTTATTTAGACTGTACGTGTAGAGGGCAACAGTTAAGTGCGTACTAGTTCACAGTACCAGTAGTTTAGTTATAATTCTACCTATCAGTTGCTTCCCTATTGCTATATCTGGTTCCTTGAAATATGGATGTCCAAGCTTTAAGGCTGTCACGTCTAAATGTTGAAGAAAACATCAACAGTTCCTATTGGGTACTTATTGTCATGCCTGCGAAAGCGGTTGTTAGCCTGACCTCCAGACGAAACCCATACACGTTTGTCGTACCATTGAGGCTGATGTCTTATATTTCTCTAGTCAGTTTGTGACAGCACACAATTAACTTTGGATAAACGCATGTGCATATGTTGCATTCGAACTGCCATTGGACACGGATGACGCCTATCGATGTATATATGTATACCGAATGTATTGGACGTGGATACTCATACGGCTTTTGTACGGCTAACTTAGTGCAGGGAAACAGCACTAGAGCAAATCGCACCTAACGTTACCAGAACGTGAAAAGGTGAGTTTATGACAAACTCATGTTGATTTCAGGTGTTTCGAATCCAAGGCAATTTTGATCCATGCGAACTCCGTAGGCTGTTCATAAGGGCTGTCGGTCAGGTGCAGGAGAAGATCCTATTGCACGCGAAATAGAAGCAAGATGCGTACGCTCCCATTCGATTTACTAATCCAGACCAATAAGGCGGCGTATGTGGTACATTTGCTTGCGTGCTGCGTAACCTTTCATTTCAGAAGCAGATGTTGTTTGACCTCCCCGGTGTGGATGCGCTTGATATGAATTTTGACTAGGTGTCTACCTGTCTATTACCACTACCTCGTCCATACTGGCTCCAGGAGACAGTTTTTCGTCGCTGGAGGGAAAGGAGTGCACCGTCCTCGTGACGGTGCTGGACTCAAAGAGTGGTTACATCCCGTGTGGAACGGGCTACGCTCCAGCCACCGCCATGCGTTTCTCGTGTGCATGCTTTCCCGATTAGGCCGGAATGCTTCTGTTCTGCTTGTTGAAGTAGTGTAGGCCGGCTCCATTGATGAAACGTGGCTCCCACCCACATGCCTCCCCGCCTTATTCCTTCAGGTTTACACCGGATATGAGGTGCGTGGATGGAACTGTGGGTGGTGCAGCGCAGGCTACCAATGATCCCCTTTGCAGACGCAGGCGTCCTGGGACTGTCCCCATGGAGACCACATTGATACGCAAATCCGGGTACTTAGGCCGCCCAGTCATCCTACAGATTTGGGCGTGTTATATGGACTTGTGCTTTGTTACGGAATTCGTGTGTTTAACATCAGATGTATTGGGCGCCTTCACCACCTTGTGGTCATGGGCCCATTGCAGGCAGTTCGAGCTTATTATACATGTGACACGGTGCACATATACGTAAAAGCAAATCTGGGTCCTAGTACCGGTCCTTGTGGCACTTCGCATTCAACTCGTTTGGAAGCCGTTAGCGATTCATACACAAGTACTTTCATTTGCCGATGTAGGTAAAGCTTCTAATCCACCTTAGGAGAAGATCCTTAATACTAATGATCTGGAGTTTGAAGAACATTATGTCATGGTCTAACCGGTCGAGCACCTTTGAGTGGTCGAGGAAGATCACAGCAACTCCGGTGCCAGAGCCATCTGCTTCAGTATAGCTGGATCGTGCTGGCAGTAGTTGCGTATTACATGGGGGATTTCGTCGGATGCCATGCTGTTTCGCGGCATGGTAGTTGGATCCATCCAAGTAAGCCGCTAGGTCATCAGAAATTATAGCTTCTATGATCTTGAAAGAACCGATAGTTAAGTTATGGGGCAGTACTTTTCCGGACTGGAACGACCACCTCCCTTGTGAATAGGAGCAATCCTCACGCGTTTCCACATGTTGGACACGTACATTTCGTCAAACCAGTGTTGGAAGCATCAATCCAGTGGCTCCGCTAATCTTACTCCTACCGCCACTAACGAGTTCGCGTGTATGTTATCAACTTCAGAAGAGCAGTGTTTGCTCCTAATCAACAGTCTTTTTGGTACAGCTTTTGCTCTAAGGGAGTTGCTAGTGGGTTTTGGGTTAAAGCAACTATCGTTCTAGGGTTAAGTGGCCAATGCTCGCGCTGCTGTGTTGCAACATACTGTAGGCGCAGTGTATTCGCCGCCTCTTTCGGTGTCCGTGTTTGGTCCGTTCGCTGTTGAAGTGGAGGAATTCCCAGTTTCACATTACGTCGACCGTTGGCATATTGTTACCGAAGCTTACGGCTTTTGTCCCTATGCACTGCCAACTACTGCTTATACGACATCCCATCTTCGCGAACAGGTTGAGTACAGTGGTTCCGTTGAGTCATATAAGCCATCCAGTTCTCGGGGCTATGGGCGAAGTTGTATATATGCCAGGCAGGGTTTCGTTCCGCTGTACGCTTGCTTGTCCTGCTCTGCAGAAACCAGACCACCTTTCTTGGGCGGAAAGCCTTGGTCACTGATGTCTCCGCAACCAGAAGGTTAAACTAGTTGTCCAAATCTTCCCATGCACGTGCTAGTGTCTCGAATGCCAGAAACGTCCAGTTGGCTGTCTCACATAATCGTGCTAATATGTCGTAGCGTACATAGGTTCTCGTTGCGTCGACACATTCCACAAGATATTCTGCACAGCAAATTTATTCAAAGAGTAGTAGTGCCTGATCGCTGCGGCGCAACGGGATGTCCATGGACACCATCACGACCATTAGTTTTTGTTGGTGAACATCGGAATAAGTATCGAGTACATCGTTTTCTCGGAATCGGGTGCGCGCATTTATGTTTTCCCTACAGCGGGTAACTGGAGACAAACTTCTGTAGTTTGGCCTTAAATTGATCGCCGGGAGCTGCTTTGGATTTCATAGCGTGGATGTTGAAATCGCTAGTAACGAGAATGTGATAGTAAGTGTTGTTTATCACACTTCATATTGCGGATGCCAGTTGGGAGTCCATCTCAGGCGCAGCGGATATAGGGCAATAAATGATTGCCAGTAAGCACGTCGTCGCCTTATAACCATGAATGGCACCATAGGGAATCTTTTGCTTTGCTGAACTGATCTTCTACGAACTCACGTTGTTCGTTGCAGAAGTACAGAGCTCCACGCCACTTTTGCTGTGTCTGCCGGGCCGAACAATGGACATGTCTGGCAGTGCGATCACCACGTCACTCGTGTCAGGGGGTCACCGTGTCTCTACTATGGTGAAGAGGTCGCAGACTTTATCCTTGACGCAGTCGCACTTATAAAAATTTATTCAGTATGCATTGAGCGTTGGTATACATACAGAAATGCTTCTCCCTCAAAAGCTTTTGACTAGGAGCACATGAATGATGTGGGTTTGTGCCGACCAAAGAGAGCCGACACGTAATCGCCTTTTGTTAAATTATCTGAGCCCGATTGGATTCTAATCCGTTTTTGGTCGTACTTGCATCTGCGGTATGTAGCCCGTCGGCGGCCATCTCGATATGTACGGGTCTTAGCGCACAGGCTGCTGAAGCGCTGTTGTACTTATATTGAGTCACGGGCAGAGCCGTTTCTGCGAGAACAGCGAGTGGCTGCGGCTCTCCACCTGCTGTCTTCAGTCGTAGTTCCGAATGAAGTTGGTTGCGTCGTAACTACCAGCTAAGGATTAAGTTCACGGCCATCTGTTGTAACTGAACCGTTAGTTTCAGAAGTTAGGGGCAACTCCCTCTGTAATTTGGCAACAGCGGTAACCGTGTAATCGAGTAAAGTAGGACGTCTCTCGCAGACTAAGCTAAGCGGATGCAACGCATGCTACAAAGTCGTGAGCGTGGAATTTTTGTTTCTGCATCTCGGTACCTCGGGCACGACATGAACGAACATAATTCCTTTGCTACTCTCTGCGTGGGGTTCGTGTGGATTATTTTCGTCCCGCTGGCGTTCGCCCCATAGAATGTTCGGAAATATGCGTAGCCTATTGTTTTCAGTCCTCAGGCCCTACGCCAACAAAAGCACGGTCTCGCTATCATCGATTGATCCCAATGTTACTCGCATTAGCCGGTGTTCTCTATAAGGATTTGTCGTTGGGTGTCTAGTGGTGCACAATATATTAGTCGGACTGACTTGAACTCCGATTTCCTCACCAAGGCAATTCCATTGCTTTATATCATCTATGGATCATCTCAGGAGCTTGACTTTGGCTCTGGAACATTGGTGCATATAAGTGTCATTGCCCCGTAGTTCCGCCTGCTCTTCGGCGAGGTGGGAAGGACGGTTTTCCATGGGTGTAGAGATGTCTGTATAGGTTGCACCTGACCCTTGACCAGCTTTTTGGCTTTACTGAGTGAGGCTACTGAGGCCGCACTTCGTTTATACAGAGTAGCAACGGTTGTAAAGGTGGAGTGGTCTTTAGTGCGCTTCGGATTCTATTATGCTTGCGGAAGTTTGGTTCTTACCGATGTTGCATTAGTCGATTGGTTGGATAAGAGGATGCAAGCTATGGGGCTAGGCGTACTTCTATCGGTGGCGATGACGACTTGTTTCGTGGTTCCCCAGGCTTCTGGTACTGCACGGCGGTGCGATGCCCTACACTTATCCTTAGCTTCTAGGCAGCAATTGACGGAGACGGATGAGATGCAAGATGCGCTATTGTTGCTTCGAGCGAAGCACCTTTTGCATTCAACTGTTGTACAGTTTTGGTGACTAGGCGGTCGTACTTTTGTGTTAACGCTGGTACGCATTTTACTAGTGGAACAGTCGTACACTTCCGACAGAGCCAAAGTGAACCCGGTCATTGTATTTCTTTATGTCGGTTCTACAGATGTTGACGCGTTGCTAATTGTACTGGTCTTGGCAATTTGTACAAGTCAACCCTAGTTTACTAACAGTACAAGTTTGCATAGCACCAAATACGTAGTTTGGGGTTATTGGTGTGGTGGTCATGATGGACAATTACCGTAGAACAATTCCCAGATAGCGGACACAGACGGTAGTTGGGTCAACTTATGGGAACTCCGAAATGAGCCAGAGAACATATACCAAAGTTGCACAGGTTGAAATGTACTCCAAAAGCAAAAGCTTGGTGCGGAATTCACACAGAATTTAGTGTATAACCCAGCAATCCCGAGCAAAATGCGGAATCCAGCAGGGTTATCCAAAACGTCTCGGCCTCCGTGGGCACAGCCGACATACCATGGGCCTAGATTATGTACAAATAGCTAGGGTTTACCCACGTGGAAGTGTGACTATGGACAATGGAAAACCTTCGTAATACAGCCTTACTATATGTGATGAAATAGCAGGGTTATGGGAACATGAGTTTATACACCTATGGTAACCGGCCTTTCAGGAGTGCGTGCACGCACAAGTACATTGCGAACGAATATGGGCTTCCGTTCAGCAGGTCTAGTGGTGCCATGCTCTCGTTTTATAAACATTCGGAACAACTGCTCGTTTCCACCGTCCGTTGACTCACAACTACCCGCTTTGCCTGCATATCACGCATTAACTACAACGCACACCGAAACGCCCCATGTCTAAGCACATAAGTAAGTAAATAAATAACTAAAACCTAGGCGTATTTCTAGACTAGCTAGAAGCTGCACCCTTAAGGGTTCAGATCAATCTTTACATTAATCCTATGCTCTTGCATGGGAGTGGGTAATATGTGAGTATATGTTCCTCGTTGGTAATCACGAATGCGTTGGCATTGTTTGGTGTACAGCTGATGGGGACGTAGATGCCCACCTTGAACTACTTCTAGTTCCTTCAGGCGATATAAAGCTCCTTGATTTCCTTTGTTGTGAAAATTGCGCAGAGCCGTAGTTGTACAGGTTTTCTTTGAAACATGATCCAATTCACCACAAGTCCAGTTTTAATTCTTTGGACTATTTTGGCCCGCTCAGTGGACACAATTATTAGAGCACATGGAGGTACTAAGGGCAGCGGAATCATAAGGAATAAGAAAAGGTTACAATAAATTTCTATAAACGCAAGAACAAATAATACGTTTTGGTTAAGCGACATACTGAGGCGGCGCGCTTCGTTAGAAAAATACAAATTAAAAAGAAATAGAATCTCACATTTTTGCGCCGAAGTTGACTGCTAGCGCCAAATTTGAACCTGAGAAAATCTCAGAATAGTGAAACCTTTTCTAAGGCTAGAATATTGAGAAAAGTGGCACAAGGATAAGGTGCCCATGACCAGTTTTAACCGCTGATTACGTTAAAAGTAAAGCAATGCAATACGTGAAGTACTTCACGAGGCCGTTGCAATCGAATGTTGGTCTACAAATAACGCCATTACACATTTTCGTTAAAAGTGGCTTTCTGCTTTGCTAGCAGATAGCAGAAAAAGGAAAGAAAATGTAGAAGGTAGCGAAGCGATATACGTTCTAAATAGGCATAGCCATTTATAAATACCCTATCTAGCTCATAATACCTGCAATAACTAGGTACGTTGTAGGTGGCCGAAAAGCAAACCTTTTAGGCATACATAGCAAATTTAAGCAAATAAGCGATGGTGTTGCGCAAAAAATACTAGAACTCTAGTAAGGTATATTATGTATGCAAGGGAATTCAGGACAGTTTATAAAAAACCCACCAACAGCAGGCCTCGTTTTATCATTTTAATGAATACTGAGCCACATAAACTATTAGGATTATAGTGTTTAATATTTTTTAAGCCTCTAAGTGGGTCTGAAGTTTATGTCAAGGCTCCGTGAGATAGGTTTACCAGAATAATACAGGGGACCTTTATGATCATTTGACACGTTTTGGCCTGGAAAATGCACTTATTTTTTGGATAAATGACGCAAGTTTTATCGTCTAGAGCCGATTTTCTATATTCATGAGGCTGTCTCCAACACCAGTGAGCTAGAGGAGCCTGCCACTAATAATAAAGAAACGAGTATCGGAAAATTTAGCCAAATTTAGCAAAATGCTTCGGGAAGTGAAATCCATTTGGGTCTGCGTTGGTGGGGCATTACCAGCTCTACTTCTGGGGGTTGAGCTTGCTCGAACATGAAGGATTATTATGCCTCTTAGGTTGCTGCACACTACTGTGCGGCTCTTTGATTAACTTCGAGATATTTCTCTCTAATTTTAAGTTCGGAAGCAGGTGTCAGCGGTGTTCATCCAGGTGGCAATGTTAAATAGTGCTATACTGTTGCACTGGCTATTTCCTTGGTGGTTTTTCTGGCAAGCGCTGTGCTAGCACCCTAAGCAAATAGTGATAAACCAAAGAATAGGAAAGTAACAGAAAAAGTGGGCGCTGTTTGTTCATCCACCATTACGTATGACGCATGGTAGGCTTTGGAGCCAGCTAAAAGATAAATAACGCACGGACTGCTAAGCTAAGACAAGTGGCGGTAGAAAGTTTCTGGTGGTCCATGCAGGCAGTGTGACAGGGTCCTCTATGTCGTGGGTCATCTTTCGTGCTATTGAAATGGGATCTGGAAATGCGAATGTTTTACCAGCAAAAACGGTTGGAGAAGTGGGGCTGGTTTCCATGATGCCTGCCTACTAGGGTTGCCAAAAGTGATAGGCATATGTATACCAAATACTACTAAGTTTATGAGGCCGAGAGAGGATAAGTGGAGAGCAAAATGTCTGATTATTGGGCTTATAACATTTGAAGTGCTCCCTTTGTCGACAAGATAAAAGATATATATATCGTTTTACTGTATACATACCGAGAGTAGCTGGAAACGAAGGAGTAAAGTAGCTAGTACGCAGGCTTAACGAAAACGCATCAGTTATGGCCAACTAGCAACTGACGGCTAAGTAGGTATATAAAGCTACATTTAAAGCCGGTATTTAGGCGGTTTTGGACAATTCTAATGCGAATCACAGTTGTATCGGCTTCAACATTAGCTTTCAACTTCTTATGCTAGGCTTATGTTTGGTACGATGCCTTTACTCGGTGTACCTCAAAGTCATATACTCGATATCTTTTACGGACCCAGTGGATTAAGAAGTTAGAAAGTGCTAAATGGTAAAGCTGAAGACAAGGAATGAACATGTAGATAAGATGTAAGGATTGAAGTTTGCCGGCTCGGATGGCTCCGTCATTACCTTGCAATAACCTATATGAGGAATACCTACGGGTTTGCGAACCGGCCCGTCAGTAGGCTAGGTCGTACTGTTTATTGAAATTTTTAAACTTTGACGAAGTGACCATTGATAAAGAGAAGCCGGAGGGTTTTGGATACCAGTTGGCTCATGCAGCCTTTGTACCTGTAGCAGCCTGGAGATTACCTGGATTGTCTGTGTAAAATTCTAACTAAAATTATTTCATTGTACATCTAGTCAACCAGTGTGGTTTGTTGAACTAATTACTGCGTTCGAATGCTTGACGTGCTTATCGCCATTTTTTACTTGGCGCTCTCGTCGGTTGCAAAGGGCGACTGCCCCGTGTGCTGTGAATCCTCCGTTCCCCTAGCCAGGTCGTCATCGGTGTCGTTTTTTATAGCTAGGCAACGGAATCTTTTATTGTACCAATTAAAGTTTCCGTGCAAACCGATCTGTCTTTTCGAATCGCTCTCCGGTCTCCCTGCACAGACTACTCGCCAAATTGGTGACCCCGACTACTGAAGCTTCTTAACGCCGAATATGTCGAACTTTTGTCCGGTTAGCTCGTTCCATTTATTTTGTATATTTCACGGTTTTATTTTTGCATACGGTAGTCTATTTTTGCGTCCTTTGGTGTACCATGAAGCCTGTGAACCATAATTTTGAGTCACTCACTAACGCTGTAACTCTCTCCGTGCCACCTTTTTGGGACATAGACCCACTTTGGTGGTTCACTTATCTTAAGTCTGAGTTTTTGAAGCAAAGAATCACTTCCGACTACGCGAAGTATAGCAAGCTAATATCCTACCTTCTCAAGGAGGTATCAATGCAGGTTCGAGAAGCTATCATTTCTCAGACCAAAAACCGCTGATGGTTCTCAAGGAGGCTACTATTAAGCATATTATGCCCTCTGAGAAAGTTCGCTGCAGCAGCTTTTCAGGGATCTGCAGCTGGGCGAAAGCTGCTTTCAAACCTGCTACGAGAGTTGCAGCAACTCCTTGGTTCCGCTTACACGGACAAGACTATGCTTCGCGAACTAAGGCTACAGCAACTACCGGATAACAGGCAAACGCTTTTTGTTATCTTGAGCTCTGTTTCGCCCACCCAACTAGTATATTTAGCGGATCGAGTTGTTGAGCGCTCACAGCCACAAACCGACGCCAGCAAGATAAATGCGGTCGCGTCCCAGGGCACTTCTATCACTGGCATACAGTCAAACATAGAAGCACTGCAAACAAAAGTAGCGACGGTTAGTTTCCACGTTCAAATTTTACTATGAACCGCCTGCGTCATAGTCGATAAATACCGCTCTTCAAACGTTCCAAGTCAAGCAACAGGCAGGATTGCTGTTGGTACCAGCAGCGCTTTGGTACTGCAGCTCGAAAATGTGTCTAGTCTTGCAACTTCTCCGAGAAGCAGGGAAATTTCTTGGCCGGTCCGTAACGGCACCGGAAGCCACCGGCCAATACCAAAGTCACCTCATCCGTGTAAGGGATTTAACTTCCGGTACCGAGTTTCTAGTCGACACTGAAGCCGAAGTTAGCGTTATACCCTGTAGCTCAGATGGATCGTCTCAACCTTGTCGACTAACCGCGTGCCGCCAATGGCACACCAGTCGCAACTTTCGGCGAAAGACTGCCAACACTCAATTTAAGCCTCCGGCGAATCGCTTGCTGGCCTTTCATAGTGGCTGCCATGTCTTTCGCCATCATAAGCATGGACTTCCTTCAAAGCTCCGACCTTACCGTTGACGCTAAGAGGAAGAAGCTTAGCGACTCTAGAACACAGTTTAGTGTTATAGGGACAAGCGCCAACGTGGCTGCTAGCACTTCCGGTTGTGTCCTACCTCCAGCTTCATAACCCTTGATAGAGCATTTTAGCAAGCATCCTAAACTCCTTCGTGTTCCGAAGGACTTGCTTCATGTGACGTCAAACGTCATGCATCACATTTGCACTCAGGGTCAACCTGTTTCGGCTCGCCTTCGCAGACTAGCCCCGGACAAGCTCAAAGCTGCTAAGGTGGAATTTGAGCAAATAATCGAATGGGGAATAATCGGCCCGTCCAAACGTCGGTGGGCATCACCATTACACGCGGTGCCGAAGAAAGCCGGTGACTGGCGCCACTGTGGTGAATACAGGGCAAAACAAAGTTACCGTCCTTTATAAATACCCAATTCCGAAAGTGCACGAGTTACCCCCAGCACTAGCTGGTATCTCTATCATTAGCAAAGTCGAACTAGTTCGCATCTACCATCAGATGCCTGTCGCGCCAGACAACATTTCGAAAACAGCGTTCATCACGCCATTCGGCCTATTCGGGTACCTCAGCATGCCTTTCGGTCTCAGCAACGCTGCTCAATAGTTTCAGAGTTTCCTTCCTGGGGTAACGCGAGGACTCGGAGACCTTTAGCCTTATGTAGATGATTTTCTCATCGCCGGCTCTTCTGACGACCAACCTCTTCACCACCTCGTCGATCTTGCAACCCTTAATGCAACACGTGGTTACCGTCAACTCCGATAAATGCGAACTTGGCCAAAGCTCCTTCGATTTTCTTGGCCACCGCATGTCCGCCTCTGTGAATGAAGCTCTGTCAGATAGAATCCAGGCAATGATGGACTCTTAGTTCCTTCAAATAGTTACGCCAATTCCTTGACCTGGTTAACCTTTATCGACGCTTTATTGCTAACTACGCGAGCATTGTTCAACCAATGACTGACTTGCTCCGCGGTAAACAACCGTCTTTTCATTTCGCAGACGATGCTAGACTGTTTTTTGAGAAGCTCAAGAATCTATCTCCCACATAGGGCATCGCGCCCACCCAGCCCCATCTGCATCACTCTCCCTGACAACCGACGCATCCGACAGTGCCGTCGGTGCAGTTCTTCCATAACTCATCGACCATTGATGGTTACCTCTAGTTTTCTTCTCGAAACGTTTACAACCTGCCGAATCGCGTTACAGCAGCTTCGGTAGGGAACTATTAACAAACTACCTAGGTATCAGACATTTCCGATACTATCTCTTAGGTCGATATTTTACAAGCTTCACTAACCACATGTCGTTGGTTTACTCAATTAATGGAGCAACGGAAACTAGACACCTAGACTACAGTTCTCAGTTTATGAGAGACGTGCGACATTTCTCAGGTGTTCTCAATCCCCTCGCGGATGCGCTTTCACGCATTCACCAGATCAGCTTATTGCCTGGCCCCAACATTGACTTAGCCGCCATGGCTGCCGCCCAGCAAGTTGCTCCCTACATAGACAAGCTATGACGCCACAACTCTTTGAAACTACGCGGTTACCCTAGCTTCATCTGAGCGGAGCACTTTTTGTGACGCCTGACAAACTTCTCCCCGACCAATAGTTCCTAATTCGACGCCTCGACTAGTTTTCAACGCTTTACACAACGGGTCTTATCCCAGAATACGTGCTCTGCAGAAGCTCGTAACTGGGCCCTTCATATGGCCCAACGTCAACCGCGATGTCCGTCTTTGGGCAAGCGCATGCTTAGAGTGTCAACGTACCAAAGTATACAGACACACTAGAAGCCCACTTGACCTCTTTCTCCCTCCTGACTCTCGTTTTGCACACGTCCTTGCCGACCTGGTCGGACCTTTGCCCTCATGCATACGCCACGTGTACTTCCTCACCTGCATCGAACAATTCACCCGTTGGCCAGCAGCGATTCCGACAGCCAACTGTCCTCTGAGACAGCTGCAAAAGCCTTCCTAGAACGTTAGGTAGCTCATTTTGGTTGCCCAAGCGTAGTCATTCTCGGCAGAGGATCACACTTTGACGGATCCTCCAGCAAACCTCTCAACGTACTTGGTTGCCAACACCACCGAACCACCGTATACCACCTCGCAGCTAATGGGATGGTAGAAATGTTCCACCGGCGCAATCTAGCATATACTGGCACAAAGCACTTCAGCTTGTTCTCTTAGGGCTAAGAAACGCGATTAAAGCGGAGTTGCAAGCCACTCCATCGTTGCTAGCCTTTGGATGCACAAAACCCTTACCTGGTAAATTTGTCTCACCAAAAGCGCCAAAAATCGTCGAATATGGTGACTACGCAGCTCGCCTATCTCATCACATTCGGCAGCTTCGGCCTGTGCAATCCAGAGCACAGAGCTTGCGTACCAACGTGGACGAACTCTTAACTACTTGCAAGCACGTATTCGTTTGCACCGACAGTGTATGCTGGCCACTCCAACCTTATTCTGACCTTTACCGTGTCGTACACAGAAGCGACAAGACGTATACCATTGACTACAATGGTAAGACTGAGAAGATCAACGTCGATCGACTCAAGCCAGCATTTCTCGACAAGTCTGACTCTTCGGTACAACAAGCACCATCACAGCCTGCGTCATCAAATCTCGCACCGCAACCTCAGACGTGTCAGTTCGCTCCAGCAGAACCGACAACCTCAACCGACAGCACTCCTACTCCCCCTACTAGCAATCGTCGCGATAGGAAGCGCCAACCTCCAGTACGCTATTCGGACTTTGTTAGCACTTACTACGTTAAACAGAGAGTGTCTCTGAGAACTTTCTTGCTCAGCATATGCTTTCCAAAATCCACAAAGGCGAACAAAACGTCTTGAAACTACCAAAAAGGAGCAAAACCATTTGAAAACCCAAAAACCACACTGCACCTTCATTCGCTTTGAACCCTTTTGTTTACTGCTATGCACTTACGCTGCTTTTTCATTTTGCTTTCCATAAACACCGCGGTTGGTTTCACCTCGGTTTCACTTTTCGCATGATCCCCGCAGGTCACCTAGAAGTGGAACGAACTTCTTGCCCAACCACCTACATGAACTTTACTAACAGTTCCAACACAAACAGTTTTTACCGTTTGACACTGTAGGGAGGACACCCGTTGGAGCCCGATACAGTCCGACTGCATGGCTTCCCCAGCAGCTGCGTCAGGTTTTACAACCTGGTCTCGCAGAAGGCTGGTCCGCGACGAACAGTCCTCATGTTGAGTGAAGGACGGCTTACACAATCCACGCTGGGGAGGGCTACGTTGCAGTTTGGAGATTCCTCGGTTTGCCTGCGTAAAATTTTAACTAAAATTATTTCATTGTACATCTAGTCAAACGGTGTGCTTTGTTGGACTGATTATTGAGTTCGAATGCTTGGCTTGCTTATCGCCATTTTTTACTTGGCGCTCGTTTCGGTTGCAAAACGTGACTGCCCCGTGTGCTGTGAATACTCCGTGCCCCTAGCTAGGTCGTCGTTGGTGTCGCTTTTTATAGCTATGTAACAGGGAATCTTTATTGTACCAACTAAAGTTTCCGTGCAACCCGATCTATCTTTTCGAATCGCTCTCCGGTCTACCTGTACAGGCTATTCGCTAAAGACCAACGTGTTGGTGAGGGAACCGAAGCACGTCAGGAACTAGTCAGTAATGACTAAATATCTTTTGCATTCATAATTATAACCTTAGCACCTGTAAGATGTGTGCGACTGATCGGAGTGAGACCCCCGGGGTCTTATTTCTAAAAGGAAACGAAATGGTAGTCTCTTCTTTGCCCTTAGTGGGGTAATGGTATGTTCCTTGTTTCGGATTTATATTCAGAAGCACTCCTTAGTTTAAGACAAGTGATATTACTGTGCAGATTTTGCTGGATTAGCTGGTGTAAGAAGCACAGTTTAAGGATAATGCGCGTTTACCGAAGGGGTGAATTTTAAGGTGTCCGAAACTTTGTCGATAACGCAGCGTTTGCTCTGATGGAGTCAACAACCTTGTAAAGCGCCGCTAAACATCTTCAAACAGAACACGGTCCGACTTCCGTAGGTTTCTGCATGGAAAATAGCAACCTTCCAGATGTGGCCGACCGTGGCTCTAATAAGGACCTATCCTTGCATCTGCGATTTTTATGGAACGGGGTAGGTGGAAAGATAATCGTCTTACTCTTGTCCTTGGTATTGCAATTGTTCTGCAAAGTTGAGGCTCATGAAGTAACGCAAGCCAAGAGCTGTTGACATGACATTCTGTTTGATAGTGATGCCGTTTATTGGTATGTTCACAGCAGCAATAGTAAGTAGATGGGTTATGACATTAGGTTTTTGAGCGGAGAACGTCGTTTGCTGTGTGCACCAATTTTCAGGTGATTAATGGTCCTCTCTGATGCTATTAATTGCGGCTAATTCATTACCAGTGGATAGGCGCATACAACTTTTACGTAGTCAGCGAAGGTGAAGGAGAGACCGTGCTGCCAACTCCTGAAGTGGTCCTTGATGTAAATCAAAAATAGGGTAGGACTAAGAACGTTCCCGTGCACCACGCCACTGGTGACGGAGGTCGGGGTGGATACAGTTCGCTCAATCATAACAGGCTGCGTGCATCTTATTGGCTAGAAACTCAGCCAGTCTAATCGAGGACTGTCTACCACGTAAGCCTTTACCTTATGCATCAGGCGCATGTGTAGTATGCTGACAAACGCCCTTTGCCCATCAAGGTAAATAATGACAACTGAAAGATTAGAATCGATAGCCTCGGTGACTAAATTAACGAAGTCCAACTAACAGATTACATAAGTCCGAGCACTTAGAAATCCGTGCTGTTATTCATTTATGTGCTCACCTGCATACAGGTGACTCATGAGGATTTTTTAATCAACTTCTTTATCATTCGCGAGATAATAGAAATGTGGTTGGTAGGGCGATATTTACCAACTTCCAGTTGGCTTCCGCCCTTATGCCGTGGCATAATGGTGGAATGGTTCCAAGCGGTTGGGCATTAACCTTTCTGCATTGATAAAGCAACGTTACAAAAGATGAATGGGGATATCTTCACCACCATTCGGCAAGTGTAAAAGCGCTTGAAAAGTTAAGGGGTTGCCTGGATAACCCATGTTGAGTCCCTAAGCCAGTTTAACACGATTTCATCGTTCCTTTCCCAATACGCTGCTTATTTTCACGCTTAATGTGGCAGAACAATTGGCCACTATCTGCAACCATAATGCTTTCGTAGCGAAACACCAGTTGGTGGAGACAGGCAAGTATAAGTGTTGGATGGAAACAGCAAAGCAGGTTGCACACACGTAAAATGCACTACGGCTTGCTATAAATATACGTTCTATTTATTTGCATCTCCTTTCCGAGAGATGCCACAATATGTGTTGCACAGCTACACCAGCTTTATGTGTAGGTTATGAAATCACAGTTGCATTGTATGCAACTGGTATGGTCGAAAGTTGCATAAGACTCAGTAGCTGCCAAGTTGAAAGCTATGTATATTTGATCGCGCCTTCACGGGTGTGCCTCGTTTTACCGAGAGTATACCATTGATTTATTTTGTATAAATTCCCATACGCCGTACGAGTGGGACTGCCAGCGGACTCTCGAGATAATAAATAGCCGCTTTTGGTATATAACACGGTGTAAAACCAGCAATGAAGAACTAATTAGGGCGTGAGTTTCCTTTAAATACCATGATCGTGTTTCCATGCCAATGCATTTTCGGTGAGTCGGGGGTCAGCTAGCAGTCCAACTCGGATTTTCAGCGATTACTAGAGACGTTCTAACCGGTTTAGTGCGCTGCTTACTTGCTGTTATAAATAAATACATATTTTAATCTCGGCATGGCTAGGCAGGCCCGAAAACGCACGAGCAGAATAATGCAAACCCACGTGGTTGATAATTGCACCAAAAATGCCACAAGCGAACCAGCAACCTACCGAATCTATGTGTGTATAACTGTTGGCGTATAAGTAAGGTACGTCTCGGGAGAGCCTACGGTGCGCCGAAGCTGGTGGTGGCTAGATCCTGGCTGACGACCTACCCACTGCTGCTACTGTTGTGTCATGGGCTCATTTACTGGACACCTCCTCTTAGCGACTGCTGGGTGGTGTTGGGTTATGCCCTTCTCCCTGCTAAGCTTCAGAACACCAATCCGCATGCGTCAGTGAACTGACCACGTGCTAGCCCAGCTGCACATTTAATTGAATGCTTTGGCTGAAGACCTGCGACCTTCTCCTGCCAGGTGTGGGCGCCCTGCCAGTATCTTAGTCAATCCTCTGCAAAGGTTAGGCGGCTGTCCCCGGCTCTCTTCCCGTAAAAGCCGGCCATGGGTCACAACAGTTCTATGGGTTATAAGTTCACAGCTCGAGTGCACTAGAGAAAGCGTGCCACGCATTGTCTCTGTCGGTGGGAGGGCACCTCCGTGTGCTTATTATTTTGTTGCTGCCCGCATCAGGTCAGGCAGCCCCTGGAAATATTGTTGCGAACCCACAAAAACCCACTTGAGTCTAGCCATGGTCGCAGATGCGTATCGTACAATGGTCGCAAAACGTTTCTCAATTGTTCCAGACCTCCAGAGGCTGTGTGTGACGGACTTCAAGCAAATCTTAGTCTGTCTCTGCAACCACATTCTCGGGTTGGAGCTTATCCTCACTGCATTGTGCGTCAGATTATTGAGCCAAATCCTCCGAGTGAACTCCCTCAAACAAACCTCCGCAGCACAAAAGCCACCTCGAGTGCGATTGCCCAACCATGCCGGCGCATATCTGCGCGCAAGGCATTCAACATCGGATGCTAGCACATGCGCACACTACTGGACCGGAACTCGAATGAGCGCCGCGAGTGATGCACTGCACTTGTAACGATGGAACTGGCGCGCTACAACATCGGTATTGCGGCGTGCAGTGAAACTCGGCTCGCTATGCAAGGTAAGTTGCATCAAGCAGGTGTTGGTTGCACATTCTACTTAGTGGGCAACGCCGCCTCAGCGCCACTTGATCGTAGAAGCGGATTTACAATATCCCATCGCCTCCATAGTTAGCTCGTGGGTGCACCAACAAGCATCAGCGCGCGACCGATGACTGTACGCCTACGTTTCGGAAGTGGTGTTTGGCACCTTTATAAGCACGTACGGTCGACCATGTGTTATCCTGATGACACGCGTGATCAACTCTGCATGCAGCTATCCTCCATGATACGGTCTGCGCCGAGGAGCGACCGACTATTGCTGCTGAGCAATTTCAAGGTGCGCTTTGGGCCTGATACCTAGGTATGGACAGATGGATGGGTCCGCATGGCATTGGTTCAGTGACTGCGAATGGTCACGTTCTCCTCTCACTGTATTCACCTCGCGGTCTGACGAGCAAGAGCACTTGGTTTGCGCTGAGTGCGAGTGATCATGCTTTAGTTGGTGTGACTGGATGACTTCGTGCATAGAATATTTAGTTATTTATTTACATAGCACCTTGGCCGCACCCACGGAATGGTCACGCTCACCTGCTCATCGACGTCATCGTACGTCAGCAAGATATATGTGAAGTGTGCTCGACACTGTACTGCGTGCAGCTGGGTGTGGCACTGACCACAACATCGTTCGGACTAACCTGTACATATATATCTTTAACTCTATGTATTGCGTTCAAGCCGTGATTCGACGTAAGCTTAGCATTTCCTCCTTTGGTACTGTGGCGAAACGTATTGAGATGGAGAAGGCGATGGCTGCACGCCTGTGTGAGGTGGAACGCATAGCTACGGTGGGCGACCTGGGGCACCACCTTCCCGACCAAGGACCAGCTGCTGCCGAGGAGACCATATGGCCTGAAAACTGTAAGCGGCCTGCTCGTTTTGATGAGAACAATGGGACGATTGGCGCATGGGTGTCGGAGAAGAATGCAGCATCTGCTGCACATGTGGCAGACCCCAGGGGCTTAGGGCTGAAGAGGAAGTTTGGCATTATCCGACGGCGACTGACTGGAGACATCCGTTGCATTAAAAGTGCCTGGTTGACTGAGTAGGCTAAGCCGGTGGAATGCGCCGTGGAACGCCGCCAACAAAAGGAATCCGTTCGACTCCTCAAAGACGGCGTAATGACTGAGGTTGGAGCTACTGAGGACGCTAATAGATGGTAGCTCAAGCGCTACCCGCACACAGGCTGCAAGCCTCAGTAATGTCTGGAAACCTACTGGCTGTCTCTTGAACAACCATTCAGGGTTCGACTGGCCTGTAATGAGCGGCCTGAAACAGCACGAGGTGAATGTGAATCTGGCGGACACCCTGACACTGGTTGAGACATAGAGAGCGTTTGTTTTTCTGTGAAACGGGAATGTTGACGGTGACGACGGGATCCCGCCGGAAGTGTAGTAATATCGCGGACACCGATGGTGGCTGCGCTGCAGTACTTTGTACAAAGCGTGTGGATTGCGGAGGTGACACCTTCTGGGCTGAAGGATGCGCTTGGGTTAACACTGTTCAAAGGCACAGTAAGCAAGCAATGAGCCACGAATTAACTTGGCGTCAACTTGCTGGGTTGCGTGGGCAAGGTGGTTGCCCGAATGCTGCTTAACCGCCTCGTCAGTCAGGTTGTGGCACCGGAAGTGGCGGAAGAGCCGTGTGGATTCCTTTCGGATCACAGCACTATAGATACGGTGTTTGCGACTTGTCAGTTGCAGTTGATGTGCAGAGAACAACACCAGCCGTTGTACTCGTCTTTTGTTGGTTTTACAGAAGGCAGTTGCTCCGGTAAACTGCGAGGCATTTTGGCTGGTGTGGTGTAAGTTTGGTTGTCCGAGAAAGTTTGTAAGTTCACTTGAACGTCTGCAAAGGGGTATGCGGAGGAGGGAGCTGCTGAGTACGGAGACCCGGATGACGTTGCAGTTTTCGTTGGTGTAAACCATGGCTGTTTCAGTTCCTGTCCTGTTTAACCTGTATCTTCATACAATGATGTTTTTTGCTCTTGTTGCATCTTGTACTTACGGTGTTCTTTTGGAGCACTGTATTGACGTTCGGTGGCTGAACATCATTCGATTTAGCGCGAGAACCCTAGCCTGTGAGACAACTAGCCGTGTGTTGCTGTCCACTGACGACTGTACGTTGTGTGCACATAGTGCGGATGATTTGCAGCATATTACTAATGCTTTGGCTTCGACAACGGCCAAGTTCGGGCTCAGCATCAACGAGAGCAAAACTGTCTGTCTCTTTCAGCATTCATCGGAGGTGCGAACTTCAATAATTCCGCGAAACAGCTTTGGCGCTGAGGCATTGGAAACCACGTCCCGCTCCTTTTACCTTAGTGTGTGTTGTCGACTGAAAAATAGATACGCAGTCAGCTGCGTTTCTGAGTATCTAAGTCCGTGGCGGCATTCGGGAAGCTTGAGTACCGAGTGTGGAACAACCATCAGCTTACCGTGGGCACGAGGTTGTTGGTGTACAAGTCCATGATGCTGTCCGTTTTTCTATGTGGCAGCAAAACTTGAACGATGTACCGGCGGGATGTGCGGTATCTCGAATGCTTTCATGAACAGCGTCAGTGACATATTCTACGCATTGGTTGGTGCAACAGAGTTGGTAAATGGATGCAATGGACTGTGTACTTTCGCAGAGACACCAAAGCTGGCTCGGTCATGTGCGTTGTGTGGATTCTACGCGGACATCGAAGTAGCTGTGATATGGTCACCTGAGGGTTGGGAAGCGGCATGTGGGGAACCCGTGCCTTCCTTACCAAGACAAGAGCATTGTGAGTCTCTCACGTTCTAATCTTGCTTGCTGGTCATGGGTATCAAAGGCGGTTGCTTGGCCTGCATGGCGCAACGTGATCAAGAACGCCGTTGCCGAGATGCAAGAGAAATTCCTAGTGCATGCAGAGCAGAGGCAGCAATTGCGGAAGCGACAGGCGTCAGTGGGTTGTACTCCATTGACATCGGGCGCACGGTGCTGTAGTAAATGCGATCGCGAATGCCTGAGTCGGGCACACCATGAGCGAGGCCGTTCGGAGTCAAAAACTAACCGGCGACGAGTCCTGCCGAGAAGGTAGGCAGTACCGGCGCAGCGTCTGCAGGTACACTGCATTCGTTTTACTAACCGCTTGCCTGCATGCTGAGTCTCTTTGTTTCAGGTGGTGGGTTTGCTATATTGTCCTACTGCTTTGTTATCTCATATCAATGGCTACTTAAACTATCTTCTATAAACTTGCAGGCGCTCCTTAAACTACGTTAGTTAACTTAGCTATCATTTTTGCATTCGTGCCATTTTATTAAAGTATATTATATGACGTCTTGAAATTATAGCGGAATGATTTGCAACCAAGTTATTCCACCTGCACGTTTAGTGAACAGTTTTGTCACCGTATCTGTAGTCACTAGCCGATTTATTTTATCTGATCCTGTCCTTTCAAGTGATTGGCTGTTGTTTGGTATCTCCGCTGTGGTTGCGCTTGACGTGCAGGTTTAAAAAGCACCTACCCGTCTATTACCCACGAACATGTCCATACTGACTCTAGCAGCCAAGTCATCTTCGCTGGATGGAACGGGATGCAGGTCCTTGTGGCTGTTCTATGCTTAAAGATTGGTTCCATACACTTAGTGTGGTGAGGACCACGGTTTAGCCACCGCCTTGTGAGCGCTTGATTCCCCTACTACAGCGTGCCTGTGTTTGCCTGTGAAGGAGTGTGGCCAGGCTCCGTTGATGAAATGTGGCTCTTGTCCACCTGTTTCCCTATCTTATTCAGTTGGGTTTACATTGGATATGGGGTGTGTGCTTAGAGCAGTGTGTGGTGCAGAGCAATCCACCCATGGTGCCTCTGTAAGCGCAGGCGTCCCAAGGATGTCCACAGTGGCAGGCAAACCCGAAACCGGACGCCGCCAACCATATTACAAGCACCCAGTGTTAAGCGGACTAAGTTTCCGCCTCCGCCTTGGGGCATTTTTCGAAAACGGTTAAACAGAGTACCTAACGAGAAAATTTGGAGACCTGGTTTATTCCATAGTTGGTTTCAACTGAAAATATGAATGCAGTTATTCTGCAGCAAGATGGTGCTCCTGCAACATTTGCTATCTCGGTCCGCCGATTCCTTAGGGAGAATTTCCCTGGCCGGTGGGTTGGACGTGAATCACAGCCTCAGTGGTCGGCTCGCAGTCCTGACCTCGCACCATGTAACAATGCTTTGTGGGACATGATGAAAAAACACATTATAAAAATACGTTACAACAACACAGAAAAACGTAACCCTGCAATCAGTGCTTCATTGAACTTGACTTCCCCTGCTGGTCTGCAATGCATCTCATCACGCACATGGAGACGCATTCGTCTATGTATTGAGAATGACGGTGCACAAACAGACACTTTGGATCCATGACAGTGTGCTCATAGACCAGCACCTGTTTGTTTCAATAAGTTTTATTGATAAGCCAAGAGCACCTCTTTTCCTAGACAAGTAACAAGCACAACGTTTTAAGTTTATACATTGATTTACGTAGGTATATGCATAAACGTGGAGGGTCCAAGGACTTTGTGGTCATCCTGAGGCATGTGTAAGTGGACTTGGTGAGTGCATTTGTTAAGGGGGCTCCGAGTTCATGTTTGTGTTAGCTGTGTTCAAGGATACCACCAACGGGCTATTTTTCGTTAAAACCGTTTGCTTAAAGTGCTTTGGGATGGTATGTTCTCTCTGCCAAATGCGTGCGCGCACGCTGCAAAATTGCACTGTTTGCAGGTTACCGTCAGCTTACTGTATGCGGCCTCTGTATCGAAGCTACGTAATCGTTCATTTTTCTTTACGCTTCACGGAACTGCTCCACATCAAACGAGGTAATCTACGACAGATGGGTTCAACTCGTTTCTACTTCATTAAGCAAACATTTGTTGAAAGACTGAATATGCTAGATTAATGGCATAAAGGGGATACTTTACGGTGAACTGCATAGAACATTTTGCACCATACCGAGTTTTACGTGATGTGACACCCCACCTAGATGAGTACAACGGCATCGCCGCACATGCTTCTTATGCACAGTTATCGTTAGGCGCATAATGCTCTCATAACGATATTTATGCAAAACCCACACTGCGAATATCATTTCTTAGTGCAACAAAAGCGCTAAATAGCTACAAGAGCAACTGTTGAGCTCAACACGCAGCTGGGAGTGTTGGTTTTGCTCTCCGTCCGGGAGAAGTGATACATGCTTCCGAGATGAATATGTAATTTTGTCATAGAGGTAAAGCTTTAGTTAGCGTACCTGTAGATTTCAATAAACAAGTGCTTGACTTGTTAATAAATAAATCCTTATTATTGACAAAGCAATACACGCCTTATTGGTGTGATCGAAATAATGCATAATGGACATAAGATCATAATAAGCTGGTCCAAACTCAGAACTCATACAGATGTAGTCAGTTACGTGTTCCCATATGGCCCAAAGAATGAACAAATGTCATAGTCGAGAGTATCGAGGCAAGCCTCGGTAAGCATAATCAGAATTGCACAGGCGAAATGCTCCGTAAATCACGAGGTGTAAGGATAATATTACCGAGAGCCTTGGAGTGGAGTATGTTTTGGGGAAGAACTAGTTCATTGAGGTTTTGTACACCGTGCGGGTCAGTTGAGTGCAGCAACGGGACCAAGGTGAAAGAACGTATTAAGAACATTGGCGTGCCACTGTTTGAACATGTACGTGTAGAAGTATGAGAGCAAATATCTGCACAGAACTGGTGAACTGGGTATGTGCGTCAAGTTGCCAATGCCTGGCAGAGGGCAGTGTATTTATATTATGGCAGGTCACATCCGCGTTCGCGTACTACAATCGTGGTATTGTGACCAAATTAATCAATTATACCAGCCAATGGATTATTGCATAAATAAATAATGGTGTATTTCTAGACAGCTAGACGTGGTGGCCTCGAGTGGTCAGATCATAATGTACAATAACGAAGTGCTTTTGCAGGCGTAATAACGCAGTTGTGTAGGCCTTGCTAATGAGTACTGCGCCAGGACGGCGGAACCGGCTTTTGTGGCACGTACTTGTTCAACAGGCGATTGTCTCGGCTGCCCGCAAATTGTGCACAGGCTGCAACGCGTTCCGTGATACAATAGAGGTATTCCACAGTCGAGCATCAAGCTGTACAATATTGTCGGCTGCGTTCTGTATCACAAGTACCCGTTTGTGCACCTTCTAATCACCGCACGCCAACGCTGCAGGATCCAGCTATCAACGCTATTCATACCAGCGACATTGGCCCTTCCCTTTATATCTGGGGCCTCGATAAATAGTGGGCTGGTGGAAAGAGCGAAACAATGTGGGGGCATCAGAATGCCAAATAAAGAGATTTGTAATGTTTTCCAGTAAACGGATATTAAAGAAGAATTTAAAAAGAATTCACTACCAAGACGGACGGCAGTTTGGCGTATTTAGCTGGAAATTTTAAGTGTAAAACATAAAACATATTTCCTTAAGGTATGACCTCGAGCAGCACACTAAAATGGCTTTACTCGCAGTCAAAAGTCCCAACCTGCTTTCACTGAAGCGCAGTTGTCTACGGTATCATGCACCGTTGGTCGTCAACGCAGTGGCGTCGTACTTCGTGTGAGATGTAATTTAGCTGCGTTGTGGACCTGCACCTTACAGTCGTCGGAGGAGCCTGTAGTAGCTCTGTCGGTTGTTAGGTGCACTTACTCTGTCCAGTTTACAGCGGTAGTAGAACACAGGAGCCCAGGAGGTTTCTTCCGTTGGGGATTCTTTATCTTATGCGCACAGTCTGCTAATAGGTGTTTACTTCTTAAGGACTTAAACCACCAAAAATCTGTTTGGGTCGATATTTCGGGCAGTCCGGAGTCAGAGACTTTCGATGTAGATTTACTTTTACTTACTCTTCGCGTGCAGCTGCACCGTTTTGTGGAGTGACCCACTAGGTAGACGGCCAGATACGCTAAGCCCGCCGACTTCCTAACTGACGTTTCATATGGTACACTCCCAGGGTACAACCGTCACCTATGCATACCCTTTCGGTGCACACTTTCAAAGTACTAACAGACTTCTGCTAAATTACTTGATAATATTTGGCAGGCGGACTATGGTACGTTGCAAGCCAGGGCTGTAATTCTCAACCGTAGGTTCTAGATGGCAGAATTTGTGCAATAATCCTGGGATAACTTCAAGTCACTTGGTACGAAGGTTCCTGCTCCACACATTCCACACTTGCGGAACAGAAGTTAAAGGTACGGCCTCCATGGATAGATTCCACAGGCAGGTACCCGTTCCAAAGTGACGGGTGAGAGGCCTTGAGCAGCCTCCAAAGGTCCTCTGCAATCCCGCTTTCAAACTGCAGTTCCTCTTCACTGCCGTGTGCGTCAGACGGTTAAGACAAATGCTACAGCCAAGGCACCTCGAAACAAACCACTGTCTCGAAAGGACCAGCCGATGGGTGGTAGCTGCTCTCACGTCCAGGTCAGAACTACCCCACTTCCGGTGCTTCTCTCTTCTACTCTCCTCCTTTCCACGGCTACCGAGCAATAGTTTACTGCTGTCCTCAAACCTGCGGCCATCGACAAATGTAGCTCTTCCATCGAACACACAGTTTCAACTTACGTCGGTTCCTTTAACGCCCGCACTTTAGGTAAGCTCGGCAAGGAGGCAGCACTGACCCTCACTATGCACTTCCCTGGTATTGGTGTATGCTGTGTCTCCGAAACACGCAAGCTAGGTAACAGCGTCTTGTTCAACCTTCGGTTCCCTGGTTCTAAACCGGAGAGCGGTGTTTACACTCTTTGCGTCCCTAGCGATACTGACTCTAGGGCTCACGTTATTTACGCAGCCAACATGCTAAAAACAATCTGGCATATTCATTCTGTGAGTATAACACGGCTTGGTCGTACTGAATGGACGCCCCTGTATTTTTGGATAAACTAATTTCCATACTCGGCGTACTTTACTGTGCTTATAGTTATCCAACTCGGATTTACCAGCGTTATCCAGTGAATCTACCGTTGCAGAATCATCTGGCACACCCCACAGTTGCATATTTTATTACAATCTGAACGGGGTTTCTACAGATATACAGCCGCGCATCAACCTTATTTTCCAGTGCATATCATAAATTGTAACCACAGTCTATTGAGTGCCCTAAGCCATACCCAGCGATTCCTTTACCACAAGAGCCCGGCACACCGTCTGTGGCTGAAACACATTTAGCAGCTCTAACTTGACATACTACAAACTAAGGTGAATTCTACTACGCGGAGCAAAACTGTCCAGTAAGCCTAAGGCTGGCATGATGGATACCTAGTCGGCCATATCCCACAACTGAGTTCGCGCAACGAACTCAGCCGGCTTTGTACGCGACTGTGGTTGCACTCGGTCTCGGTTCCCTTTACTCCCTTCTTCAAAGGATATCATTATCTACACGAGGCACCTCCGGCACAGGTATCTGCTACGCCCAACCGGCAGTAGGAGCAACAGAATGCTTTGAAATGGTCCACAATCCGCAATCCTGATAACCCAAAGGAATGCGGAAAGCCAAAATGTGAATACAAGTCACCTGAATCGTCCGACTTCAACAGCTCCAATCCTTGAGGTCAACACCGAAGAATCCAACCACACGGCCATTGGGAAGTAATTGGCGAAACCTGCCTACGAATAGTAGCCCGGTCATTGATTGATAGCTTATTCTCCGGGTTAAGATTGTTACCTAACGACCAAGATGCGTTGTCTCGTTTGTCGCTAAAGATGGAGAATTTCTATGTTGCGCTGTCGCAAATGCACTTTACCGCAGATTTACACTCTGTGACCACCATCGAGCGGCTGGTTCGTGCCCTGCCGGGCAGCTTGCAAGCAAGGTGGGCAAGGGCAGCGGACGTAATCGTCCAAGAGGGTCGAGAGGTTATCTTCAGAGACCTTGCTGACTTTGTAGCTACCGAAGCCCGAGTCGCCCGTAGCAGATTTTGGCAAATAGCCAACTCCAGCGCTTTGAGAAATCAAGGTACCGTGCGACCGTCCAGAGCGAAGGATAAAGAAATGGAGTACAATGTCGCCTTATATACTGTTGCTGACCAGTCCAGCCGAAATGTCTGTACAGTTTGTGACGATGTCCATAGGACGGAATCGTGCCCAAGGTTCCTGGCGTCCGAGGTTCCCGTTCGTTGGGAGCTCATCAGAACTAAGGGCGGATGCTATCGATGTCTCAATCTCGGTCACTGAGCTGTAGCTTGTCATGGGAGTAAAGGATGCGGGCAAGCCAATTGTAAGGGTAACCACCACACTCTGTTACACACAGATCGAAGGCCAAGACAAGCGGTAGGTGTGTCTGACTCTCCGCCCAAGGGCCCTGGCAGTTGCCACGCTGTCTCTGCTGATGCCCGGAAAATTGCTCTGGGAATTGTACCAGTGCGGCTAGAAGGACCCTTGCTTTCTGTTGAAACATACGCTTTACTTGACAGCGGCTCCGACGTCAGTCTGGTACAGGACGATCTACTGCGAGAGGCTGGTATTGAAATAAATCCGGTTTCGCTGAAGATGCAAACAGTGAGCGGTATTAGTTGTCTGGAATCCGGCGTCGCCAGTTTTCGTTTGCTGTCGTTGGACGGTAGTGAGTCGATTGAAGTGCGACGTGCTTATTGCTTGAACCGTTTGCCCTTGCGTCCAGTCAAGGAATCTGTTAGTCGGGTAGCAGCTCGATGGTCACAGCTATCGACCGTTGATTTCCAAGATCTGAAGGATTCCCGCGTTAGAATACTTTTGAGAGCTGATGTTCCAGAGGCACATTGGCAGATAGAACAAAGACTAGGAGGTCGTGGTCAACCCTTCCAGGCAAGGACTCTACTTGGATGGATAATTTTGGGTCCTGTAGATGGGAGCCGCTAAGCTCACGTGTCCATAAATTATGTACGAGGGGATGAGTTATCGCTGGAAGAGAGATTAAGGCCTTCGTATGACGCTGGATTCGAAGATGTTGACTCGAACACCCGCGCACTCACCGTTAAAGACAACGCCGTGTTGTCGATAGCGAAAACTTCCGTACGGCTTGTAGATGGGCATTTCGAAGTGACCCTTCCTTGGAGAAACAAGAACGCGGTGGTTGCACACAAGTACGAATCTGCTCGGTACAGACTGCAGTGCTTAAGCAGACGATTGTTGAGTAACGGATCGCCTCATAGTGTTTTAAGTAAATCCAGCAAAATTTCGCATAAGGCGTTAAGGGCTCTTAAGCTAGCGGAACTCAAGAAATTAAAGGCTGAAACTGAGATTGAGATAGCGAAACTGCAGCTAGATGGCGGGGAGGAGTTAGATGAGGTTGAGCGACTCTCCCCTTCTAAATGTAAACAGGTGAACGGATTCTTGGTGGATTGTGGAAATAGCGTGCCAAATGAGGAGATCCATAAGCCCTTTGCAAGCCAGTCACAAGTGCCTTGTCGATCATTTGTAGAACTTCCCAAGGTCGAGCTTGAAAGCTTTGATGGTAACCCGGCTACTTATTGGAAATTTGTGAAACAATTTGAGTACTTCGTCGAGGATAGAGTCAGTGACAGTGGTCAGCGTTTATTGTATTTGATTTATTATTGTAAGGGCAGGGCTAAAGAGGCTATCAGTGAGTGTGTTATGTTGCCCCCAGAATAGGCTTACGAGAGGGCTCGAAACATACTTCGTGAACTCTTCGGCCAGTCTCACACAGTTGCACCGGCATTGAGTTTTGACTTATCCCGGGGATTGCGAATCCGTACCGGTTTTCGCTCAAGGTTTCTAAGCGTTTTATCGCTTACAGTGTAAGCGATAAAACGCTTAGAAACCTTGAGCAATACGCGCAGCCACCGGTTTTCAAAATTCAAGACCGGTACGGATTCGCAATCCCCGGGATAAGTCAAAAAATCAATGCCGGTGCAACTGTGATGATGGGCAATTGAGAGTATCGTTCGAAATGTGACCACCGGAATCTTGAGACCAGTATTCAGATGGACAACCAACGTAAGGTGGCTGTGGTGGTACAAACGGTCGTTCCTCATACACAAAACTGACAAGAGCAGGATAATCAATCGCACTATAGGAGAATGGATAGTATGAGTTTCCGGTGCCGTTTAACCAAGATTGCGGAGAATGGTAAAGTGCCAATGGTGCAGCCATGTACAGACCGCTGTTACAGGCGGTAACCAAATAGTCTGACATCCCGCTGGCAGAGTAAGGTGCAGGGTAGGGTTCACCAAAGGCAACGGACGCCCTGCAGCAAGTCTCCATACGAACTGCAAATGCATGAACGCGCCCACCGGTAAAGAAGGTGCGCAAAAGGTGAATGTCAGGGACGTCGGAGAAAATTGGGAACGCATGGGCCCAACTGACATGAATAGCCTGAAAAATGGTCCGCATGTACTTGGCCCTGATCTTTTTTAACTTGGTCAGAGCTACAATTCCAAAAGTGCCGTGGTCTAGCAGAAAGTAGAGGACACTTTTCGGCCAGGTAGGGTAGACACTGATGATAATGGCTCTTGCAAAACCTTGAGTGTGGGGTACCACTGCAAACTGTGCCGGACGTGACAGGCTCGCACAGCTGCACCTGGAACTTATTAACGGAAAAGTAATCCTGGTCCATCTCGGATTGCATGTGCAAGTATCTTGAATATTCATCGTCACGGATGGTTACAAATAACTCTTTTGATGCGTACAAACTCCGCCCGTGAACGGGAACAGGTTCACCGAGCGGCAAGAAGCGCCTGAGTCGGTTGGGGTTGCCAATGGGGGTTCTGGAGGGACGCATAGGGATTCGACGAGAAGCCCAATGCAAAACCTCGTTTTTATGTTTCAAAGGACACGACCGCTGCAAAATAAGGGCGTCATGACGGCCGGGATATGTATTCAGGCAGAATTCTGCTTGCCAGTCGGTCAGGTGCACCTTTGTCAATGTCATATGACCGATCGGCAGTGTTCCAGGGCGCGGTGGGTTTTCGCTTGGCTGTCCTTCACACAAAAAGCCACACCTGTGTATTCAATAATACTGTGGCTTGGTGGATGTGACTGGCCATCCAATAAGTCACTGCCCCAACCACTCATTGCCAATTTGACCGATACCATATTTCACAATTTTTGGGCATGTACCTGCCCGCACTATGCTACGCCTACATGTTCAACACGTGACATGCCACTTTGCTTGAAACATTTTCACGGCATTCTCCTCAGACTTCACTCACCAGACCAGCACTGTGTATCCATCCCACGCCGACCAGTACCTCACCAAAATACTCCACTCCAATGCTCCCTAGTTCTTATATTTACATCTCGCACTCTGCGGGGATTGACTTCATTCATGCTATGAACCACTTGGGCATATAATACTGACTAGGTCTGTATTACTCCCACTCCGGGTCTTTCTTATTACGCTATCATGTAAATAAATACATAAATAAATAGTATATTCTCGGTAAAACGAGACACACCTGTAAAGGCGTGATCAAATATGCATACAAGCATAGCTTCTGTGGAATGTTAAAACATTTCGTTTTAATGAAAGTTATAAAAGAAAAGATGTTGTCCGTATGAGTGAGCATACTGTCAGGTAATAGTCAGACCCAGGGATATTATGGCGCTGTGGCGCGCAAAAATCCGTCAAAACACAAGTTGGGGGTAATTTCGCCAGGTAGTGATCCGTGAGCACAGGAGCCTAAACGAGGCTTTTTGCAACCAATAACCATTACGAGATAGAGATGATCTGTGCTCCAACAAAGCATTCTTCATAGCAGAATTAGTTGCACAGGTTCCATGTAGAAGGCTGAGGACTGCGTCAGTGTGAAATGCTTAGCTGTGACTTTATTTTGTGGTGAGTCACATCCGCCACGTTGCAGTGTTGTTAGGCGGACATTTGTGGCTTTTTATAGGGAGAACGCTTGCCAGGCGAAAACCCACCACGTCCTGGAACACTGCCGTAGCTTTCGTTGAACAGTAGTGCAAGTCGGTTATGCATCGTATAGACCGATTTTGCATTCTATTATTCGCAGTCGGTTGACAGCCAAAATTCTTCGTTGGTTGGCCGAATGACTTAGTTCTGATACGGCAGCAGTCGTTGAAGCTGGTCAATGATGCAAGATTCGAAGAGTCGAATGATAATGATGCAGGTGAGTAAACACATTGTTAATAGAGGCCGGCTCTTCTATTATATTCATGCTCGGCTCGCAAACCATGTCCAGCTATCCACGCTGGACTTGTCATGAGGTCGGTGAGTGAAGTTGTTTCTTGTGGCTGAATATGTCCTTAATAGGTAAAAACGCCGTTCTCCGCAAGTTGGATTTGGGATTCCTGCAAATGTAAGTAAGTGTAACTGTTTCCGTAGCCAAGTGAAAATTCCATGGAAGGCCATCGGAATAGCCACGTATACGTGCGCAATGCTGTCCGTGAAATGACATCAGAATAGCTCCAGGTGACTGGCGAATAGGAATGTTTGAGGCAGTGAAGGTAATCACGCCAGAGTTGTTTGTCTTCGGTTGTGGAACGGGGGATCCATGTACATATATTCTTCCAGGTGAGTAAATTGTTCTCTGCGTACGAGGCAAGCTAAACCCATTTGTTTAGACCCTATGAAGGTAGCGCCTCCGGAATGGCGGAATGAGCTCCATTTGGACCAGTGTGTGAGTTTTTCATTTCCTGGAGAAAGGACCAAGCGTTTTGAGGATGGGTCGGCCAGTCCCAGTGGATAAACCTTCTTGTTTTGGCGGATGTACCTGTGGGAAGCTCGGGAAAAACGGGCAACGGACAAGAGGTGGCCAAACAGAGACAGCAATGAATCAAGAAACAATAACACAGACTGGTGGCGCTCACCGGTGCCTATGATACATTCAAACTTATGTAATTTTGTTTAGTATACATAATTCGCAAGCGCGTTCTATACATTACGTCGCTGGTGTGACTCAGACTACAGCTACTACGTGGGAAGAAGGTTCTGCACGCGCAGGGTCAAAAGACCGATATAACAAAGCGTTTTAACAAAAGTTAAGCGAATGATGCGATGGTTTTAGAGAAACAGGTAAACCGATGATGATGGCAGAAGCCAGAATGCGAGAGGCATCTTAGGTGAAACTGAGGACAACTAGGTTGAGACCGAATGCGGGAGCAAGATAGGTAGAGCAACATTCCAAGAGGAAAAGGAATTTCAAGGAATCGGCTAGGAGCGAATGAATGCTGACGGCAATACGAGGAGTAGTTCGTAAGAGTAATTACACTAAAGCGTTCATGATTCTACAGTCCAAAAGCCTGCAGAATCTAGGAAAATGGTCACAGGGGGCCAAAACTGCCGTGCATTGGGTGTCGTTATGACACGTACGGTCTCAATAGTATACCAGTGCGAGCATAAGGTAAAGAGTATAGGAATAGGAAGAGTGGTAAGTTGAGCATACTAATGGAAGTACTAGTCAAGCAACACTTAGCAATGGACCGAGTGCCGCCAATACTCAGGAACGAGCTCAGAGCGAATGAGATCATGCGCACGAGGATAAATTGGATAGGCGCAATGAGTGTAAGCTGTGGGAATACAAATTGGAGCGCAATAAGAGAAAAGGCCAAGGATAATAAGAAATAAAAGCAGGCGGAAATTTACAGACGGGTCAGGTCAGAGAGGATAACGGCAGGAGAGTAAAACCGGACGATCGATTTAAAAAGATATGAAAACAGAAAGCGAGAGAAGAAAAGGTTAGGGTCGGGGTGAGAAAAATTTATTGGTAAAGAGTGGAAAAGCCCACGAGGCTCTCCAAGTAGTGTAAACAGCACCAATAGGTCAGCCGAACCAATGGAAGTGATGTCTCAGAAGTCCAAATGAATATAGTGATTACGAGGCCGACTAAGCGGTATTGGATTAATCGGCGCTTTAGGACTAGGTCGTACAATGCAGATAAGAATGAGGCTATAACAATAATGTGGGAAAATAGAGTTAACTCAGCGGAGCCAATACCGTTTAAGGCTCGGTATCATGGAAGCAGTCAGAGATTAACAGACTAGGCCAGTGAGACAGGATCACGGCAGGGCAGTAAAGCTGGTCG
>OX104065.1:95466354-95614041 GCA_944474145.2 Dicrocoelium dendriticum | reverse complement strand
TTTTGATGTGCTCTTTCAAGGCACCAAGAGACCGCTGTTGAATTACTTCCGAATATTTGGCGGGCGGACTTTAGTGCAATGCGAACTAAGGCCTCAGTTCTGAACAGTGATATCTCGATGACTGACTCTGTCCAGTTAGCCTGGGATAAATTTAAGGCATACCTTACGGAGGTTTCCGCACCCTATATTCCACTCATTAGGAAAAGAGGGTTAAGAGCACAGCCTTCATGGATAGATACCACAGGCAAGTACCTACTCAAGAAACGGCCTAGATGCTGGCGGACCTACCAAGCAGCTCCTTCAGCCAGTACCTATGATAGTTATCGAGAGAATAGAAATAAATGTAAAATAATAACTTATAAATAAATTTTTTATTCTCGTCAAGGCGAGGCACGCCTTTACAGGCATGATCATTATGACAACAATGCGTGGTCTAGAATGTGCAAGAATACATTATGTTTGCCGTACCAGTGTATGTATATGTAGGGGGTATGTAACTATGTAACTGTGTGTGTGGGTGTGTCACTGTAAGGTTCCTGTTTGTAACTGTGCTGCGATAGAAGTCTTTGCATTGAACGGGGACGTATGTGGATGGCAAAAGATTTTGAGGTGAAGAAAGGCAGTGCCATTGGGAACAGCGTGGTGCCATTCCAGTTCATCAGGACTACAGTACGAAATTGTCATTAGTAAGCGAGACAATATCTGGGAAAGACGAGTAGTCGAACGTTTTACCGTCGTCTACTAGCCCTTTGGGAGGAACTTTTGTAGGGCCGTTCAGCAGGCCAGCTGTTACACTGCCGTTTGCTGAACCGTCTGAGCAGAAGTGCGAAGTAGACGTCACATCTACTTTGCGAGAGATTTGATATGCGCTTTCCGTGCTTAAACGAAATTCAGCTCCAAATGGTCGACCTGACTTCACCTTTGCTGAATGATGGTAGTGACCATTTGTTGACGGGACTCTCTACTCTATTTGACAACCTGGAACACTAAAGAAATAATTCCAAGCTGGCAAATGTCAACTGTTTTGCCTATCCTTAGAAGGACCAGCGTACTTTGTGTGAAGAAACAGAGACTTTGGCTGTGTTTCTATTGCGTTCAAACTCGTCCCGGGTAGCAAACTCTCACGACATACTGGCCCCAGCAAGAATGGTGTCATCTAAAGCAAGCCTGGTTTCTGCCCTGGTCGTGGTTGCATCGACTACGTATTTACCATTCGTCGTGTTAGAGCCGAGACACAGAGACGCTTGATTACGGTGGTTTTCCTTGAAAGGAAAGCCGTCTTTGACGCTGTTGACCACCACATTGTTCCAGCGCCTGTCCATAGAGGTAGTGCTGTCAACCTTCATTTCCAGGATGCAGCCTTTACCATGACTTACGAGGCCTGTAAGGGGCTCGGGAAAACAAACACTTACCATTCCCACTACAAGTGGAGTTTTCTGTAGTTGCCCTATTTCTAGTTTATTGTTTTACTTTGTTACCGAAATGGTCAAGATTGACTTCATTAGTTAAACATTGTCGGAGTGGATGTTCTGCCAGTTGACGGACTAAAAACCTAGAGTATGCGGACAACACAGCTCTTTTTGTGTCTGACGCAGTGCAAACGCTGCTGGATAGACTAGTGCGTAGAGCTGAACGCTTTTGCATGTTTTTTGTACCTTTAAGGTGCAAAATACGGCTGCAGGACTAGACCGACACACCAAAGGTTCTATCTATCACGGAATTACCACCACTACTGGTGGATCGGTTCCCTTACCATGGTAGCTATGAGAGCCAACGTAGTCACCTCACTGAGGAAATTGCTGCAAGTATCAGCAAGACCTTTGCAGATTTCCAACGACTTAACCACTTAGGGAAACGACAGGATGTCAGCCTGGCAGTGAAAGTTCTGGTGTATAAGGTTGCGGGTAGGTCGGTCATACTGCACAGATCAGAGACCTGACCAGTTTGTAACGAAGACATTAAAGGTTGGTGTTGTTTGACCAGCGGTGCATGTGGAGTGTTGCTCAAAAGTGGTGGGAACACGGAGTGCGTAATACTGAGGTTAGCCAGTTGCTTTGTAGCAAGACGTCTTCTGGTGCCCCTCTCAAGCGGTTGATAATTCTTAGCTGCTTGTGTAATTCAGGCCATAGCCTCCGATGCCAGTCGGTTGACTACCCCGGCGTGCATTATATGCCGTTACGGCACCAAGGTGGGCGCACCCGCGGGGTGGCTAGTCTATGAAGTGACGTAGCGGCACGACGAAATTGACTGAGGGACTTGGTCTGGACGAAGTGATCAGTCTTCGTGTTTGTGGCCACCCCGATTGTTAGAGACCCTATCAGACCTGGTGCAGTCACTCAGTCTCTGACGCTCCTGTATTCATTCTGGCAACCAGTTGTTAAAATTCCTCCCGTTCTGTTTAGTTTAATACATATCCTACTTGATTCTAATTGTTTAAGACTCTATTTCTCTTTAACCCTACTGACGGATCGGCAGTCCATGTTCCCTAAACCTCAAAGTAACGAACGGCTTCCTCTATGTGGATAATCCGGCTATTACATCCACTGCCTTCTTCGTCCATTCGGTTTGTTTTTGAGATGGAATAATTACAACTTCAAGTGGTTCACATAATCTATTAAAGCACCGATATAAGTTTTTGTTTTCCACTTGTTGCTTCATTGTATTGCTTGTAATACAACCTAACCCTAGCTTCAGCGACGGCTTATCTCACTTTACCTCAAACATGCTCACCTTAACTGTCGGCACCACAGTCCACTTCCCTTGAGCTCTCAACAACAAGCAACTTCTGTTATGTAGTTAATCCGGCTCTTATTATTCCCGTTCTGTGTCCATTTGACTTTCAATGAGCACCGCAGAACTCCACCTCCGAGTGCTTTACCTAATCTATTACAGAGCCGAAGCGCCATCCTATTTCACAGCTGCTGGTTTAAAGTTCCGTTGCTCTAGCATGCAAACCTTGCTTTAATTACAGCCTTAATTGCTTCCCTATAACGCTCTTTTACTTAACTGACAACTCGGCAGTCCATGTACTCATAATCTCACAACAAAGAGCGGCTTCTGCTACGTAGTTAATCCGGCTATTTACCACAATGTAATCTGCGTACATTTGGGTTTCTTTTGACACTGTGGAATTCCAACTTCTAGTGGTTCATTTAATCTATTGAACTGCCGAGTTGGCATCCTATTATACAATTGCTGGTTCCTAGTACCGCTTGTTCTACAAGCTAATAGTCACTTTATCTATGGTCCCCTTCCTTCGCTAGAACGATCCTTTACTTTATTGACTGCTCAGCAGTCCATTTTTCTTTAAACTCCTAAGAAAGAGCAGCTTCTGCTATGTGGTTAATCCGGCTCTTATCATGACTGTTCTCTGCGTCCATTTGGCTTTTAATGGCCAACGTAGCACTTCACCTTCGAGTGGTTTACCGAATCCACTAAAGCGCCGATGCGCCATCCTATTCCACAAATGCTGGTTCATAGTATCTTTCGTTCTACAATCCAAACCCCGCTTCAGCTACGGCCTTAGTCCCTTCACTAACCCTCCTTCACCTAATTAACGGCTCGGCAGCCCAAGTACCCATAACCTTACAAAAAAGAGCAGCTTTTGCTAAGTAGTTATTCCTACTCTTACCCTTAATGATCTCTGCGTTCAGTTAGCTCCCTTTTGACACCGCAGAATTGGACCACCTAGTGGTTCACCTATTCTATTAAGGCGCCAATACGCCATCTTATTTTACAATTGTTGGCTCATATTGTGATTGTTCTACAAGTTCGGCCTCGCTTCAGCTACCACTTTAGTTCCTTTACCATAACTCTCCTTCACTTAAATGGTGGCTCCGCGAACCATGTACTCCTACGCTTACATTAATGAGTGGCTTCTGCTACGTAGTCAATCCTGCCTCTTCCCTTAAGGACCTCTGCGTCCATTCAGCTTACGGTTGCCACCGTAGCATTTCTCTTTCGAGTAGTTCACCTAACCCACTGACGCGCCATCTCATTCCACAAAAGTCGGTTCGTAGTATCGCTTGTGGTACCACCCAAGCCACCCTTCTGCAACGGCTTGTCTTCCTTCACCATAACTCCCTTCCACCTAACTGACTGCTTATCGGTTCACCTTCCCTTGATCTGGCAAGTACAAGCGACTTCCGCCACGTAGTAAAATCTGCTTTTACCTTCACTGTTCTCTGCGTCCAGTCGCTTCTCTTTTGTTACCGTAGAATCTTAGCTAGGTGTGGTTAAACTAATCTGCTGAAGCGCTAAGGCGCCGTCCTATTCCTCAATTGCAAGTTCATAGGTTGACTTTCTGCTTTTTCTTCACTATGCGATCGCCACAACACTTTGAACCGATTTCTTCTCTATTTTTACACATTAGATTCAACACCTAATCTCAAACCTCATGGACTACTTACCAGTACAATTTGCTTGATCCTCATGTAACTTACAGTAAGTTATCAATCGGATAAGGTTCTTATTGGTGCATGATTAAAAAACACTTTCCTTTTATTACTGTTGCACATTTTTCACCAGCCTGTCACAAGTCTAAATGCCTTAAGGTAGGATTTTCACACTGCTTTGTCCCACAGCTGTCCTTTTTGATCTTCTCTCGGCCTGTTCTTCTCTTTCCCTTATCTTTAAGGTCGGGAACTTTATTGAAATCCGGGATTGGATAAAGGAACTGCCTCCGTCTGAGGTGGGACGAAATGACCAACGAGGACTTACATAGGCCATAGCCTTAAGTCAACACTAATCAACCACGCACAACAACTGAGTTGAATTGAATTGTGACACGTCGACGACTGATGTCAAGTGTGGACAGCTGCACACGAATTCCTTACAATACAGCAAGTATGTAAAATCAGAGAAAGTGAGACCCAAGCTACTCTAAAAATTTTGCTTACCCTCATAATTATCTATCCTGCTCGACTGGCCTCAACCTCAATGGCGGACCCTGACTGCACTATGTGATCAGCCCACAGAGGAGTCACACAACCGCGAATAACTGCGTAGACAAATGTTTGAGTAGCATCTTTGCCAGTGTTACATTACCGTACAAAACAATCGAGGACAGGGATCCAGGACGTTGTGGGCACTTGCCTGGCAAGCGCTCCCCATATAAAGCCACATAAGTCCGTTTGTTAACACTGCGGCCTGGCGAATGTGACTGGCTACTGAGTAAAGTCACAGCTTACAATTGCGCTCTGCCATATTGGATGGAGATATTATTCACTATTTTATTGACAAGTACAAAAAGGATTCAGTCAGTCTTCACCCACAGTCATCCCTGCACCTACTGTGTTTTCCTGTTTACCCTACGAAGACTACCTTGACGATTTCGCTCTTCATGAGTGCTTCTTCCATTTCTACAATTTATACAGTTGTTAGACGCAGCCAAGTACTGAATTGTAAGGTAGTTGCCGCACAACATAAGTGCTTTTAACTTGCCTGAGTTGGTGTGCCTTAACGCATTTACGAATACAATATTTATTTATTAAACTTACAGTTATTATTTATGTTTATCCTTGCGACGCGATCCGTGGCAACTGGAGCCGCCGCACGGCGATGCTCCGAATATAGTTGATTAACTGATTAAATCCGAATTAAACAAGATTATTCTGAGGCAAAGCTACTATGCAGCTCTATTAGCTAATACCTGCAATTGTTATAGGTTGGAAGTACACGTAAGATACAGCTGAGGACTACTCGCCTCAAGCAGAAAAAGGGATTTTCTGGCTCGATCGCCACTACTCCCAAGAAGTTCGTCTTCTGTGTGTACACGCTCAGTGGGGCAAAACTTTTTATTCCGGCTTTGTTGCGTGCAATGGTGACTAGCACGCCCACCGACTATTATAAGGCTTGCATATGTAGTGAACCATATACTGGTGTCTTTGCCCGGGAGTCCTATTTACCACCGGCTGAAGTTGTTTCAGAAGCCCCCTAGGATTCTTGCTTAGCTGGGTTTAAACATAACGTAGGCTAAGGTCTTCAATGCGTTGCAATGCGTTGCAATGCGTAAACCCCACTAAATCTTCCGGCATCTATTCAGTCTATCCAAATCTGTTGCATGCGTTGATCACTAAACTGTGTGGTCCATTACATTCGCATTTTTAAAACCCATTGACAGCTGTACCTTACCTTCGGCATTAGAAGCAAACATCATCTGAGAGAGTAATCTGCACACGAAGTACGAACCTGTCAGTTTGACAGACGTAGTGGTCAACTCGTTTAAGCGGCTGATAAGGTAATCTGTGAAAACAGCCTGAACACTTTAACCCTCACTGTCGCACAACCCGGATTCTGCAAGGGATTTTTTGTTAGATTGTTATACTTGTGACGGCTGGCAGCTAAGTTGAGGCTCTATGCGTTGACCACGCCTAAGTCCTACTTTTGTATACGCTTTGACAGCTTTTTACACAATATCTCTGTTTAGACTCATACTAGCTTGAGCTCGTGCGGTATACCTGGTCGCGCCCTTAAATGGGTGTCGGCTTGCCTGGTAAGGAGGAAAGATGGGTACGCGTGGGGAGCAGCAGTTCGCATTGATACGTTGTTCTTAGTGAGGTACGGAAGGGCTCATTGTTAAACTGACAAAATCGCTACCATTATTAGTGTTGAACCATGGACAATTCGTGGAGAATGGTGGCTTATGGCAATTGCATTACTTTTGCCGCGCTGTTGCGTAGGATTTGTACCAGTGGACAGGACTGCGGAATAAGCGGTAAAGGGTGATTGGCTGGCCAGCGGGCATGAAGTTTACGGCATCAGCAAACAAGTTGGTTAGAGAAATCGCCTAGCACCACGTGGGTACCCACTGGGCACTGGCCGCTGATCATCCACGGTTTTATTGAGCCTCCCTCAGCTAAAGAATCGTTGAAAACTTTTTTAAATTCAGTTGTCTTTTCTAGCAGTGTAACCTACCAGCCTAGTACAGCAAAGCAATGCTGTGAAGTGCTGAAAATTGCAGTGACTGGTATAATCGGCTCTTGGATGAGGTAAATTTACTACCACGACGGATTACGCAGCAGTAATATAAAGCGGTATGTAAACGATGTAAATTACATGGTAGTAATATACACACCCCGGCAATGCAGTATGCTAAACGCATTTTGGATAAACTAAAATAGCCGTGCACCTTTTCTGTTGTAGCCTAACATAATCCATGCGTTACTTACGGCTGTGCTATTCTGGTGTCCATCCCTGACTATTCCGCGGTTATCAAGTAGTTTTGTGTATGGTTATTTAGTGGTAAAGGATAGATTTGCTTGTCAGGTATAAAATAATGCCAAATGAATATATCACCTAGGTGCAAGATCAACTACATGGTGTTGTGTCATACGATTGAATGGCCTTTTCATCACATGAAGTCTACCTTTCGGTCAGCAAGGTTGCAGCACTCTATAACTTTCCCTTTGTAAACCTGTAACTATAATTCGTTTATTTTACACCGATGCGGCCAGTGCAGATTATTAAGTTGACTGCTGTGTTTGATTGTTTGACTTCAGGACCACTATTTTGTTTTGCGCTCCTTTCAGTTGCAACGTGCAACACTGTTGTGCGCTGCGTATTTCTCTTTCCTCCAGTTAGCAGCGTCAACGATGTAGCTTTTTGTATAGGTAGGCGACAAGGAAACATTTGCTGTACAACTAACAGTTACCTAGCAACAGGAGCTCTCTTTTTAAGGTATTCACCTGGCTCCATATAAAGGCAACTCAATATATGGCCCCCAATGTCCTAAAAAGAATGGTAGTTGGCTATTTAATCTACTCATTTTTCTGCGACTAATACCTCAAGCTGGGTGCATTATGTTCACTGATATCAGTTGGTAATAATAGAAATTTTCATTATTATGTCGAACATTTGCTAAACCTTGCTTAAATAGGTACACTTTCCGGCATTTTCACCGCCTGGAGTCAGTTACCGCTCTTGATCATTGTCTAGTGTCTATTATAAACAAATAAATTGTATATTATCAAATTCATCGTGGCACACCAAACCAGACAGGATCAAAGGTTACGTGCAGTTAGGTTTCGCAACAAACATGTTGCCATTCGATTAACCGGCCGTGAACGAATGTTGTATCACGTTTGCAGTAATAGTAGTGGTATTCATGAGAACTATTCGGCAATTTGGTGACGGTAAGTTGGGTTTAGATGTGCGTAGAGTAAACAGTAAAAGCACAATAAGGAAAGCGGTGAGGTTGTGTGCAGATAAAGTGTAAAGTTTTGTACTTATCGATAAAATAGTAAAGTATTACTTTAGTCAAGTTACTAGTATGTAGTTGTAAACAGTGAATTTATTTAGCGCCTAGTCGCAGCCGTCAAATTGCAGTGTCGTTAATCGGACCTGTGGCTTTTATAGGAAGAACGCTTTCCAGGCAACAACTTACACTGTCGCCGATCCTTTTGAACGGTCATGTACAACTGGCAAGGCTTCCTATTGCCTCAGTATTTACTCGTTTATTCGCAGCGAATGACTTTCCATTTTTCTGCTGGCTGACAAAATAGCTTAGTCAGCGTCCGCCATAGTGGTTTAGGTTGGTCGTAGATGAAAGGGTCAAAAAGAGTAAGGTGTATTATTGTGCAGGGAACTAAATTTCCACAAAACCTGGCTAGCCGAACAGCCACCAAGTGGTTTCAGCTGCATGGTCCGGGTTAATCACGTTCCAGCGAATAGTTCGGCGGCAGTGTTCCAGGACCTACGGTGTTTTCACCTGGCAAGTGTTATCCCCATCAAAATGCAAAAATGGTCCGTTTAACAACACAGCGACGGGGCGGATTTGACTCGCCAATAAATAAGTTCACTGCCCCTTGCCCATCTGCAGGCTTATTACTTTAAGTAGGTCATCCAGTTCGCAAACTTTCTTTGCTTTCTGCATCCGATAGCGAACACTGCCAACAATCTCAGTCCCCTTCCATTGTTCATTCACCATGCCTACGAACACCTACATTTACGTACATACAACCACACAAATCTAATATATTACTGGTTACCGTGTTATATTTTCATAAACTTGCCATGCACACCT
Organism: Dicrocoelium dendriticum; assembly: GCA_944474145.2. Lineage (NCBI taxonomy): Eukaryota > Metazoa > Platyhelminthes > Trematoda > Plagiorchiida > Dicrocoeliidae > Dicrocoelium > Dicrocoelium dendriticum. The sequence goes on along the minus strand of OX104065.1, from coordinate 95,605,019 downwards.
GTTTGTATTAGTTTGCCGACGCTCTCGCAAGCGTGCGCCGCACAGCTAGGAATAAACCTTTAATTAATTAATTATGTTCTGGAGCATGAAGAAGTTGTGTTTAGCTGAACACACAAGCAGGCATTCAGCTTTGTGCGCGCAGTTGACATGAGTTGATGTGCAACCATATTCGCCTACAAAGTCATTTTTTACTAGCAGTCTCATGACACCGTTCTCCTCTGCTGGCACAAAAATGACTTCGAAGGCGAATCCGAATGCTAAATTCCTTCACGGTTTATTGTAGACCTTACTCCATAGTAAAGGACTATGACCAGCTACGTGCAGGCGAATTCCGTCTTTTGCATGCAGTCTAATGAACTACAGTGGAATAATTTACGGTGTGCAATCAAAGAGCAATGTTAAACGGTCGCAGACGGACACACCAGCGTAGTATGAATTATCATTAACCGTTGCCCGTAGGCGACGTAGACCACTGGCTATGTACGCATCAGTAGGCTACACAGACATCTAGCCGCTAACCACCTACTTTCTCACACACCGTAAGGATGATCCCAAATCCTTTTTGCCCCAGCCTATTAACAATTATTTTATACGTAGGATTTACTACTGCTTACGCGCGCCAGCTAAATTCGCTTCGTAATGTTCCCTGTGCTCATAATTTTGTGTTGGCACGCGGCGTCGCAAGAATAAAAGAACATGCTAACACGCGCTTTTTGTGAATGCAGGGCACACCGTGCACGTAACATTAGTCGCGGTTTCTCCAGTGGCTGCGCGAAAGTCCGAAAAGCGATTGGTGATAAGTTATAGTTTCAAAACTGTCCACGTTATGAACATTTGCTCTGCATGCCCAAATTTGCTAGTTGGAACACCTGAAATCCTTATTGTGTTAATTAAATAAAGCAAATAAGGCACATTTCTAAACTACAGCTAAATGCCTTACCCGCGTTGGATCAGCTTACCTACTTAATAAAACCTGCTGGTGGCTTCTGCCAAGTTGTGGGTGTCCCGGCATGATTTGCTGGGCTCATTGGCTGATCACTTTCGTGCGCACCTTGTTGCAGAAGTCTCCTACCAAAGGTGCAATAAGTGCGAGAAGCTTAAGGTTGCTTATGGTACATTACAATGCGCTTCGGGAACCAGATGTTTGACGAGCACTAGAGAAACTTATCTGGGTTAACAAATGATGCGTTAACGAAAGCTGCAACATTGAGCGCGCTGTTTCCCACCGAGTACGCCGCGCACCTATTTGAGGTAACCATACTGCAAACAACTGTGCAGTGTCTAAAATATTCTTACTAAGGGGTGTTTCTGTGTAAGGCTATGCAAGGATACCTAACGGGGATATTTCCTTTGATGATGCGAAGGCTAGAAGCAGTTAAATTAGCTTCTCCGGTTACTGACCGACAATTGTTGCAGGCATGGATAGCTTGCAAAGCTTGAAGTCTTCCTGAGCAGTCATCAGTTGTTAGGTATTACTTGGTTTTGTTTAGCGTGTTTGAATAAAGCACGCGGCATCAACTGAATGAAGTTTCTTTTCATATGCCCCATATTTTATCAAAGGATATATAGTTTGCCTTCAAGAAACTAATGAACTAACATGTGGATTCTTACGGTAGGTAAATATTATCCAACTCTGCCTTTGTATCTGAAGCGCAGAGGATGCAAGCTTTGTGACGTCAACGTTGACTCCTAACCCTTAAGAACCACCCTGTCTCTACCATTTTTCACTTTGGACTGCAGGACGAGAATATCATAGCACAGCATATAGTTGAATAAAATAAGCAATAAAGGGAATGCAAATGCTTTATTCAATATTTCGCTTTTGTAGCGCACGGTTCCTGCAAATATTACTACTTACATTTCCCCTGTTTTCTGAATCTAAGTAGCTGTGTAGCGAGGTGAGTTGAGTAATGGCACATTTGCAACATGAACTGCACAGTTATTTGTTTGCGCACTAGTTTACCTGCATTTTAAAGCCTCGTTCCTGCGCATCTTATCTGCATGCCCACATTTCACCCAACTTTTGTCTATACAGTACACAAATAGAAAGCTAAGTTGGCGCCCTTGCCGCACAATGGTCGTCGAAAGACCTATAAATATGCGCTCGCGTCGACAGGGCAGCTTGTCTTCCGTGTCTTAGCTCACAATGGTAGCTGTCACGCATTCTACAATATGTGGAAAGCATGAATGAACTATAATAGATCGTAAATCTTTATCTTATTGGGAGCGACATCATACCATGCTCTTAAGAGTCCCACCATTGTGACGATATCTTTATTAAGTTAAGACGCTTCAATGCGCCTTGGGAAGCAGAGAAGAGGAATAAGTAATCCGAATGTTTTCCCATTCTCAGAAAACTTCATTTTTCCTGAGACGAATGAGTAATAATGTGAACAATCCAGTGTTGGTCAAAACTTGCACAGATGAGGATAAAAGATAATAAATAAAGTGGAAAGAAAATAAAAACCGAAAACTGATGCGGCGCTGCGTAAGCTGACGCAGTAAAACAGAAAGTTAAAAAGGAAATAGACATACCGACAGTATTTCCCTTCAACACGGTCTTTCAGCTCCAGGAACTTTATGTTAACTTTGTTTCCTTACGGTGTAAGGCACAAGATATGTAGCACAAACAATAACGGACTCAAGCACGTGGGCTATCGGAGAAATTATATATTTGACAGCACGCCGAAGTAGAAAATGCTGAAATGCATGGCCGAATAAGCAATGTTTTTTAAATGTTTGACCTAATAATAACGATAGTAATTATTACCAACATACCACAATTAACTTAAACAAGCAAATTTAAGTACCTGTCGCAGGAATACTCTGTATGGTAGTTAGCACCCTATAATTTCTTGGAGTTTGGAAGGCTTTTGAAAGACTCGGCCCACCGAAAAATAAATTACTGTGCAGCACTTGGCTGGTAGGAGACGGCTGGCATGCCTTCATCTCAGTTGTCTCAATGCACGGCTGTCACAGTTGCCCTATAGCTCCAATATGTAAATAAATAGGTTACTCTTGAAGTTACCGACACACATCAACTCAGGCATGTGCAGAATTCACAAGCAGCTATGCTTCGCCAAAGACACGCTGCTATGTATTTCTAGGCAGTAGGCGAAAGTTGTACAGTGTGCGGTAAATGAAGAAGTAATCATGAAGAATATAGTCGTGGGTGGATGACTATGATTTGGGTTAAAGTGCGATCGTGTGGACAGTAAAGGTACTATAAATGTAGCGAAGACGGTAGGCGTAGACAGAGGGTGTCGTTTGCTTGTAGCTGGCAGGGAACTATTGAAATGTGACTCTACTCCACTTGCGAGTAGGTAGTTATAGGCAGTGACTTTCTTCCGTGGCAAGTTACCTTCGCTATGTCGCAGTGTTGACAAATGTCCTTCTGTGGCTTTTTATAGGAAGGAAGTTTCCCAGTCAAGACACACCAGATCCTAGAACGCCGCCGTAAATCCTTGTAAACACTAATTTACAACTGGTAAACCAGCCTTCCAACTCGGTTATTTACAAGCAAAAGAACTTCCAGTTGCCTCCGTCTGCTGGCCAGATAGCTTGGTCAGGGTCTCCAAAGTCGCTGAGGCAGGTCGTGGATAAGCAAGTCACGGTGAGCCGTATTTTTGTGTGCTCATCTGAGTAAAACTTTCAATATTTTTCGCACCTGAAAGGTTCTGCTTATACATTCTTTTTGGGAGTGTGTAGACATCGCTTTCAGCTATCCACACTAGACAACCGTCGTGGTGGAGAGTGCAGCTGAATACGGTTTGTGTACAGCCGTGGTTCAAGTAGGCTCTGCTTAGTTATTACCTCCTGTCTTATGCAAAGATGTTGTTTATTAGTTTAAGCACGGAGCCACAAGCATATCCCGACCTCGGGGAATAGGGAGAGGGGCAAACTGAGTAGATCGCATGTAGCAATCTTGAGCATCCACCGGATTGCTTGAGTACGCTGTGTAAAATATAAATAAATTAGCTTTCTGTACATCTAGAGTTTTGTAGATTGTTAATATACATGTTGTATTCGTTTATCTGACCCAGCAAACACACGCAAAATGCACACGGCAGAACCGTTGAATTCAACATTCTGCTTCTTCGCGCGGACCCGTGCATCTTTCGCCAGCTAGGTGTGTTGTTTGCTGTCGTATTTTAGATAATGCACGGGAACAGCATGTACAAGCATACATCTTTTTCCTGTCGCAACCGTGCTTTTGCTCTTTTGTCACTGGGAGCGGTACCCCTGATGGTCAGATACCATAAGCCGGCCACTCTCGCTCCTTTCACAGTACATAGGAGTCACCAATATAGCGCGTGGCCGGCTCATTCTTACGATTATTGGCGAGTACCGTTCCCAGTGATGGAAATGAGTAGGAACAGAAGTGTCGGGACGGTGATGTATTGTGGTACACACCGTTCCCGTGTATTAACTAAAAATCCGATAACAAACAACGCAGCTAGTTAGCAAAGGACGTAACGAACCGCGTGATGCAGCAGCGCATTGAAGTCAATGGTTGCGCTGTGCGTGGATTTTGTGTGTGTTGGGTCAGAAAAACAAATGTAACCCACATGTTGTCAATCTACAAACCTCTGGGGTTAATAAAAGCTAACTTAAGTTAATATTTTATACAAACTGCTCAAGCAACCCGGGTAAATCTCAAGACGGCTACACACATAGTACGGGTGTGGAACTAATCATTAGCAAAATAGTATTTGATAACCTTTAGTTCTGAGACAAAATAATGTACAACGGGCAACCATGATTATGCGGCATGTGCCTTTTGAACGTGCCACAAAAATCAATGGCTTTTGGGTAGAATGCTGTCATCTACATGGAGGAAGAGCGTTGTGCCAATAAGCGATCCAAATAGTAACAGCTTGTTATGATGTAAATATTGTGTGGGAAGAAGAGAAATAGATTTCAAAGACTGAAGGCGCTTAACTGGTGAATGAAAAGCAAGTAGAGATTTTACTTCGTTAGGGAGCAGAAGAAGTAGTTATAAATAGCTTGCAACGAGAGAGAATCAAAGGTTCATTAGTGGTAAAGCAGCGGAAAAATAGGCCTCACGCGCGGAGTACAAATAAGTAAGTGCTATATATATATATAATATATATATATATATAAAGACGACACAACTGTGTTAAGAGGATAGTGTTAATGTAGACTGAGCAGGAAAATGCAGTTAGTGAGCTAGACTTCACATAAGCAATTGCTGCAGACGTTGCAGCGATCAAGGGATAATAAAACACCTAGAAAGTACTGGTTAAGCAGCGGTTGGTTGCTGACTAGGTAACATAAGTTTGGCTGGTCGAAAAAAGGGCTGAGAAACGAAAAGTAAGTAAAGGAGAGCAAACAGGCGGAATGCAAGCCTACATTAAATTTGATAAGGACGTCACAACATATATGAGACAAGAGCGCAGTGGAGCGCAGATAAACCAGTCAAGTTAGGGTGCTAAGAGAATAGTGCTAGGGTAGACTGAGCCAGGAAAAGCCAGTGAGAGCTGGACGCCTACCAGAGCAACTTCGCAGGTGTTGCAGCGAGTTAAGGATAACTAAAATTCTAAAACGAGTGACCAATGTGCAGCTGTGCTCTGACAAATTGATTTATGTTTGCTCGTTAGATGAGAGGTAAGGAGGGGTAAATGATGAACGACAGCGAACAGACAGTATGCAAACATACATTAAGGATGCTCAGAATATCAGAGCATTTGAGGCAAAGCGCAGCAGCGGACAGATATGCAAGTCATGCTAGGGTGCTAAGGAAATAGTAGCAGGGAAGAAGGGGCCGAGAACATCTAGTTAGAGAACTGAGCACTTACATGAGCAGTTGTCGCAGACGTTGCACCGAGTAATAGACCAATGAACACCTAGAAAGGATTGGCTAAGAAGAAGCTGTGAGCGGACCGGTGGTGATGAGATTAATGGCTAAAAGAAAGCTAAGCAAGCTTGATGGATACACGAGAGCCGATGAGAGGAATGCAAACATACGTTAAGGTTGATGAGGACGTCACAACATATTTGAGGCAAGAGCGCAGTGGCGCGCTAAAAACCAAATCCTGCTAGGGTGTTAAAGGAGTAGTGCTAGGGCAGAATGAGTCAGGAAAAGACAGTGAGGGAGCTAGACTTATACCTGAGGAAGCGATAAATACTGTGCTGCGCAAAAAGGATACCTGAACCTCTAGCAAGAGGAGGCTAAGAAGCTGCTGTGCGCTGACAACTGAGACCAGATATATACCTGGAAGACTTAGGATTATTAACTGATACATGAATAACGAAAGGGCGCAGGCGTACGTTAAGGTTAAAGGAGCATTAAGGAGATGAATTGGATACCTTGATAGTAGAGTCGAGGGCCATATATTTCCGCAGACGCCAGTGGGCTTACAGAAGTCTAGTTTGTCTAACCAGGATAAGGTATATAACGACGGAGCTGCTGTGAGAGACAGATGCGGTAGAATATGGTAGCAGTGACGTGATGGCAGCTACGGGGTGGGAAGGAGAGTTCCGAGGAGAAAACATTTTTAATGACGAGTGAAGACAAGCGTTCTTTTTCCTTGGTTCGTATGAGATCTTAAGAAGAAGGCGCTCATTTGTGGTCAGGTCCGTTTTCCCACAGCTTGTTTTCAAGCCTGGTAATGTTCAAACGAATAGAAACATGGCTAACTGTGAGGTATCTAGTAAGTGATGAACGGAATTGGATTGCGTTGTGGGATGTTCGTACAGCGTGTAGAAGCTAGTTACACACATATGCGTATCCGTAGTGGTAGTAGTTTGCACGCGGAATACTGTGGGCTTTCGGCCGGACAATGGAGTGTGGCTGATTACCTAGATACTAAATGTTACCGAATGGTAGGAAGGGCGTCAGCGAGCTTGCATGGGGCATGGTAACAAGCAGGTATAAAAAGAGGAGGTCGGTTTTCCCTCCCTGCCACCATAGAGGTACTAGCGCAGGTCTGATGACCCGACCACGGCAGCTGAGTGTGGAATGGCTTAGAAGAAGTTTCGTGTGCGACCGTCATACATTTTTCATGGCCACTTACTCGCATTTTCTGGAGTTGGTAACCACAATGGAGCAGTACCCCACCGGTGGGTGAGAGCAGGTTTTATATAGAGCAAGCCTCGATTCTTACAGTGCCATGCATTTGAATATGTAACCGAATGGGTAGCGTGCTACTGCTGAGAAATAGCTTTATCGTACTGCGAAGTTCAAAGAACTGGAGTAATATACACCTAGAACCCGATCGGTGAGGCTATTGCCAAGCGGTGCCTTGAAGCGCTGTTTCAATGGTCAACACAGTGCACGGGTATGCGAGGACGCTGCATTCGCTGGTAAGAATATCAGCTTTCAAGCGTTGCACCAAATGTCCAGAGCCCTGATATGGCTTTGAATCTGGGCAAGTCTGGCTTGCATGTTTGATGGGTGAATGGAGGACACCATTTTGAGGTGCTCAGCAAGCAGGTAGAGCTTGCCACCTTGTATCACCTGGAATACATTATTAATATGTAGCAAGAACAGCAGTGAGTCTAGTACACTCTCTAAAAAGCGCCACTTGTAGTTGGTTTGGGAGTGCCTGACTCACCCTCTTTTATTGATTGCTTACGAAATGAGAGGTATGATGTTAACTATGCGTACTGTCGGTCTGAGGCGCTGTATGACTCAAGCATTACTAATAATTCCGAGGGTCGTACACTGTCAAAGGCTTTTCTAATGTCATGGACAATTATGACCAGTACATTTTTAGCATCAATCTGTACAGTCCCATGGTTAAAAACTCAAGTTGTCAGGTCCGCTAAGCTTTGGACTGTAAAGCCCTGTTGTTTTCTATTGATAAGTTTGCCATTAAGTAGAAAGTTCATCAGGTTTTTAGTAACAACTAAATAAGTACATAAAAGGTTTGTATTCGGCAGTGCGGTACACCCCTGTAATGGCTTGACCACGGGTAAAGCCTTGAGCACACTTGAAACAATAGGCCTGTAGCTGATGGGGCCATAGTTTTCTATGTTTTGTTGGCTACATTATGTACGTCTGCGGATAACTATGGAACGCTTTCACATAGTCGGATATACTCCACATCTCACTGGGAGGATACATAAATTAGAAGGAGCATAGGGATGTCTTGGCCGCTGAATAGCAGCAGTGCAGATGGGCGACCATCAGGGTCAGGGACGGTGACAGCCAGAGCGATCTAATTACTCGGGTTATAGGACGCGTCAAGGGTAAGTGCGTCTAGTGAGTCGTGGGTAAGTTTAGGCTGAACTGTTAGCAAGATCACTTGGATGTCAGTGATGCAGTCGCGGTAGTGGCTATTGTGAAGCAAATATACCCATTGGATTACTAACCGCGAATTCATCAGAGAGTCTCAGAGAGGTGATGGACGTTGATGTGCCAGTGTTTATAAACTTCAGTGGCTGAGTGAGAGACTTGATTTTATTGTTGATGTTATGGGCATAGCACTCGGTAGTTGGCTTAACCAGCATCTGGAGGTGTTGTTAGTTGTTTATGGATTCGTTCCTGCGAAGATTGAGATGAAAAGCATAGGTCATGTGGTACTGGAGCTACGTCAGCTCCCTATTTAAATGGGGTGATAGCTTTGTCGGTTTTGGCCCGTGGCTGTTTAGTAGCAGATCGATCATTCTATACAGTTGTTGCTGTTCTTGTATAGATCTTGAGTGGCGGTTTTTAGGTCCTTAGACGAGAAAACGTTACTCGAATGGGCTGAACAAACAAGCATAGACCAACTACTTCAGTTAATTTGTCTGAACGTCCAAAACTCACCAACTAGACCAATTAAAACATGCAGTGAGGTAGAAAGCGCAAATGATGGATGAACTACTTTGTGGTCGTTTCCCGGGGTGTTGGCCTTTAGGTTCGCCCCAACGTCTGGGGTGTCGAACGTAAGCATTAAGTCGAGTGTTACAGGGCCTTGTCGGAACGTGGACGTGTTGGAACCAGTTGCTGGCATATATGGTGTCAGCCATGCCCATGAAGCTGAGAGGTTCACGCTAATCAATCCAGGTGATATGTAGCATATTAAAGTCACCATCCACTCTCATGTAGCTTGGCGACATTGTAAATGCAGTAAAGTAGCTTATTAGTTTGGTAATCTTGGCACACTGTTAATGTGGGGGTTGTAGATTCAACCAATTAGGAAGTCAAGTGTGCCCCCACTCTTCTGGTTTCAGATTGAATCCTCAGGGTCTCCAATTATTAGCAGCTCGAAATCGGACTCACCGAAGTCATCCTGTACATAACTAAGGCAGCAACTACAGATTTGGGTAGCACGTCCGTTGCAGAACATGGTGTACCCTGGGCTAATTAGAGAGTTTTCTGAGGTGTAGGAGGCTTACCAAGTTCCTTGGTCTGAAAAACTTGTGGGAGATGAGAAGCACGAAGGGACCGATGTAGTGCAATTTGGGGTTGATGGATCTTGCGTTGTTATGGAGCACACTGTAGGTTCGAGCGCATGCGTCCTTGGAAATGGTGAAGTCGGGGCGTGTGTAGTATCCCAGCATGCAACAACGGTAGGGTCGGTAAAGAGTTCAACGGATATTTCGCTTGCAGGTATGGCACATGTTGCGGATGTTGCCTCGCGGCGGCCTGGGGTGATGCACCAAAGTTTATGGCCCTATATGTTGTTGTGAGCGCATAGGTCATCCTCTGGCTAGTTGTTAGATGAATGCATGATGGGGCTTGGCAAGATAACATGTCTAACGGCTCATTCCTTTGAGCAGAAAACTTCGAACTGCCACATAAGTAGGTTGCTGTAGCAGGAAGCAGTATCATTATCGTAGGCCTGTAGGTCATGCAGCAGCTTATTGCCAGTTCCTGGGCAGGGTTGGTTTGGTGGCGGTAAGGCGTTAATGAGGTCCCTCCCCTAGACCGAGCGTAGACACATAGAACGATGCAAAGGAAAAACACCATTCCATCAATGCATGTTGACTGCGAAAGCAGCTCGATATATAACGGTGTCAAATGCGGGTTACCGTGGGCAACTCGCACTTTCGTGGGAAAGGAGGGTCAAGGAGGCGTTGGAAGAATATGGCTGCGTTTTAGAGGCAAACGATTCAAACGTGTGTGCTTATATGGTGGCAAGATTTGACACTGAGGAAGATATGCATCTACTTGCCAAAAGTACAATTATGGATCTCCGGAGCTACCCTAAGGGCTTTACCCAGACGTTTAAGGAAGGATGTAGTAGATATAGAAGACTTCGGCAGAGAAGTAGAGCAGGTGCTAGCTCTTGATGGATCAGGCGTAAACGACCATACACTGTAGCGTCCCATAAAAATGGACAGTGGTAAAGGTGCTATGTTGCGTGCACTTATGTTGTGCAGATTCATGAACGATGGCTGTGCAACTTTAGGAAGTGAATCTTTAGAGTGGGATGTGTTAAGCTTTTGTACCCCTTGTTCGATGCATATTGCCGTAGGAACTATGTCTAGAGCTACATGGTATAGAACCTGGTGAGTTGGGTGAGCGTTGATAAGTCAAAGCGGGGGCTGTTAACCTATGAGCTTCGGGTATTTAACGGTTAGCTTGTGGCCGGCGCAATTTAGCCGTGGCCACAGACCCTATCGACGACTGATATCTTGGATAAGATGGTTTACTGCTTACCGGCTGCCTTGATGGAGTCCAAGTGTTGGCTGGTACCAACTGGTACTCAGGTAGTTTCTTGTCAACCTTTTGTGAAGCCGGGTTTGGTGAGTCTCGCGGATGTTTGCTAGGTTCGTTGAAGCTGTGGGTAGCAGACGCATTCGGCAAGCGTTGCAGGATATTTGTGGATTTCCGCAGGATGCGTCCGCGGTATTGCATTCATCCATGGGGATGAGAGTATTAGACGAGGAGATAGACTGGATTGCTGGTTCAGTATCAGTATCGCAGATGTCGGAGTCACAATTCAGTAACGCGCCGGATCTTTCATTTTTGCAGCTCCACAGAGTGACGTAGTTGCATTATTTCGATTTTGCCGGATTCAAGTGTGATCTTTTTAGTGTAGACACCCCTTTGTTGTTGTCGTGACGCATCTAAACCAAGAACGCACAGTGGTGTAAAGCCTGTGACGAACGTTGCATCTTATTTGCAGCTCAGGCTTTTGTGTTCGGTGATAGTGTAGAAGTGCGAGCCATCGAACTTTGTAGGGGAACATATCCTCACTGATCAGTATATACCCGTAAGCGGCCTATTGTTTGAGTAGATACCTGGCGGTCATGCAGTGTTTCGCAAACCCAGGACCTGCAAATTTAAGCATAATAGAACATGCTCCGCCGCAAATCCTGCTTAGGTGATTAGATGTAAAACAGTCTAACAGCAAGTTTGGGAGCTTACGCTGCAAATTGGCAAGTGGTAAAGCATCTGGAAATTGAATAGTGTAGCCTTATTAGAAAGACGCACGTGCTTGTTGGCTTGTTGTTCATTTGCTATCAGATGCATGATAGCATGGCTCAGGTCGGAGGACTTGGTAAGTCTATGGATGCCCGACAGGTGTGCTAGGTGCATTACCTTCTTTAAAGTCTTATTCTTAGTCATAATGTCGCTTTTTAGCAAATTCACTTTATTTTTAAGTTCGCACAATTTTTCATCGCATCCGCAAGCAATTCAAGAAACAGGACTTTTCCCTTGAAAATAAATAGGAGCAACTGTGTCAGGTGTTACTGTAAGATTTAGAACCTCTTTGTCGCAAATCTTTAAGCTTGAGCTATTGGCAACTAAGAGGGAGACAATTTGACCAATGAGTTGAACGTTGCGCACGTTAGATGAAGCCGTTGACTTTAACAGTGAAGTGTTGTCGCTTTTATTCTTTGTTAATTACGACTCATAGTTGGAAAAGTTTTAGCTACCATTATAAAGAAAAATGGACCACGATACCACAGGTACAAAGAAGACTTGGACAAAACATACAAAGCAAACCCAATGGACGTCTGTAGGCTGACAGGGCAATATACTTAAATATCACATACGGTAGGATAACGGAATTAGGCGCGCGTTAACTACACAAAAATAACAAACCAAAGATATTCAATCCCTTCAAATTATGTGAGGTCCATCGCAGCCATTTTCCAAATCAGATAGTCGTCCATATGCCCGGAAAAGCACTAGACTGCAGGTTAAGGCTGTTGGGCATCGTCAGCAGTGCGCATCCATCAGATCCGTCGGGATTCAAACCCACGACCACCAGCGGCTCGAACCGCCAGTCAGCAGCTTATGCCACTGCGCCACGGAGGATAGCTTCGGACCATCATGAGCTACAAGCTAACTGCGATATAGCGCGTCTTATCCTCCACTGCCATGCAACTTAGGAACGTTGCAGAGGACAGGGTTGGCCCCGAAGGACACGACATCTACTAACAGTAGCTATGTACGACATAGCATTTAGAAACTGTCAGGGCGGATATAATTTGATGTACTTATGAGTAGGAGCTTTTGATGTAATTATGTGATTTGGAAACTGGCTGCGATGGACCGCACATAATTACATCAAAATCCCCTTCAAATTAACAGTTGAAAATAACTGTTCACGGTTTACTTACTTGCTTTGCAAAAAGAGCTTGAGATTCCGCCGTTAGCGTTTAATGACAACTAAGCTCCGGAGTATTTGAGATATCCATAGGGTTAATCTGTTATTCAGACGCTTTCTGTTAGTATTCCGACTTTAATGATACGGCTTATACTCAAAGAGCCGACATCCTAGTCCTGAATCTGTGGTCTCCTGCTTTCCGAATACTGAGGCCTTACAGGTCAACGATCCGCAGACCCAACGAAAAGGTCGTTGGCTTTTCTACTTCTCGATATAACCTTTTCCTTCCTGCCACTATGTTTTTCTTTCCGCTCCCGCTGTTTGCATTCCTTTTATCACTGGTTGCATAACTCTTCGTACTCGGCCCCGCTCTAGCCTCGGTTGACCAGTCTCCTTTATATGAAGGCTTCCAGACATCCGACACCTAACCAATCCTGGCTGCGCAGACCCAACACTTTGTTACACTCATCCTGACAGCGTTGAAGGACCTGTTGACCTCCTGCCCCTACAGCCACTTCCCCCCGAAAGATTCCTTTACAGATGACACACTACTTTTATTCCGACGATAATGTGGCGGTTTATTATAAACGTGCTTACCTATGCGGTCCGGTCTGAACAGTTTCCTGCTACCTGATCTCTCTCAGTTTTCTGGTGTCTAAATAGTTTAGGCTGTACTGACAGAACGCTCTGTAACCTTCAGCTTGCCATCATTGCTGGGCATGACTCATCCTTATTAGTAGATTCGCTTTCATCCTTAACGTGTTTATTGCTGCCGACGCTCGCTGTTAATATCCTCAAGGTGCCGAAGTTAAAAGTTTGTCTTAGTGCGCTTTTGCTTTCTGACTACATTGACCGTACTGATGAAGCTTCAGCAGAGCTAGTGGTCTGTTAATACAACCTCGAGGACTCCGGTGGCTCTACCGCCTCTTCAATAGAGCCTTCTCCTTCCCGACACTATCCTTTCCTTTACGCGCTCTCGATTTGCATTACTTCTTTAAGTGCACAGATAACTCTGTGCCAGGCACGGGTCTAGTATCGTCTTAACAATCTCCTGCTTTATGACTTCTTCCAAACATCCGAGACGTATGCTACATAAGGTCTGCATATCCGAAACTCCCCTTCATCCTGAGAGACGTACTCAACTTTTTGATACTCTATTCATATACCCATTTAAACCAGAACCCTCATACTGTGATGACACTCGCTGTATTTATTCTCACCTTAGGTTGCCGGCCTAGCACCAACACGCTGAATTATCCGGTCTCGACTGAAGGAATAGCAGCCTGGTGATTCCCACGCATTGCCTGAGTGTGTTGTATAAAATATTAAACAAAATTACCATTTTGTGCACTTGATTGTTTTTAGCTTGTTAATATGTATATTGCATTTGTTTGTCTGGCCCAACACACACAAAATACACATACGGCACAAACATTGGCTTCAACACGCCGCGGCATCGCGCGGTCCCTCACATTCTTTGCTAGCTGGCTGCGTTGTGCAGTGTCAGCCTTTTAGCTAATACACGGAAACCGTGTGTACCACCATACAATTTCGTCTTAACACTTCCGTTCCAACTCCTTTCCATCACTGGGAACGGTACTCGCCAATATTCGGTTAGAATGAGCCAGCTGCTCTCGCTACAACGGCCCCCTTCTTCCTGAACCCTCTCATACTTGTAAGGTCTGAATGATCTACACACTGCAGCCACAAATGCTCTCTAACTTTCCACTCATGAGCTTTGCTGGACATGGTTCATCCTTATTATCATAGCCCCATTCATTCCTGACATGTCTATCTCTACCAAAACTCTTTGTTATGTAACCGACCCAAACAATATGGCTTAAACTCAATGAAACGCCACTATAGCATCTAATCCATGATCTTCTTTCTCCAACTACTTAGACTTTACCGTTCAAAGGACGGCAGACCCAACGGTCTGTAACTATCACGCTGAAGACCACGTTGGTTTTTTCACTTCTCCTAGTAGAGCCGTTTCCTTCCCGACGCTATGCTTTTCTTTCCATACCCTCGGATTGCATTCTTTCTTCCCCTGGATGGAGGACTCTTCATGCTCAGTCAGGATCTAAACCCGCCTGACCAGTTACCTGCTTTCTGGCTGCTTCCAGAAATCAGATATGTAAACCCCTATGCCCTTTATACCATAAACTCTGTTTTCCTCATCTAGAGAGCCTTGCTCGATTTGTTATCCATAGAGTCACATGGCCACTTCCGTCCAGCACTGTTTGCTTAGCGATATCTCCTTCCGAATTCCGAATGTCGTTGCCCAAGGCCTCCCATCTCTACCAATTTCACATAAGTACGTCTGCTGAGTTTTAGATGGCTACCCAGCACCTGGCTGGCTCCTATTCCGAATGCACCTACTTCCATTTGGCTCGTGATGCTGCATCGCTCACCATCACCCACCTCTTGATCATATTTCCTTCTCCGCCTCATTCTTGAGGTCCCTTTGGTCTTACATTCTAGTTAGCATCTACTTCCAGGTTCTAGAACGTTGGAGCATTCTGCTCCCTAGTTAATCCCATCTTACTCTAGTATGTCGTTTCAGCTTTGCAAAGCCAACTAGCCAGTAACGAACTCCAATTGCATAACAACGGACTTCCGTTTGGATTGTGCTGCCCCATTGCTCACAGCCATCTGACTAGTGGACATTTCGGCCCCTCCACCTCAAGCTTGAGATCACTTTGAACCTACATGCTTTTTATCATTAACTTTTGTATTTTAAATGCCTTTGGCTGTTGCTACTTATCCCCGTCTGACTGCTAGGCTTCGAAGGACCGCCAAGCTTGTGACCCAATCCCGGTTCATCTCTATAGACCTCCAGTCGGATCGTAATGTTGAATCGATCAAACTATTGGAATTCCCAACCGCTTCTTTACTCCAGCTTATGATTGAAATCTCTGTGGTTTTACATGCTTATTATACGCCATTTCCGTTTTTGAATGTTGATGCGTGTCACTCCCAACCTCCGTTTGCTTAACAATAGTATGCCTGATAGGCCAAAAAGAAAGCCCTATGCAGTGGTTCAGGCTCATTTTATTTTAACCGGCTATCCTTTACACACTGACGCCGCATAGCTTACCGCCACCCGACATGCAGAAATATTCACATGCTCACCACACGCTTGCTGATACATCGACCTTACATTATTATCATTACCTCACTCCAGATTGTGAATGATGTTGGCTGCTGCTTCTCCTCTCTATCTGTGTATCTCTAGTATGGCTGATACGCCTTGCAGAACCACCTAGATGTCGGCTTGATCCCACTGCTACTTTATAGGCCACTAGTTCTATTGTGCTGCCGCCCTGCGCACAGCCATCCGAATTACCAGCATTGTTATTTCTTAATCTTATGCTTGAGTTCTCTCTGGCCACACATTCACATTGATATCTCCAGATGTTGATGCCTGTCGCCACCGAGCTCCATCCCTTTATTCTCTAGTATGACTGATATGTCTCAATGCACCGCCTTGCAGGCGGTTCACTTCCACAGCCGGTAAACCGGCTTCCTCTGGGACTATGAGGGTGCATCGCACACGACCATCCGAATTGCAAACCTTTTCTTCCCTTCACATCATGCCAGATCATATCCCCACCTTTCTTCTTAGCAATTTCTCCTTCCGCATTCCGAATGTGGTTGTCCGCAGCTTCTAACGTCCACCTACTTCATGTTATTATGTTTGTTAAGCCTTAGATAGCCACCTAGTTCCTGGATGACTTCCATTCCAAATGCACTTCCGTTCATTTGGATTGTGCTGCTGCCTTGCTTACGGTCATCCGCCTTGCCATCATATTCCTTCCTCCGCCTCAAACTTGAAGCCCCTTCGGTCTTACTTCTTAATTAGCATCTACTTCCAGGTTTTAGAAGGTTGACGTTTGCTACGCCGTAGCTACATCTAGTTCAGCTCTGGACAGCCAACTTGCCCGTGGCTCATTCCTATTGCTTTTTAACCCACCAATTTGGAGAATGACTCTGTAACTCTCACCACCATCTGAAGTACTGACATTCTGACCCATCTACCTTAAGCTTGAGATCGCTTTGGCCTTACATGCTTAGTAACAGTTACTACCGTATCCTAAATGCCATCGTCCGCTGCTTCAAACTTCCAGCTGTTTAACTCTGGCATGTCTGCTAAGGTTCAAAGAATCACCTAGCTTTTAACTTAATATCATTTGGAGCATGATGCCGCAACGCTCAGCTTTATCCGACTTGTCATCATTTTCACCCCGCTGCTTTATGCATGAGGCCTCTTCGGCTGTACGTTTTTAATTATCATAAATAAATTAGTAGGCATATTTTTAGACTGGCTAGATGCTGCGACCGTAAGGGCTCAGGTAAATATTTAAATTAAACCTATGCTCTTGCATGGGAGTAGGAAAAGTTTGAGTACATGTTCCTTGTTGGCAATCACAACCGCATTGGCTTTGTTAGGTTACGTTTGATGGGATTATCCGTGCTACCTTAAAATGCTTCTGGCTCCTTCAGGCTACCTTGAACTTGTAGGACTAGTTAATACTGGTCCGAGACGGTGGGCGAAATTAAGGGCGGATATCAGAAGGCAATCGGAGTCGGACACAGCGGACTGTATTCGATGGGCTGCAATAAGAAAAGAACGTATGAAGCGAGAAGAGAGCGAACACGCGAGCGCGGGAGCTTACAAGGCTGTTGAGTATCGATCCGGTTGTAAGGACGATTAAAACAAGAGGGAATAAGGTACAATCGGTTAACAAGTAACTTGTACATGAAAGATAAGAGTTAGCTTTTTGGGCGATACAGAGCTTCCCATAGAAGGCTGAAAAGAGAAAGCATTCGATTTCGAAATGGACTGTTGAATCAAGGCTCGTTAGGCAAAATCGTGCCAAGTAAACATGAAGAAGCGTACGTGTAAATGGGGTTCCCTGGAAGTCGGCGTCCGTTGTGCCGTTTGTGATTTGTTATTGATTAGTTGCAGGGCAGTGTGCATTTCGGCGGGCCGTTGGAGCAGGCTTGTCGGACTACAACAACCGGCTAGCCCAGAAAAGGGCCGACAGGAACTCAACCTCCGCAGCTGCCAAACGGTGCGCTCGGGAATGGTCTCTCCCCCCGCCGCACCCCACCCCGCGCCGAAACGACCCTCGTCGCACGGAAAAACGGCCATCGCCTCCCCAAAGAAACGACCGCGGTCTTACGAAGAAGCGACCCCCGTTCCGCAAAGAGGCACTCGTCCCGCGGAGAAACGACAACCGTACCGTGGAGAAGCGGCACTCGTCGCGCGGAGAAGCGAACAGTGTTCGCGCCAGGGTCCTCGGAAACGTTCCTCATGTGGGCCAGTCGATAGAATGAGAGGATTTGAGGCATGTAGGGACGAAAAAATAGAAAACACGCTCAGAAAGGGCCAAAAAGAACAAATGAATGATCAGCGTGTTTAAATGTTTTGGTTGTTGAAAATTTTTTCAAAAAAATGCTTTTCGGAGGTTTTTGGTATTTTTGTTTGTTTTCAAAACGTTACTCGAGCAAAAATGGAGCAAATATATACAATATCTAAATATCTAAAATACGTACACTTTGCATAGTTGAAGAAACAAACAGGCTTACTCACCTCCTGACCACGGCGATTGGTCGTGGGAGACGGCGGGCTAGATTCGGGCGAAGTTGGGATGGCTTGTAGACCAAGATCGTGGTCTGGTTGAACAGCAATAAGATGTTGCAAGCTGGTGCGGTGAGCTGTGACGTCGCACGAAGCACTACTAGACGAAGTAGCCGATGGGTTTTCTTCCACACAGGCGGGTTTTAGACGGTTGAAGGTGACGACTTTGTGTCGACCACCGCGGTCAATAGTGTACACTTTAATCGCACGATGTGGCACCTTGAAAGGTTCTATGTACGGCGACTGAAGAGGCTGTCGAAAACCGTCTGCACGAAGAAGGACGTGTGAACACGTAGACAGGTTCTCGGGCACGTACACTGGTGTCATCTGCGACGTGGTAACGCGTGGTTGTAGGTCACGCATCTGGTGAGCCAATCGATCAGTGTAAGCTACGTAGTCAAAGTGAAAGTTCATGGGGATGGTGCTACCAGCTGTCCGGGCAACCGCAGCGAGCAACCGTGGACTAGCTGCGCTGGTGTGGCGTCTAAGTCGGTGTTAACCTTGTTTCTTAAGCCTAGGAGAACCAGGGGCAGCGTTTCAGACTATGAAGGCGCTCTGTGCGCACGTAGTGCTGCCTTCAACTGGCAGTGAAAACCCTCCCCCAAGCCGTTAGCGGCCGGGGGATACATCGTCGTATGGACGTAGCGTCAGCCTAAATCCTTAAGCAACATGGCATAGGTGGACGAGAAATGTGACCCTCGATCGGTGGTCACGGTGGTGGGACAGCCGTATTGAGCTAGCTACCCAGCGCTCCATAAAAGCTTTCGCTACCGTTTCCAAGGAGCACTTTGGGATGGGGACGGCCTCAGGCCACCTAGTAAGTCAAACGACGCAGGTCAGTAGATATACAGAGCCTTTGGAAGGCGGCAGGGGACCTACGAGATCGACGTGCACGTGATGAAAACGTGCGTCTGGCGTCGAAAAGGTGCCTAATGAGCTTCTCGTGTGTTTGTGCACCTTCGCGTGTTGACACGGATAGCAAGCAGCTGCCCAAGTACGGACGTTCACATTAACATTGCACCAAACGAATTGTGCGGTTACGAGTTTAACCGATGCAAGAACGCCTGGATGAGACAAGCGGTACAACGTGTCGAACACGGTCTGCCGAAACTCGCGTGGAACGACGGGGCGCGGCGTTCCCAGAGATAACTCACAGTGTATAGTGCCGCCTGGTGATGTCAGCGGAACGGGTCGTATGTCCAATGAGGGAGACCTGCGTAGTAGATCAACCTCATTGTCGTTGTGTTGCGCTGTGGCCATGGATGCCAAGTCGATTGCAGTGCCGGCGTCAGCGGAGATAGCTTAGATGCGAGAAAGTGCACCGGCGACGGCGCTGTGCACACCTGATACATGCCGTATATCGGCCGTAAACTGAGCAATATAGTCAAGATGGCGCGACTCACTAGGAGAGTATCGGTCTGTAGTCGAGCCGAGCACGTAAGTCTGGGGTTTGTGGTCGGTGAAGGCGACAAAGGAGCGGCCATCTAGGACGTGTCGAACGTGAAGTATAGCTAGATACACGGCTAGTAGTTCTCCACCGAATGTGATGTAGCGAGATTTGGTAGGTTGTAGGCGTTTGAGAAAATGCTAAGGGCTGCCACGTGTTGGCTACGCGCTGCTGCAAAATATCGCCTACTGCTACGTCCGCAGCGTCAGTACTGAGGGACAGTGGGACGGCCGGATCGTGATGCGCTATAGTAGCTATGTTGGCGTTGGCCTCTTTCAGTTACTTAAAAGCAGCGCGTGCTGTTGTAGGAAATTCGACTTTCTTGATTTACCTCAGAGAAGGTCCTTGAGAGGTTGCATCAGCTAGACGCAGTTGGATATAAACCGTCGGTAAAAGTTGACAAAGTCATCAAAAGGCCTGAGCTGTTTGCAAGAATGGGGCCTGGTGTAGTCGATGATGGCTTGAATTTTATCCTGCAGTGGCACGACGCCTGCAGAAGTGATACGATGGTCAAGGTAGTTGACCGAATCAACACCATACGAACGCTTTTCTGCGTTGCTCGTCACCCGTGTTAAGATAAACGACCAAAAAGTGTTCGTACGTGGTGTATGTGCTCTTCTCGTGAGGAGATTGCGATTAAAATGTCATAGGGTTAGGCGTAAGCGAGGCCTAAGCCGCGACAAACTTGGTCGATGAAGCGATGAAAAGTTTGCGCGGCGTTCTTTAAACCAAGAAACTCGAACAAACCAAATGGTGTCGTCACGACAGTTTTAGAGATGTCAGCTTCGGCTACCGGAATTTGGTTGTATGCGCGTACCAAGTCGCTTCACCTGACACACTGACGGTAAGATCCACTATGTGTGGAATCGGGTAGCGATCAGTTGTGGTAACCGTATCCAATCTTCCTTAATCGCCGCAAGGAAACCAGTCCCCCATGACCTTCTCCTGGCCCATGTGCAGAGGCGAGGCCCATGGGCAATTAGACGGTCTAACGAGACCGAGCTGAAGCATGTGGTCAAATTTAACTCGTGCTGCACGTAGTTTATCTGGAGCAAGCCGACTGGTCGTGCGCTAACTGGCTGACCACGCGTGACTGTGTGATGAGCGACCTCAGTAGTGACTGGCGGAAGCTGTGCAGCTGGTCATACCAGTCGCCGGTATTCAGACAGTAGGTTCGCATAATCTGTTGGTATATCGGCAATTCGAAAAACTGGACCGATTATCGAGGCGTCCGTAAGAACGCCTTCAACCCCTAGTTTAGTACGGTCGTCTAAAAGTCTGTGGCGAGCAGCATCAACAAGCAAGCCAAAATGTCGGAGGAAGTCGATAACGATAATTGCGAAGGGTACAGGCGCAACCATGAAGACCCGCTGAAAATCTCGGCGAAGATTGAGGTCAAGATTCATCATGCGCTGACCGAATGAAGCTATCGGAGAACAGTTGGGCGCACGCAAATTGTACGTAGGCTCTGAATGCCTGTCGTTAGCGGTCACTGGGATGACGCTGACTTCCGCTCCCGTGTCGATGAGGAACCTGATGGAAGAACGTCGATCACTGATGTGAAACAGGCGATTTGCTTGGTTATTGACGGATACAGTGGTCGTGCTAGTATGCGGACTATTCGATTTCCCTGAAGCAGCTGGGTTTTGCCTAGTGCAGGGAGACTGACAACGTCTAGATCTTCCACCGAATTGTCGGTGATACCAACATACTTTCTCGACGAGTTTGGTATTATCTGACTGAGAAAGTGCGGAGAAAATGTTGCGCTTCCGTGTCGAAAGAGACGTACTCGGTGCAGACACAGACCAGCTGCAATGAACGGAAGTCAAAACGTGGTCAGTTTTTGACCGTGGCACCTGCTGCTTCGAAGCCTTCAGTGCTGCTATCTTGCTGCAAAGTAGCGCGATCTCCCCGTCATTAGCGTCAGATCCGTCTGACGACTGGAAGCAAATATAGGATTCGGTTTTCATCAGTGAGAATTCGGCACCGGAGCTACTGGTCGTCTACTGCGGAAGACGTTCGGACGCAGCATCTGCCTTGGTAGCTAATTATTTCAGTGGTGTATCTATAAACATGGACAGCAATACCGGCAATTGCTCTGGGAGACGTGCAAATTGCAGCTCCTTTATCCCTTCTTCGTTGAAGAATAAGGGATCACCAATGCTCTGAAGTTCGCGGAGCAACGCCGACGGCTTGCCATCTTTAAGCTTGAGACCACTGAACTGTTCAAATCGAGCTCGTGCGCTGGGCTATAGCTGTTTTAAAATCCCTTGCTTCATTGTTTTATACGTTGCCTCATTCAATGGGCAGAGTAGAAGGTCCTCAACTAGCGTCACAACCGACGAAGGAAGGCGTGGGATGAGCTGATTGTACCTTGGACGGTCCGCCGTAGTGCCCTTATTTCCCAGTTTGATCTCGAATATCTTAAACCAAACCCCTGGACTGTGTTCCATGCAACTTGGAAAAGTTAAACTAAGCGGCGTTATGCTGTGAAACGACTCAGATGCCACTCTCGAAATGTGAGACAAAAAGATAAAGGATGAACAAATACATGATAAAGGTACTCAAAGTGGT
Organism: Dicrocoelium dendriticum; assembly: GCA_944474145.2. Lineage (NCBI taxonomy): Eukaryota > Metazoa > Platyhelminthes > Trematoda > Plagiorchiida > Dicrocoeliidae > Dicrocoelium > Dicrocoelium dendriticum. Next base: position 95,582,839 of record OX104065.1, on the reverse strand, counting down.
GCAAAAAGCAAATGAATACAGGTACATAATCGAGAAAAATGAACGAACTCAGCAAAAAATAACAACGAGAAAAATGTTTAATTTGCGCGTGCGAATCGGGGTCACCAATTTGTAGGACCAGTAAATACTAGTCCGAGACGGTGCGCGAAATTAAGCGCGGATATCAGAAGGCAATCGGAGTCGGACACAGCGGACTGTATCCGATGGGCTAAAATAAGAAGCGGACGGATGAAGGGAGAAGAGAGCGAACACGTGAGCGCGGGAACTTGCAGGACTGTTGCGTGTCGAGCCGGTTGTAAGGACGATTAAAACAAGAAGGAATAATGTGCAATCGGTCGACAAGTAAATTGTACATGAAAGATAAGAATTATCTTTTTGGACGCTACTAACGCCTTAAAGTTGCTTGTGAAAGTTGCACAGAGCCGTAGTCGTACAGGTTTATTTGGAAACAGTTCCGATTCACCACAACTACACTATAATTATTTTTAGACTAAATCAGCCCGCCCAGTCGTCCCATTTATTAGTGAGCACATAGAAGGAATTATGAGAGGCGGAAATATAAGAAACCTAAAAAGAGTAAAAATAATCTTTAGAAATGAAACCAAAAAAGAAACGCCCTTATTAAGAGGCATACTACGGCGGTGTAGTTCACCAGAAGTATACACATTAACAAAACATTTTACTAAAATTTCTTGCGCTAAATTTGATCCCTGGCGCTAAATTTTAAGCTGGGCAACTCTCAGAACAGGAGTAATGCCTTGCATTAGGCTCGAATATTGTGAAATGCAGTACGAAAATAAACTGCATGGTACAAGTTTTATCCGCTGATTACGTTAAAGGTGAAAGTAATATAATACGTGCGGTAGTTTACAGGCTAAGTGCAAGTGAATGGCGGTCTACGAAAAACGCTATTAACTTTTTCTGATTCGCAAGCAGATATCAGAAAAAGAAAAGAAAATGTAAACAGTAGCGAAGCGGTATACATTTTAAATAGGCAAAGCGATCTAGAAATGCTCTGTTTAGTCCGTAATACCCCGCAACAACTAGGTTCGATGTAAATGGCCGAGAAGCAAAGTTTTCAAACATACTTAGTAACTATAAGTAAATAAGCGCTAATGTTTCGCAAAAACACTAGCAATGCGGTAAGGAATGTCATGTTTTCAAGGAACATCAAAACAACTCCTAATTATTCCTTGGTCAGAAGGCCTCAGTGTACCCTATTCAGTAGCTACTGAGCCACACTAATCACTAGGAGTATAGGTTTCAGTATTTTTAAGGCCTCAAAGTAGTTCTGAAGCTAGGTCTAACTGCATAATACAGGGGACACTTATGACCACTGGACACGTTTTGTTCTGCAAAATGCACACAATCCTTAGATAAATATCGCGTTGTATCTCTTAGAGCCGATTTTCTGTATTCCTAATGCTATGTCACCAACACCAGTGAGCTAGAGAAGCCTGTCACTAATAATAAAGGAATGAGTATCGAACAGTTTAGCCAAACATAGCAAAATGCTTCGGGGCGTGAACTCTATTTGCGGCTGCGTTGGTGAGGCATTATTGACTCTAGTTCTGGGGTTGAGCATGCTAGAACATGAGGGATTATTATGCCACTTGTGTTGCTGCGCACTATTGTGCAGCCCCTTGGTTAATTTCGCGCTATTTCTTTCTAAGTTTAAGTTCTGCAGCAAGTGCCAACTGTGTTCATCCAGGTGGCAATGTTAACTAGTACTGTAATAGCGTACCAGTTATTTTCTTGGTTGTATCCTTGGCGAGAGCTGTTATAGCACCCTAAGCAAAGGGTGATAAGGTAAATCAAGGGTTGGATAGTAACTAAAAATACTTAGTGGCTGCTAGCTCTTCACCCACCCTTTCGCATAACGCAGTGTAGGCTTTTGAGCCAGGCAAAAGATAAATAACGCACAAGCGGCCAAGCTAAGATAAAGTGGTGGTCAAAAGTTTCTGGAAGTCCAGTTAGCCAGTGTGACAGGGTCCTCTTTTTCGCTGGTTAGCTTTCGTACCAGTGAAATGGAACCTGAAAATGCAAACGTTTTACCAGTATAAGCGGCTGAAGAAGGGGAGCAGATTTTCATGATGCCTCTCTACTAGTGTTGACAATAGTGTGAGGCACCTGTACAACAGATAAAGCTGTATATATGGCCAAAAGAGGATAAGTGGAGAGCAAAATGTCTGATGCTTGAACCTATAACTTTTAAAGTGGGATCTTAATAGACAAGCAAGAAGCAATATATATTATTTTGCGGCAAGCATCGGATTGCATTTAGAAATGCCGGATTAAAGTAAGTAGTACTCAGCCGTAATGAAATCGTGTCAATTAAAACCAATGAGCAACCGACATCTACGAAGGCGCCTAGAGATGCATCCGAAGCTGGTATTTAGATGATGTCTCGGACAATTGCAGTGCTAACCATAGCCGTATCGACATAAACAATAGATTTTAACATTTTATCCAGGGCTTAGAACGGACAGGATGACAGGATGCCTTTACTAGACATACCTCAAAGGTCTAAGAATTTTGGAAAGTGATAAATGTTCAAGCTGAAGACAAAGAATGAAGGAGTAGATAAGATGTAAGGATTAAAGTTTGTCTGCTCGGATGGCTTCATTATTGCCCTGCATTTTCCTATGTGAGACATACCTAAGAATTTGCGAACCTGCCAGTCAGTAGACAAGGCCGTACTGTTTGTTGAACATTCTAAACATTAACAAAGTAACCATCAAAAAAGTGAAACAGGAGGGTTGTAGTTACCGGTTGGTCCATGCAGTCTTTGGACCAAAGTTTTGTTAGCGAACCGTAGCAAGTTAGTAACTAATCAGAAATAGCTAAATGCCTTTGGCATTCAGAATCCTAATCTTAGCACCTCTAAGATGCGTGCGACTTATCCGACTGAGACCTCCCGGGTCTTGTGATGGCGGTAATGGATAAGATAAAAACATTAAGGTCATTGATGGAGACAATTCACGGGGTTAATCTACCGATTATCCATTACAGGATACTTTTGTGGTGGTGTCTACTCTTTCCATCCTGCAGCCATAAGGCGCAATTGTCCGTAGGAGAACGCAAGCAGGTGAAGAGGAAAACCTTAAAGAGTAAAGTTGTTTGTACTCTGATTTATATTCTTAAAACCTAGAAAATGAGTGCGACGGATAATGCTAAAGCCCCTTAGGGGTTAAGACGGTAACGACGATGGATGTGGATGAGTGGTAAGCTCAAGGTGCTTAGATGTCACATACTATATCCAAGGACAGTTTCCATGAAGCGGTCTTGCGAATCGCAGACATTGGAGATGCGTTGTATATTGTCAACACATAGGAAGCTAAGTATCTCCTTCCCGAATGCCTGCAGGTTTTGGATATCGCCTAGCCTGAAAGCCAACCTGTGCCATATGTTCACGTATACAACTAACAAGAAAGGAAAGAGCAGTATCATCTTTGCCCTAAGCGGGGTAATGATATGGTCCCTGTTTCGGTGTTTATATTCAGATGCGCCCCTTAGTGTAAGACAAGTAATGTTACTGTGCAGATTTTGATGAATTAGCTTAAGTAAGAAGCACAGATTAAGAATAATGCTCTTTGCCAAAGGGCTTAAAAGTTCGTTGTTGGAACCTTTTTTTGAAAAAGCAGCACTGGCTGTAATGGAGTCAACATCTTTGTAAAGCGCCGCCGAGCTATTTAAGCAGAATACGGTCCGACTTCCTTGCGGTGCTGCCTTTGGAGGTGCAATATTCCAGATGTGGACGGATGTGGCTCTAATAAGGTTCTACCTTTGCGTCTACGGTATTTATGTAACGGCGTATGTGGAAAGATAATCCTCTTACTCTTGCCACGTTATACTGAACTTGGTCTGTAAAGTTGAGGCTCATGAACTAGCGCAAGCCGAGATCTGTTGTCATGGCATTCTATAAATTATAAAGCTTCTCTCCCAGACGTAGCGAAGCAAGCCTTTACAGGCACGCTCAATTTGACCTAACGATGCGTGATCAAGAAGGCGCAAAAATCCGATCTACTTGCCATAAAAGTGTACGTTTGTGTAGGAGGAATGTAGGCATATATTTAAGTGCGGATATGTAGCTGCGTAGTTTGCGCTTGCAAGTGTGCTGCTTCATTTTTGGATGCTTTTTATCGTCAGCAGTGGGCGAGTAGAAGTTTGGTTTCCGTGGGTTGGAAAGGATTATCCGGATATCCACGTGGCAGTGACGTCATTTGGTGACGAGTCACGACCGCCACGTCACGGTGCCGTTAAGCAGATATGTGTGGCCTTTTATGGGGAGAACGCTTGCTATGCGAAAGCGCACCATGTCCTAAAACACTGCCCCTGAACTAGTTGCTGGAACGGGTTAAACCCGAACCACCCAGCTGGCACCACGTGGAGGTTGTTCGGCTAGCTAGCTGTTCGATAGCGATGCCGGATATTGGTAGGGACCCAGCAGCTATAGAAATTTGTGGACAATGAGGCGAGATTTTTGATCGGAGAACGTCATGTCCCAGCGGTTGCACCATATTTTATGTGCTTCTAGGTCCTTAGAGATACTATACATTGCGGATATTTCATTACCATGAGAAAGACGTATACAACTTTTACACCGTCAACGGAGTTGAATGAACGGCCGTGCTGCAAACTCCTGCAGAGGTCATTGATATAAATCAAAGGTAGAGTCGTACCTAACATGCTCTCCTGCACCACGCCACTGGGGCGGTGGTCGGGGTGGATACAGTTTTCTCATCTTTAACAGACTGCGTGCGTCTTATTAGGTAGTAACTTAGCCAGTTTAATAGAGGACTGTCTACCACGTAAGCCCTTACCCTATGCATCAGGCGCATGTGTGTTACCCCGTCAAATGCCTTTCGCATCTCGTTAAAGAATGATAACTAAAAGACTAGAGTCGGTGGCTTCAGTGACTGAACTGTGGAAGTCCAGCTGACAGGTTTCACAAGACCAGGCACTTAGAAATCCGTGCAGTGATCCATTTAGGTGCTCTCCTGCATAAAGGTAACTGATGAGGGTTCTTTTATGCAACTTCACCATCATTCGCAATGCAATAGAAGTGTGGTTAATATGGCGACAGTTAGCAACTTCCTGTAGGCTTCCACCCTTATACCGTGGTATAATGATGGAATGGTTCTAAGTGGTCGGTATTGATCTTTTGCATTGCTAAAGGGAAGAATTTTCAAAGGAGAATATGGATACCTTCGCCACCATACTTAATTAGCCTGGGCAGTATTCCGTCTGGACCAAGGTTCTTAAACGCCTTGACGGTTGAAATTGCAGAACGGACATTATTTAGGGCAAACTCTACAGAGGACAGGGACTGGCTACCGGGCACTTGCAGAGCCTAAAAGGGTAAACACATTCTAGACACTGCGATACTTTAAAGTGTGAGCTGAAGAATTTACATTAAATTCTTGCGTCATTGGAAGTGTCGTTGTGGCTAATCTTCAGGGTAAAGATCCGTCAACAATAATTAGGGGACCGAGACCGCAGCAGCCAACTAATATTGTTAGCTTTGTTCGCACTATTTAGTGCGGCTATTTGTTGATTGAATTGCTGCGTATATCTGACAGGAGACTGATTTGCAATCTCATTCGCTGTCATGATGTGTGCAAAATAGCTTTCGTTGAAGGATCGTCTAAGCTGACGCATTCTGTCTTGCATATTGGGTTGGCTTACACTTTGGATGGTTGCCTTAGTAAATGTGACATGGAAGCTAGCGAGTCGAGAAGGTAAACTATTTCCTCAGCCAACAGCTCAGTCGACCGATCCACAGTATCCGACGTAAAGAATTCATCCTAATTTTTATTTGACGTGTACAGCAAAAGTTGTTCAGTTAACGCTGTGCATCGGGCCGTATACTACGACTGCGTCTGTTTCTGTTGAGCAAACATTATGTAGCTTTAACTAAACTGAGCAATGCACTAATAGGGGGTCACCTACCGGAAACTACCAGCCGACTGACACTCGCGTTAATGGGAGGCCAACAGTAAATATTAAGCCACGCATAGGTTTCGTTTTGGGTGGAGCAGGTACGTGTTGCTTCCAGCCGCCTAAATTGATACATGCAAGTAGGCCTGCATACTTCATTGTTGCAGCAGGTTGGAGCCAGTTTAACCCAGGCGTGTTGCAACCTCCTTCGACCATTTTGTATTCTCACGAAAGATTTGATGACGGTGCCGAAGTAACCTCAAGTGCGCTGTCACCCTTAGTTGAGATATCGGGTGGTATACGCACACACCCAATTAATACCGTCGATTACAGGATATCAACCGTTATGCAAATTGAATCCATCGCCTCAGCTGCTTTCATGATATCTGACATTTTTTGCCGGTTAAATATTTTTAGCATAAATGGCGCACCCACCCCTTATGGTGCCCACGAGATTGTATAAATAGCTGGTAGTCAGGTAGTGAGTAAACCACCTAGGAAGCATATGGGTAAAACCATGTTTCCGTGACAAATATCGCATCAGGGTAGGCGAGGACAGACAGAGAGGGCAGGATATGCATTTTATTCTTCAGAGACCTGGCATTTATAACTAGAAAAACACTCGGGGTCCACTAGCTTTACGGATGACGAAATGTAGCCGTTGGTAGCTACTTCGCTATCTGCAGTAGTTGTAGGAAGTGGGTGAGATGACGTTGCAGTGGATAGTTGGGCAACGAGGTGTTTGGTGTCGGAATGAAACTGCCACCGCTCATCCCCACCTGGTCTAAAAAGGGAGCAGTTTGCAGGGTAGGAAGCAGTGAACTAATTGGCCTATTAATCTGTAGCGGTTGCATAAGTCCGAGGGATGTAGCAGGTGCGAAGCAACCTGGGTACGCGTGAAGATGTGCGAAGCTGTGTAGGTTGACAAATATTGTACTCGCCGTAGGCGAATTGGTTGCGGTGGCGGTACGCTGTGCCGTCTCACTAGCATCTGGGTTATGGTTAGCTGGAGTCCGTTTCGGTGTGCCGAAATACAATTGCCTTAACTTGGTAAAATTGCGGATTTGTTCACAATTCAGTAGTATAGTGCGCAAGATTCTAGTATAGTCTGTTTTCAGGTTGATTAGGGTCGGGAATTCGCTGATCCTTTGGGTCATCCTCTCAATATGTACTGCGTTTTCCGCAATGCCGTTAAATTTAACGACTGTCCTATTAAAGTGGCCCATCCATAAGCCATCCGGAACCTTAGCTGCCAGTGCGCTAAACTTCACATTTTCCCAACTAGGTTGCGGCGAATCCTAGTCGACGGACCTTGATGGATTTAAGGCATATGTAGGCGATATAGCCATCGTGGGTGAGCGCCAAGGTGCGTTTCCTCCGCAAGCCCGTTTTGCACTAGGCGCCTTCGTAGCTTTTGACACAGTGCTATCTAAGAGGACATACATCGCACTTTCTTGTTTGATGGATGCGCTGGGCTCTCGTTGACTACATCCTGTTTTGATGTTGGGATTTGTCGCAGCCCAACGTATGACTTTTTTAGCGGCCCCGACGTAAGCTGTGTCAGCATCGTTGCATTGCAAAGCGCTTCATGGTTAGCTATGAGCGTACGCAATACTGCTTCATTCTGTACATTCAGTTTGTGGGGAGCCTCAAATTTGTTTACACGCTTGGTCAATCGTTGAACCTGTAGTGCATTCTCTGCAACGCCATTAACCGCAATGATTACACGTCTAAATGCGTCTACCGATACATCGTCCGAAATCTTGAACACGAATGCGCTACACAATCTATTCCCGCAAGCAGCATTATATGGTGCTAGAGCGTCCGCTTTGCTTAGGTGCAAAGTTGGTGTAGGTGACCCAAGCGGCTCAGGCGATTTCAATGGAATGGTTCATACACAGGCCTATTTGGCTCCCAGCGTCAGCGGCTCTCTTCTCTGTGTGTAGATTATGCTGGGCTCGCTTTGCTCGTTGCAGAATTTTCCTAACGTTTCCAGGCTAATGGGACTGTTTAAAGGTTGCCTTAACTTTTCTCTAACCATTGTCCCATCCGCCATAGGTGGTCGAGTTATAGAAGCAGCTGAAAGCTTAGTATTAACTGAGGCGTTTGATATATTGTTCTCAAGCTGGCTGAGTTGATCCACGCATGATGTGGCATTACAAGTAGTACTAGTCCCAAAGTTTGCAATTTCATCCAAGGAATCAATTAATCCAGTATCCATATCAGACGAAATGTCAAGGTCCACGGTAGGTGAGCCATTTAAGTTCACAAGCGCCGGACAGTTGCCACAATTCGCCTGAACACATTTGGCCTGTGCGGAACTCTTTCTTAGACTATCATAATGGCGTTGCAAAGCCGTTCTTGCTGTTACTATCCTTTTGTCAACGAGGTCCTGTTGGTACTAAAGTCGCTTTGATAGGAGAGCAACTTGAGTGCTGATCTTTCACTATCGGAATTAACTAAAAGGAGGCACTGGATTCTCGTAACCCTTCTGCTTAGGCTTGTTGGTGTGTCCCGCTCAACCCCGAGAACACGAAATTTATTTATTTTACTGTATTAACTCAGAAAGTTGTGCTCCAAGCCACACACTTTCTTTAGTATTTTGCGAATGGTGTGCGGCTTCAGGCGGTCTGGAACATTATACACCACATTTTGGCCAATTTATCACTATGGTGCAGCTCGGGTTAAGGAACCTCCTAGCCAACTCCACTTTCTTATGCTGTGTAGAGTCAGTTGGGTGAATCATAGTCGATATGGCTGCCAGTCTAGCAGTAAAAGGTTCAATTGCGTTGAAGGTTCTTTTGATCTTCTTAATCTCATGTTGAAGCTCATCCATTTGGGAACTCAGAAAGTATGTCCGTTAGTTTAACAATGCGGTGCACAGTTGCGCCAGAGGAGTTCTTGCTGATAGTTTTAGATTTGGCCGGGGGACGTCTTACAGGTCTCACACCCTTGATGATGACGTTAAGACGACGTTTACGGATCATGTTCCAAAAAAGAGGCGATATAAAGAAAAGATAATTGCAGCAAAACCGTAAGTTTAACCTAAAATAATAAGCGCAAATCATGATGAACTATATTGTAGAGACAACAGACGCCTTTAAAAGCCTGAACAAATGGAGAGCAAGCCAAAACGGACATCGTTACCAGGTACAGCTCCTGAACATTAGTGCTTGCTTCTCCATAGCTATCTACATTTCACGAAATTGTCTTCTCAGCCCTGGAAAGCAAACTAGCCTGTTGTTCACGCCCATTGCATCCTAACCAGGGTTACCTTCTACTCACTTGCTTTCACGCTTTATTACGGTCATAAATCGCCGTTGAACTTGGCACCGGCTTGCGGTCCCTTAACATTGCACTTACCTGCCTCCGTTGCATTTAACCTTTACCAAGCATCTGCTCACAGCATGCCACTGGATTTGCTCGACTTAACTCGCCTATTCCATCTTCAGCTCGCAACCTTGTTATACTTAATAACCTCGCACGATGCAGCGCCCTAGCAACCCAAATACCGACTTTTATTTACGTTTATAACAAAATCTTTGTCATACCGTTGTAATGATTCGTCTAGCTCCCTATGGACTCTAAACCCAGGTTGGTGATAGTTCACTTCTTTGCGACCACCAGGACGGCACTTACAACGTGCTACGGTGCGATATAGCCATGTAGCTTCTGTCGTTTTACTTCCTAGTTCTTTGCCCCTCGGATAATTGTCTTGACCATATATGGTCGCTAAGCTTGTTGCTGCTTTTTCATTGCCTAACCATGAACTTACCTGCCACCTCTGGTGTTGATCTTTCCCATAAATTTGCACCCAGAATGCAATGGCTTTCTATTACTTGACGCACCGCTTCTAGCTACATGTTTCAACCTTGATGAATTTACTAACTTTGTGCTAAGCGGCACCGTAGTCACGTGTATACTGACGTATACGTTCCTGACGCTGCAGTAATTGATGGTACAGTATACCTACGGTCTTCTCAGTCTTCAACTTCACTGTATCGCACTTCTATCCACTAGGACGACTTACCTACAAATTTTGCCATAGCGCATTGGACTTCCAACATCCGACGTCCGCGTTCCATTTACTAGAGCTCCCAGCTTAGAATCCTAAGCTGGGAAATGGCTCCTCAGCCTGCTACGGTCTTCCTGTAAGTGAACTCCACTTACTCGTCTCCACGTTCTCCAGTCTTAGCCTTTGATTGTTACTGCGCTTGCAACTTGTTCCCAGCAATTTCACACAGGACACTAACCGTGTAGCTACTGAGCTTCGCTTACCATTTACCCGTATCCAAGTCCCAGCTTGCTACTGGCCTTCCGTCACTTACCTTGCCTATTACGGTCAACTCGAAACGCTGTTAGAAGTAATAACCTTGTGCAACGCAGCACAATAACTGTAAAAGGCTGTAAACGGGCCACCAACCCCACCTCGAATCTCTATGTTTTCCGTCTTTTATTTACATGTGTAGCAAGTTTATATGACAACGATAAATCTGCAGTATGCATAGCGATTCAAGTTATAGGGTTTTGTTGCATTCCATTCGTTTTCTTGTACGCATTTCTCCTTGGCTTGCTCTTGTCCTTCGCGTCTCTTTCCATGTTTACAAAAGATACTTCCACTGAACTTGTTCAAGTCTTCAGCGAGTGGATGGTCCAAAATTAGCAACTTCGAAAAGTACCCACATAAAGAACCCACAACCCAAATGAACAGGACTGAAACCCCATGCGGCCACTGGAGAACGCACCATACACTTAAAGATGGAAAGTGGATAACAGCGGACTACCGGTAACAACGAAAGAGATCTGCTTCAGGACAGAACATTTACTTGCAACAAGGTACAGGAGCACATAACCTGATTAGCACCATTTCTGCGTTTGCCTTAATAAGCTGCTTCAACACTGAACCGACTATTAGGTTCAACAGTCATCACAACCCTATAGCATTTCTTACAAATCACTCAACTGCTCCGTTCCAATGTCAAGACCACAGATGATCGCATTTGAGCTTCGCAGATTTGAATCCACTTATTCAATCATGTCTCGTTAGCCTGGCTCGTTCAACACCAAGAATATAAACGTTATTGATTTAAATCCACTTATTTGTTTATTTCTATCGTCACCACTAGAGTCTTTTCCTTCTCGACAAGCTTTCTTTTCGCGCTCTCTGTTTGCATTCCTTCTTCCATCAAACGGAGGACCTTTCTTGGCCGTTCTCGGTCTAGCAATTTGTGACCAGTCCCCTGCCTTCTGACTGCTTTCAGACATCCGACACATAAACGATCTATGCTCTTTAGTCCATCAACACTGTTTCCCTCATACTGAGAGCCTTGCTCAACATGTTAACTCTCTGCGTATATTGTTACTTTTACTCCTAACTCTTCCTTTCCTGCTAACGCACACTATATTTGCCCCACTTTAATTCACTGGCCTAGCCCTAACGCGCGACGTGTCTGATTTCGACAGCACGGTCTCCTGCATCCTGACATCTCCTAGACCTCTCAGATCTAAATGCTCTAGATTTTCCTGAGCCAAATCTCTATAACCATCAACACAATAGTATTTCCGTTCATGACACATCCTTATTGGCATATTGGCTTACATCCATAAGTTATCTATTTCTGCCAACACTATGATAACATTCCTACCATAATAATAAGCGTTCTCTCTATAAACTGAGGTAATTGCTCTGTCTGCGTAGTCTCCTGCGTTTCGACAACTGTGACCGTACTGATAAAGTTTTGGTAAACCCAACGGCCCGTTTACATCACCTCAGGCGGCACCGATTGTAAAGCCGGACTGCTGTTCTATGCAAAAATTTGGTCTGCAAAACGTTACGTATGAATGATCTAAAATATCGCCCATCTGGATTACGATTTTGGATAACATCCATCGAGGACACTGACTGTGTATCGGCGACGAACATGTGGTGTGCTACCAAAGCATTGTTACACATAGCTGTGCGTTTTGCGAAGAGAGGGTGTTTTCCGCCTTAGGTACAATTAAGGATTCAAAGGTTACAAGTCGTTGAATTTCGGTGACAGTTGACGCAACTGCATATTCATCATATGTGGGAATGCTCTTATTGGTTGCAGCAACGCCACATCAGTAGCAGCATGTCTGCAGGCTTCATGACTGTTAATAATATGTTATGTACAATAGGTAGACTTACACAACTCGTTTTCCTTTGCTTGCTATGCGCATGTTGTCCTCCGTGTCATCGGAGAAAAGATCATTCACAGTTATTCACTCCAACTAGCAGGGGTAATCAAGGCTATCTGCGGCAGGTTGGTAGAATTACACAACTTACCAGTATGGCGTAGTAATTTGACATCATAGTTGCGGTCCGAGGATTTCACTGGGCGTTGATTCCACACGGCCCTATACTAAAGGTCAGAAGGCAACTTTGCTATGAAAACTGTGTACCGTTCGTGGTTTATCCACACGCTACTGAGAACAACAACCTCGAAGCTTCCTTGGCATATGAAGGACACTACCACATAGGTTCTAGTTGACATGTCTGGTGAAACCACAAACCAAACAACTCACTTACTAAAGAAGAAGCAGACGCAGCTAGACGGTTAAGGCTAGCAAGCGTATAGCGAAGGTGACACAAATTAGCTTAAGTATCCGCGATAAGGACAAATGGTAGTTACATTACTAAATTATAACAATTCGGGCAGGCTTAGGACAAATTGATTGGTGTAATAATAACGGTAATAAATTTTATTTCTGCTTAAATAGCATTTTTAATGTATGTGTTGCGATTCATCTTTTATCTCCGTTTACCAAGCCTTTACATTCAAGCAGCTCACTGAGATGCTTTTGACTCCGCCGAGGACGAAAATTAGTCATCATGTGCTTGTAGGTTCGCCTAAGATTCATTGGCCAACGATAAAAGGGACACAACTTGACTGAGAATAACCCAGCAAATAAACGCTCAACGGGAAGTATAGCCAGTTATAACTTGCCATTCAGTGGACCGGCTGCAGTATTCTAGGACACGGTGGGAGTACAGCTGGTAAGCGTTCTCCGTACAAAAGCCACAGATGTCCATTTAACAACACTGCGACGTGGCGGATGTGGCACGTCACAGAATAAATTGACAACCCATGACTTCACATTGACAACTAAAAAAGCGTCACATTTCACCATGCTTAAAAAGTTTTGTACACTGACATTTCTACATCTGCATGCCCTGTCGTCTCTTCTTCTCTACTTTCTACTAGTTCACGCATACAACGCCGTCTCTTTTCTTTCTACTAGTTCATTGTTGAACTTTGCGTTACGTACACACAACTTTATTGTACAACGACATCTCTCTCGAACTTGCTCTTTAATAATTTTTTAATCGTTTATCCGGGATTCGTGACCTATACATACCTATACATACATATATTTGTTCTGCACGTTTGCTTTCCTTTAACTGATCTATAATACTTCGCCCCTATCGATCAATCCTTTCTCACCTAGTAAGCTGGGTCCGTTCTTGCAGCAAAGGTTTCAACAATTAACTTTGTAGGAGGTTAGCTGTCATACGCTTTTCATATTTCAATAAGCCACAGCACTATACTGCTAATACCCTCGTGTCGTCTTTCTGGCTTGATCACCCGATAATTTTTACTCAACGCTTGAGTCCTAGCTATCCGCTGACTTAGCACCAATTGGCCTTTGAATCTCTTTCTACGTAGGCTGACCACCAGCCGTCCATCCACCATTCAAAAACCCCTAGTCCCTGAACTCTGCTTTCTGTCTTTCCAAGCAATAGTCGCACCATAGTAAACTGATACTGCGTTTCTGCTTAATGGCGCAACGCTCTGTATTCCATTAGATAGTAGCAACCAACTTATAGGGCCACTGCTTTCGAAAAAGATTCAAAGACACTTCCAGCACAATCACTGCTGCAAATTGTACATCATTTGTCTCCACTCTAAGTGTTATAACATAGGAGTTTACCAATGCTTGTTTCCACGCCTGTTTGTTGCGGCCTTGCTTGTCTCTCACCTTCGCATTTCTCAGAAATCCGGAACTTATTGGGGATTTGGGATAGGACTGAAAAACCGCTTTTGTCCCGGACAGAACAACCAATAAGGACGTATGAAGCCCATGGCTGTACAACAAACGGATGCAACTGCACTCAACACCATGACCGTTGTCCAGTGATGATAGCTGGACTCGAGAACTTCACACCCCTGAAAAGCATACATACTCCTGAAAAACGCAGACGCAAGAAACTGATGTTTCGCCCACCTGGATACTCACAAAGACGATGCTTCGTGAAGCCCCCATCCTCGATTCGCCTCAGCCATTATGGCGGCCTTGCCCAAGATACGTGATCAAATAACAGAGGAAATTGAAGGTTACTTGACTGCGGATATCTGAGCGTGAAAGCAGTCGACAACCTGGTCTGGCAGTTGTATATTAGTGCACCGACAAATTTCTGACAGTGTTCCAGGACGTGGTGGGTTTTCGCCTGGCAAGCGTTCTCCCTATAAAAAGCCACAAACGTCCGTGTACCAATACTGCGACGTCGCGGATGTGACTCGCCGCCGAATAAAGTCACTGCCTAGAACAACCTACTGGCAAGTCGACCGGAATCATTATTCTATATTGCCCTGACACTTTCAATAATAAGTTGCACCATGCCTATATGTATCGTTTTCATTACACATGTAGTGCTATGACTGTTTACACTACGCACGCTAGAATTCAACGTTTTGTCATTCAGTGAAGACTCTATCCCACATGACAACTCACACAATTTCCGCAGCCTGTACAACCTTCGGCTTACTGCCTACTACACTCATAGCAACATGTTTGTTGCGAAGCAATATTGCATGTAAATATTGATCATGCATTGCTTGGTGTGTCTCGACAAATTCGAGAATAAACTATTTATTTATTATTGCTTGATGTATGACTGCAATATATGGCAGTCTGATTATGCTCTCAGAAACGGGTCTTGGTCTCACGACAGCCCAAGCATACATTGACCTCTGCACCCTTGTACAGTTCTAATGATCAACGTTTGAACAATTTGCTACTGTCGCTGTTATAATTTCCGCAAAATGTCTGTACCTTTGCAATTACCTGAACATGCTTCCAAGGGTATGCGTCGCATAGTCACCAATAAATATTTATTTACTTAGTATTTTGGATTTGTTTTGGGTATCGTTTGCCCTATAGTCTCTGTTAATGGATCAGGACAACTGTTCTGTTTTCCAATTAAAAGCTGCTTGTCCACCCACGAGGTATTTTGTTGTCCATTGTGCACTCCATTTTAGCAATCAGCAATTAGATCTAAGTGTTGTTCATTCAGCACTCCTTCCTTCTGGCGTAAAGGAAAAAAGGCTGCTTGTTGAGGGTTTCGTATGTCCTTTTTATCCGCCGTTCATACTGAGTCTTAAGGGCCGACATGTTTATCAACTTATCCTCAGCATCGTGCGACTACCTATGATATTCTTTGTTCCATTCTCTTCGAGGAAAAACGGGATAAGCAAGGGTTTTATAAGTGAGCACTAGGCTAGCGCAGGTTCAACCGAAACGTGCGGCCCTAAAGGCGATTGACCGATAGCCGTCCGATACGTGTCCGCTAACCGTCCTAGGTCCTACAGGGGACTGAGCTGACGCCTGACGAAACATTGGTTTGTGGTGGGAGCCGGACGGTCAAAGCTGACATGCAACGGACTGTCAGGCTGAAGCCTAGTCTAATGGACCTAGACCCTTTTGTTTAAGCCCCTTATCACCCGGTCTTTCATTGACTTACCACCTGCCAAGTAATTCATGTAACTTGCATACGGCTCTCAGGAACTCGTCCATAATTAACATGTAGCAGCGAGAACCAGAAAAATACCTACAAATACATAAACAAATATTGTATTCTCGACAAAGCGAGGCAAGCCTTTTGAGCATGATCACCATATTGCAACATTGTACATGATAGCATGGTTAACAGCACCAAGAGCTGGAGTAGTAATGGAGGAGTCTGTAGTGTGGGCCTATATGGCCCAAAAGTTGTACGAAGTTTAGTCAACAGAATGCAAGATGTAGAGATAAGAATCAGATCACTAATATGGAGTAGGTTGATGAGGAACTTGTCCTATGTGGTTGTGGGCACAGGACGTGTCAGGTGAGTGCAGCTTGAGGAAGAAGCTGCAAAAATATTTAAAAATAGTGTCATGTAACTGATCAACTATGTAGGCGTGTTCGTACCAGGGCAGGTATATGCACAGAACTTGCAAAAGTGATATCGTTCACTTGCAAATGTGTGGTTAGGACGGTGACATTACTGAGTGGCGAGTCACATCCGCCATGTCACAGTGTTGCTAAACAGACATTTGTGGCTTTCTGTATTGAAAACGCTTGCCAGACGAAAACCCCCGCGTCCTGTTACACTGCCGACTGGTGATAGGACATTGACAGGATTGCGTTTGTCCGATTACCCTTGCGGATATTTGAACTCATGTTTCGCCTAATTGTTTCCCATGTTTGTGTAGTCTCCTAGAGTGTGTGTCCAATATGCGCATGGACATGCGCCAATGAGTCAAATCTTGCTTAGCCGTCAAACCAGCAATGTTCACAGGCATACTGTTACAACCTCTGGCACTTTTTCACTTCCTGAAGCCCAATTCAAGCACACCCAGCTTGATGTATTAGGACCGTCACCAGCTTCTAACGGTTTCATTTATCGGTTGACTTGTGTTAATCGTTTTACTCGTTTTCACCACGCAATTCACTGACATAACATATCTTCTAATACTGTTGCTCGTGCCTGCGTTGAAGTGCGGATTTTCTTCTTTGGTGTGCCAGCCACCGTCACTAATGACAGAGGATCTCAATTCAGTGCAACGCTTTTCCGTAATTTGAGTTGACTGCTCGATCGTACTTATTTTCAGATGACTACCTAGCACCTTGCTGCCAACGGCCCTGTCGAACGATTTCATAGACAAATGAAAGCTGCCATTACCGCTATTTCGCCTGATGCTAGTTAGTTGGAACGCCTTCCAACTACGCTTCTTGATATTCGCGCTACCGTTATAAAAGATATCGGATGCTGCCAAGCCGAACTTGTCTCTGGAGCAACCATCGGACTCCCAGGCGAGATGATGCTGAACTCAAGAATTACCAGCGAATTGAATCCTACCCTCTTTGCTGAACGTCTATAGCACCACTTTAGATCCATTAGACCGAAACCACCTCAACCAAGCACAAGCGAGCAGCATAAGAGACTTAAAGTACATGCGGTAATTCGTATTAAACCGAATCGATGCCGTTCCAAGCCCATAGGCACCGCCTTATGAGCGTCAATTCAAGGTTTTATCACGGAAACTGAAACACTTCTTTCTAGACCAGAATGGATCCAAAGAGTCTGTGAGCAATAATCGTCTTAACTCCGCATATGTGGATACAACCTTGGATAGTTCAGAATCAACTTCAACCACTCATAACTCTCATTTGCTTAGATTGTTGCCCACTGACAAAAGCATAACTGCTTCCCAAAACTTGGATCCTCGTGACATCCAACAAACTATTTTATCCACACAAGTTAAAGTGTTGTTTCATTCCCCTCCACATTAACACAATATGTTCCATGAACGCTATGTGCAGCGTTGCTTAAAAGCGTATGCTCTGGGGGAAGCTTTTTAGTGGTATTGGTTACGGTATACTTTATTCGTTTGTATCAGTTAAGTTACCTACCATTTTGTACCATTTTTAAACCACAAATATTAAATACAACAAGTTCAACGCGCAAGGAGCGTGTCGGCCTCGTTTGCCTCTGCCGCTGCCTTGCCTACTGCCACGTCTTTCCGTTAGTCAGGTTTATAGCTTCGAATCGCTAGTCAGCATCGCAATAACGTTGGCCGAAATAAGAACCATGACGCAAGTGTGCTTGATTGTGCTTTTATTTTGAGTTTATCCCTAAGATATTCTTTTGCTTCCGCACTCAGACGTAGTAGATAACGTTCCTCTACATAGTTTATAGATGGACACGTTTACTGATTGATTGAACTGAAGCGACGCAACTGACCACTGTACTTCGTCGTTTTATTCTCACCTACTTTTACAACGGTGTATTAGTGCGCCGAAAACCCTAGCAACTGCCTGATACAGATTCGAATGCCCAAGGGTACGGTTAAATAGCGACTGCAAAGTCAGGAAAATAAATTGGACAAAATATCAACTGTTATGTACAATAGAGCATAGAGCTCGTCTTTTAATGCTACCACTCAATTATAGGTCTAACGATTTCATAGATGCTGTATGTGCCTAATTCACATTCTTTGAAGCTCCGTTGCGACGTCAGTGTTCTGAAAACTAGACGCGGAAAGCAATTTTTGTGACAACCCTTGCGGCGTGCACTTCCGTTGAGAGCCCGTGGGGCTTCCTTTAAGCGGCTCATCGATGCCCTGACTAGCCGGTTTTGGACAAAATTATGACAATGACATAAGAGCGTAGAGAGACAGTTCTAAACTGCATGCAATCTAGTGCTTACTCAAATAACTGAATTATAACTTGCAAAGGTGTCAATACTCAACTCGCGTTACTATACGTTCATGTCACGATTGAGAAACAACGAAGTGTATAATGCAGGCAGCTAAATTTACCTTAACCATGCGCAACAATAATGCAATATTAGTAATTAAAGTAAACTATTCACCGAAATGTTTGAAAGAAGCAGTTTTCTCAGCCTAATTATGAAAAAGTACTTAACGTCCTATGTGAGTCGCGTCTTAGACTACTTTGTCTCCAACAGTGTGGACCGTGAAGTCTTGAAAACTTTCTGCGGAACGCAGTATTAAAATAATTAAATAAGTAAAACTTTGGGTGTGTAAATTTTGTAGTATTTGATAAATCATAAATAAATAAATAAATTGTGTATTCTCGACTAAGCGAGGCACGCCTGCGCAGGCATGATCATGTTAAGAGTACAAAGTGTGATCAGTTAATGTACAATGGAACAATGGGATTGTTGCATATGTTTATATAGGAATGTATGTAAGTTTGCATGCAGGCGTGTTTAGCTTTGTTTATGGGTTTGGTAAATGTTTCCTGTTGTTTTGCTTGTATGTGTGAAGGTGTCGCCAGTGCTAAATGGACTGGAAGCGATTGTCCGGATAAGCAATGGGTGACTTTAGTTAGTGGCTAGTCACAACCGCCAGCCACATGTAAGTGGCTTGTGATTTAACAGCGAAATGTTTGCAAATCATAGGACATTTTTACAGAACTAATGGTACCAATGAATTAGCTTCCTATCCGCGCAGAAAGACAGCCAGCTTTCCCATTTGAGCTTGTTTTGGTCACCTTCGGAGGAACGAAATAAAGATAAAGCTAAAGGATCCGGAATGTGCAGACATGGGGTTAACTACTATTCTAAACCCTTATTATCGTCGCTGTTTGCTTAAAAGACTTCACTTATGGTAATATTGTCAGAGAGGGTGATTGGGTTCATTACGTTTAATAGGTGATGATGAGCAGGAGAGAGAGCCCTAGTCATCTCCAAGGCTTCGTGTTCATTGCTGGGATGCTCGCGTCATTACGCACCGGAAACACCGGAGAGCTATAGCCCCTGAAGCTGAAGCAACACGATGGCGGCACATTCAGAGGGTATCAAGTAGCTGTTTGAAGTAAGCTTACGTCTGCGCATCTGCGATGGACCGCAGTAACCGGCCACAACCATTCACAACGAGAGCATATAAGGTAAGAAGGGACCATAATTTGAGCCCCATGGTTTGAATATTTTACATTGGTAACCTCTAGTCGAACTCCTAACGTTAAGGTGGAAGGCTTCGTGCAGCTCTCAGCTTAGCTCTCCCCTGAAGATACGTCGGGTAAAATTGAAATCCCCGCAGCAGCTACTGTAATCCATAGAAAACAGATTTAAAGTTCGAAGCCGCGGGGAACAAGGCAGGTCATGTAACTCAGAGTCAAAATTCGATCCACGCCATTGGACCTTTGCATTCACATCACGCTCAAATATGTTAAGCGCGTAGGCAGCAGATATGTCGCATTTTTAAATGGGCCGCAGTTGCGATGTGAACAGGAGTCTAAAGAGCTCCGTCATCAGGCGGCAGAGGGCTCTTCGGATGGCGTGAGACAGCTTGTAAGCAGCGGTAACCCTTCATGATGTTCAGAGTGGGTTTGATGTTTAAGGAGGCAATTACACCAAAATCCCTCTTTGGAGTGACATTTGTGAGCAAAAGTCCACTTGGGTAGTAAGTACGGATGCTTCAAAAGCAGCAGTAAGCGGAACAAAACGCTTATCCTTATTAACGGGTAAGGGCCGCTGAATCGATCAATTTTGCACAAAATCGAGCGTCGCTTGTAGTCGATCTGCATCCGCTGGAGTGGCTATCTTCCATATGTGTAGATCGTTTACCTACCTCAAGTAATCCGATTAAAACTCAGACGGCAGGTCGTTAAGGAGTATACGGAAGAGTTCGGGGCCAAGGAAGGAGCATTGTAGGACACCGCTGGTTCTATGAGCAGGATCGAAATACGTTCCCATCTGTCTCACCAGCATGGAGCGACTGTGTAGCAAATCGGAAATCAAGGAATTATAGCTTCCAGAAACGCCGATTCCTCGGAGTTTGAAGAGAAGCTGTCCATGAGGAACTTTAGCAGAAGCTTCACTGAAACCTACGTACCCAACTTCCAGGCTATTGTCAACCTCCAATGCATTGGTTAATTTCCTTTTACCCAGAAGCAAGTTGGTAGAGCAGGAGCGAACTTTGCGAAAACCATGCTGTTTACTGGATACCAGCTACATCCGCTCAAGATGAAGGCGAACTGCGTGTTTAAGACCCGTTCCATGAGGTTGCACGCCATCGCGGTAAAGCAACTGAGCTAGTAGGTAGCTGGATCTTGCCGGTTCCCTCCGTTGTATTTAGGCTTGATGATGCCCAACGTACAAGCGGTCGGCAGAAGTCCGACTTAAAGGGTCGACAGAAGACCAACGCGATAGGTGAGGCAATGTACTGGGCCACTGTCTTGAGGAACAAGGATTGTAAGCCGTCATTACCAAGCGCTTAGTAATGATCCAAATCACAGCGAAGTTACAACACCACGTCCGTGTTAATATCGACGTGCTCCGACAGGATAGAGCTAGCGCACAAGGACTGTCCATGTACGGCGCGGAGGCCGAGAACCCTGAAGAGCATTGCCATGCCAGGAGGCTGGATTTGGCGGCGCCTTCGTGAACTGGAGTCCCATGCTCACCAGAACACATAGCAGTGATATGATTGTTAGATCTTTCGCTCCGTTTGAGAAAGGAGCAAAGCGTCCTCGGCGTCTTTCTTGTGAGTGTGGCTAGGGGAGTTCATGTGGTTGACGTATCTTAGGCTTTTACATGGTACCTGCATTCCTAAGCACATTGTAACCGAGGTAGTCATACTCTGGTTGTCTGGGCTTATAGCGGTTTCTTAACTTCCGGCTCCTGTTCAACAGGGAGCTCACTTTACTATCGATCCAAGTAGGACCTCTAGACAGCGATCGCTTTTTGAAGATGGCGACAACTTGTTTAATGACTAATGTCAGCTTGGTGCACAGAAGCTTCTAGGCATCGTCAGCATTGAGATGTTTGGTAATACACCAATCCATAATAGCTGAAGCCGTTTTAATACGAAGAGCATCGGCCTGCCAGAAAGTTTGGCGGACGGCACATGGGTTGGGAATAGCAACACGACGGGTCCATTGTAATAAGACAGTGCAATACTCACTTCTACCCATGAGTTTAAAGACTGGTAGGTCAACGACGTCTGACCGTGCTGGGAAGAGCACAAGTTCCAAGCTAGGAGGCTACTGGCCGGCAAGAATACGGGTCGCCATGGAGACATCTTGAAACAGACTGCTTTCGAGGACGGTATCGAGGAAGGCTGCATCAAAAGATTTAGGCAGACGATTGCAAACAAGGTCTTAGTCGACATTAAGAGCATTGTAATCTCTCACAATAAGGCAATCTTTTCCTGCACTAGGCTTCCTAATTAAGTGCAACAGGTAAGCTTCAGAGCCCGATGGCGCTTTATAGATGACACTAATCAAGGAAGATCTGCACCCGGCAGGAATACGGCCCCAAACGGCATCGAAATTGCCGTCATTATCACATGAGAATTTAACTAGATGAGGCTTTAGCCCCGCCCTCCAGTGGGGTATTACGCCGCCTCCTAACCCCCTAGGACGGTCAGCCAACGATACGTAGTATCCAGGGATAGATACACTGGAATCAATAACGCTTAGGCGTAACCATGTTTCGGTGAAAGCCAGTAAATCAAAATAAATATATCCGGCAAGCATCTGGATCTCATCAAAATTACTTCATAGACTGCTGACACTAGCGAACAGCACAGCCGGTCCATTCTTTTGCTTTGTTGTCCTAAGGCTATGAGAATCGGAATCCAGCGTGTTCTCGGAGTTTCCCGAACAGCGCAAAAATTCACGATATAATGGTTGGCCTAGCCACGCGCCTGACAGATCGTCAGCTCCTCAACAGCTTTCTCTCATTTTGATCCTATCCTACGGGGAGAGATCTCTCAAGGAATAAAACCGCTAGCATTGAAGACGTGCGGTCCGTTGGAGAATGTGCCGATATCTTCCTCGTTTTGACAAACAAACTTAAGCGGCGAGCCTTGAGAGAAGCTTCTTATTTCTTACCCAAACGGGCCCAGATAATGTTGATTCCCTGTTTGCCTTGGTCGAACAAACCAGAGGTCGGCCGTTCCAGGAATCCTGGTCGTTGAACATCCTTCCGGCTGGGTATCCTTGGTTGCTTAAGCTGCGTTTACAAATAAATAATATTAAATAAATAAATAGGTATTTTTATAGACCGGCTAGGGGGTGCACCCTTAAGGGTTCAGATTGTAGCGCTTGTACATATCTTTCTTCCCAATTGTACTTTCCTATTCTCATTTCCATTATTATTGTACAGTTTTGTTTTAACTGACCAACAACCGATAAAACCCTTTTCGGCTTTCGATTCGCCTTCTGGTTTTGGCTCCGCGTGTTGTGCTGTTTGTCGTCGTCTGTTTGCTGGCCTCGTCCATCGATCATCGGATCAAACGCGTCGATTTATTGTGTCGATTAAGTTCCGTCTTCCGACCAGATTGTGCGACTAACTGACAGCCTAGCGAAGATCGTGCTTTACCTAAGGTCAGCTACAGCATTCTTATTTATAGACTGAGTTCTTATATGTATTTAAGCCCTTTCCGTTTAACCTTTCCACTACAAGATCAACCTTTACGTTAATCCTATGGTCTTGCATGGAAGTAGGTAAAATACGAGTATTTGTTCCTCGTTAGCACTTACAAAGGCATTAACATTGTTTGGTGTACAGCTACTGGGGTCGCAGGTGCTCACCTTGAAATGTTTCTGGTTCCTTCGGGCGATATTGAGCTTCTTGTTCTAGTTGTGAAAGCTTCACAGTGGCGTAGTTGTGCCTTTTTCTTTAGAACAGTATCCAATTCACCACAAGTTCACTTTAAATTCATTGTAATTTTTTGGCCTACTCAGTCGCCACAATTGTTGGTGCGCACATGGAGGAAATGTGAGTGGCAGAATTATAAGGGATAAGAAAAGTTAAAATATAATTTCGAGAAATGCAGATGAAAATAGAATGGATTCGTTAAGAGGCATACTAAGAAAAATACAAATCAACAAAAAATATAGCCAAACTTTTCTTGCGCTGATATTGCTTTCTAACGCAAAATATCAACCTGAGTAAATGTCAGAAAAAAGAAAAACCTTTTCAAAGGCTAGAATCCTGCGTAAAGTAGCACAAGAATAAGCTGCTCAGAACAAGTTTTGACCGCTGATTACGTTGAATGTAAAAACAATGCAATGCGTGCAGTAGTTTGCGAGTTATTCGCAATTGAATGATGGTCTACGAATAAGGCCAGTATGCTATTTTGCTAAAAATGGCTTTCTACTTTGCGAGCAGATAGCAAAAAAGAAAAGAAAATCTAAAAGGTAGCGAAGCGGTCAAGGTTCTAAATGAGCATAGCTATCCAAAATGCTCCAATTAGTCCGTAGTACCCTGCAACAACTAGGAACTGCGCAGGTGGCCGAAAGGTATACGTTGCAGGCATAAATGGCAAATGTATGCAAATAAGGGATAATTTTGCGCGAAAACGCTAGAAATACAGTAAGGAATATTATGTCTGCATGGTTAGCAGACCTCAGAGTACTATTTTCAGTGGATACCGAGCCACATGAACAACTAGAAATATAGTGTTTAGTATTTTTTAAGCCTCTAAGTGTTTCTAATGCTTATATTAAGGCCGCATGAGCCAGGTCTACCTGAGTAAAACAGAAGACCTTTCGGATCAGTTGACACATTTTGGCCTGGAAAATATACACATTTCTTAGCTAAACATCACAAGTTTTATCCATTGGTGGCGATTTTCTATATGAATCAAGACCAGAAAACAGTACAGGGTTAAGATATCTTTTCGGTAAAATCTCGTCAGACCCAAACTTTTACATGACACGGATTATGTGGGGTAAGCGTCAAATCGGGCTGGGACTGATTTCTAAGGTGTTTGAAAGGTCAAGGTCGATGACTAAAGGTGGCTACAGATGGTAGGAAAAGTGCATCAAAGGAAATTAATACAAGCTTCAGGGCCTAAAGTAAATAGCTAAGGTCACAAAGGGTAGTTAAGTAACCATGTCAGTCGGCCAAGGTAGTAGTATCGGCCGTATGAATCGTTTGTGTACGCATAATTCCGGCTTCAGATGATGGATGTAAATAGCCTCGGCAATAGACAAGATTTGCTTTCGGAAGCCTTGTGATAAGCGTTCAGGTAGTGAATAGATGACTTTAAAGTCATTCTCAGATTCAGTATGGCCACTTTCGAGGAGGTGCGACATGATTGAGCTGTCTGAGGTCCTCATTTCGCCTTTGTAAAACCACGCCGGGATGTGCTCGCGAATCCTCTGGGATAGACGTCTCGTTGTGCGACCCACGGATCGTGCACCACAAGAGCACGAGTACTGATAAACAAGCATTGAACGGGTCAACGATGGCAGACTATCTTTCAAGGGTTTTGCAAGCAATGGTTTGTTGTGGTAAACAATTCTTAAGCGGGCTGCGAAATACGTTTTCTCAACAGCATCTTTCAAACGTATGAACTGCAGTATCGCCCTTAAATGGTAAATGTATGAACAGCTCTTTCTTGGAAGCAATGCTTCTAGGTGGCTTTCGCTTGAGTTCTTTCATATGCTTCATGATAAACTTATCGGGGTAACCATTCTCACGAAGGGCGTCGCTGCTTCTCTGTAGCTCTTCGTTGACGGTATCCGGAGTGCAAATACCGCGCGCCCTGAAGGCAAGAGATCGGATTAAACTCCTCTTGTGCTGTAAAGGCACCGCGCTGTGAAAGTTAGTGTACTGTCCAGTCCGCTTATGCTTTCTGTGTACCTTTCTGTAGCAGAAACTGGACCAATTGTTAATCAACATGTTTTATCTGGAGCAACGTTACCAAATTCCGTGAAAGTGCCACTTTCGGCGCATCTATCCTACGACCACGCGCCTCGGAGACGAATGCGCTTTCAACCCGCCAGACTTCCCAGTATTCTGGCACCAAAGATGCTACTGTTGGAGCCTCTATACTACCACCAGGAGTATCCGAGCGTGGTCACATTACATTAGTAGCAAAGGTGCTACTTCTAGAGCCTGTGTCCTACAAACCTTAGCCTCGAAGGCGCGTGCTAGTACGAGTCTCCTGGGTCCAATTACCTTGGAAACAACTGTGCCATTGATGGAACCCCTATCCTACGACCACGAGCCTTAGAGCCGGATGTTAGTATAACCAGCCTGCGTCTTCTTTCTCTGATGCAAATGGTGTCACTAATAAAACCTCTAGACTACGAGAGCAACCTACATAGCTACATAAACGCACACACAATTATATACTTACATACCTCCTGCACAAACAGGCACTGTTATGGCAAGCATATCAAATTTTTGCACATCCTTGATCACGCACTGTTTGTCACAATGATCATGCATGTAAAGGCGTGCCTCGCCTTGTCGAGAATAAAAGCTTTATTTCTTTATTTGGCTTTATTTAACCCGATCATCTTAGCCTGGTGCACGGGGAAACTGGCCTTGGTCTAATCATATTGGCACCAAATTTGTCACTGATGGAGCCTGTATCCTACCAGCACGTGCCTCGGATGCGGGTGCGATTAAATCCGCCGGTGGCCTATTACGTTTGCACCAAATGTGCCACGGATGGAGCCTGTGTATTTTAAACATGAACCCCGGAGCCGGCAGGTTTACCGTGGTGGCCGCGTTTAATAAAACGGTTACATTGTAGTTTTTATTTTGCTTAGAATTACCCGTATAGATGCAAGGTGATGTTTTGCTACTAATGATAGTTATAAGCTGGTCGTTCTTCAGAGTTTGGTCTTTTAGCAGTGCATAGCTTTCTGGCCATGTTACTTGTTTTCATAACAAATGTATGTTTGTTTTCAGAGCAGCTATGCTATTGGTTGGTGGTGTATATAGAGTCAGTCGATACAGGCGTTTGAACAAGGAAACTTTCTTGTATGTTCTGGAACGAGTTGCTCAGTAACGGTTGGCTAACGTGTAACTGTGTGGTCTTAGAGGCAAATTGTTACGACCGCTGCTATTTGATTTCAAATTTGCAGCAGATTCATTAATGGTCAAAATGTCACCAAGGTCGACTTGGGGGGAAGTTCTCGAGTTTCCTTGGGTAGCGGAATAAGTTGGCCACAAGCTGTTTGTGGGATAAAAGCATTTTTGTACCCTTTATACTACTGTTAACTCCGGCTGCAGTGCCATCGATGTAATAATTTCTAAAGATAATAGGCTGCTACTAAAAATGAACTTTTCATCCTTCCGTATAAAATTTTAAAAGTATTGGACAGGCCTGCTTTGAAAACCTCTTTCGTCCCCTCACGCAAGAAAACTGGTCTTCTAATATTACAAGCATCGGCAGCTGCAGAGCAGCTAGCCCGAAGAAATAACTTTTCTGATGCATTAAAGGGCAATACGTTCTAAAAGCGTTTAATGCGCTCATAAACGTCAAATGCAGCAGGTGGTATAAAATTCCCAACGGACCAATGGAGTTCCATTTTAGTTTGTATCTAGAGGTAAAAAAATACTTAAGCGAGTTAAAGTGCTCTAAGACGGTTAAGAGCTTCAGACCTTTCCTTTAAGCTTTTCAACTGTAGTGCTAGCGCAGCAATCGTTTGCCGCGCTTAGGAGGGCGAGTATGCATTAGCTGCGTTTTGCACTAAAAGAGAAACCTTACAACAAACCACATTAGATTCCATTTTTAGCTTGCGCGCTTTTGGCTTCAGTTTCATCTCAGATGATAAGCCTTTCAAATTTTCCGGGCAAACGGACAGGTTTAAATTAGGATGTTTTGTCAGGTCTCAGTAGATACTTTTCTTTTTGTTGAGTTTCTAGTTTTGTCTATGGTAACGAGGATTTTATTGATTAGTCAGTCGGCGTTTTTGCAGGTAAAACCTATCTTATGTGAACAAGAACTAGACAATAGAGCAAAAGTTCCATGTTTCAGTTACCGCAATCGATACAAACTGGATTGTTGTAAATGGCTGATGATACAGACAAGGAGTTAAGGGCTTAAACGACCCAACTAATGTTCACGTAAAGTTGACCGTGCTACAAAACAGTCACTGTTTAAAATGCAACGACCGATCTAAAGCAATCGGCATAAAGGGCGTTCCATTAACAGGTTCAGTTAAGATTAGCATACCCTTCATTAAGCGGCCGCTCTGTGCACAAGTAGCCTGAGGTTAACTCTGTGGCTTGCCGGTCAGGTTATGCCGCAAGGTACAATAAGCGCACGCGCATATATTCGGCCAGCCGGTGGTTTGCGTGCGCTCTATAGAACGCAATCTGCAATGCGGCGTGAGAGCTCTTTGGCAGCGAAGGCAGTTTGGGAAGTTGTAATAGCTTCTAGCTGCCTTATGCAACTACCGATTGGATTGGTTTAGTTTTCTTAAATTAGACCTGGCAATACGCTTTTATACAACTTCGAGAAGCTTGATGAAGGTAAAGATGCGATGCACTCGTTGGAGAACGATTGCGCTGAAGCTTAGCCAAAAGTAAAAATCGGCGTTAAACCTCGATTAGTTAATGGTGCTCTCAAGAAAGTTTGTGTAATGGGAAGGCTCGCAGACGCTGGAGCGAATGCGTCTGCCCAAGTCGATGTGTGAAATAATTTGAATCCGAAAACATAAAAAGGTGGGAGCAACGAAAATACTCTGAACTGAACGGCACGGCTTGTTCCAAGTTTTAGGAATAATTGAACTGCAATGGAATTATAGGTGAGTCCACAGGCGTATATTATCTGGAAGTTGATGATCGCACTTCCATCTGGGATTACCGATGTGCCGGCTGGCATTATGCATAGTGCCCAATAACTGTGGTAACGGAATAACGGATGGTAGTTTCCCGGATTGTAATGCATGTACGTTTGCATATGCTGACGGCTATACAACT
This sequence comes from Dicrocoelium dendriticum, assembly GCA_944474145.2. NCBI lineage: Eukaryota > Metazoa > Platyhelminthes > Trematoda > Plagiorchiida > Dicrocoeliidae > Dicrocoelium > Dicrocoelium dendriticum. The sequence goes on along the minus strand of OX104065.1, from coordinate 95,554,416 downwards.
GATTGTAACAAATTATGTACAGCATACAAACTGCATTATGCATATTTTTACATGTACATGTCAGAAAAGTTATAACTATTTATAACGGCAATATTGTAACCTTATGACCCGAACTAATTCAAGCGGCTTGCTAAAAGACTAGATGATGGATATGACTAGGTGATATTGATACAACGAGAGCATGAGTGGAAAGTCAACATCTGTCTCATAATGGCTGCGTTATACGATACATTAATGGTTAACTCACTGATGATTGGCTGGGCAGTGGCACCCTCTGATTAGGTCTGGTCATGGGCAGCATATGCGTCAGACTTCAGTATATGACACACCTGATTCGGATTACTCGAGTATTGCTGGTTTTCACCTGCACCCTTAGTCCGCGCAAGAATTGAATAAGAACACACCGGATGGGACGTGCCAAAAACTGTAATGGTAGCTGGTAGGTTACACCAGGTAAGTAAGTCGAAAAGGAACCAATCAGCACAAGGAAAAAGAGTGGACGAATCAGCTATCGGTCAATCGATCTATATGTGTCTGTGTGTTGCTCATTGGTTTAGCAGAAGACACACATGTAACATCCCCTCCCTTGCCAGATGGAATCACAGTTGTGAAGTGTAACGTTCTATTGGCTTAGGTGAGCGGTGCGGTTTCCGAATAGCAATCGGCTGATCGATTTCTTCCGTTTGGTTTTTGTTTGTCTCCTCCAGATCTTCTGGAACCACATTCTCTTCCCCCAGGGTACGATGTGACTGGGATGCGGGGTCGGATGAAATCATTGTGCCTGCGTACTGTCTCTTCACTCTCTAGTTGTATTTCGGCCTCCGTTTCTGAGCTCGTAAGCACGGTGACAGGCTGCCGTAACTGTTCATGTGGTAGTTTCGTGTACACCTCACGTTCCAATATCGACTTCTGGGGCTTAACTGGTGCACGTCCACTTTCATGCATACGTTGTTGCTGGCAACGCCTGGTCTGACGTGGGTCTGGAAAAGTAGGTCTAGCCTCGTACGTAGTCGACGCCCAAACATTGCCTCCCCAGGGCTCTTTCCGATAGACTCTAGCGGTGTGATCCGATATGCGAACAAGAATCGGTCAAGTTTGGTTCGTAACGAGCCAATACGCTGCTTTAGAAGACCAGCTTTCACGGTTTGGACCGCTCTTTCAGCTAAACCGTTTGACGCTGGAGGGTACGGTGCGGAAGTCATGTGATGAACGACGTTGCTCTGCAGGTATTATTTGAACGCTGCACTCGTAAATTGCGGACCGTTGTCAGTGACTAATGTTTTTGGTATGCCATGTGTAGATAAACTAGAGCGTAGGCCATTGATTGTAGCTTCTGCAGTATCGTTTGCAACAACATGCACATCAATCCATTTGGAGTACGCATCTACTAAAAGTAGCAACATTTTTCCTTCAATCGGGCCAAAGTAATCGGCGTGGACAAGTTCCCTTGGGCTGTCGGGCAACTGCCAAGGGTGAATTGGGTCTGTTGGATTATCTCTTTGATATTTTTGGCATGCGTTACAATTACTCAAAAGTGCTTCGATGTCTCGGTCAATCGCTGGCCAACCGCAGTAGGATCTGGCGAGGGCTTTCATGCGGACAATATCTGGATGTTCATCATGTAATTCTTTCAGTACAGCTGACCTGAGAGTCAATGGAATAACGATGCGAGATCCACGTAGGATACATCCTTCATGCAGGCTCAGTTCAAATCTACAATTGAAAAACGGACGCAGACCACCAGAGGCTCGCGAACCCCAGCCACGCAGCAGCATACGTTTCACAGTCGATAGAACGGGATCTCTGTCTGTAGCTTACCTAACCATGTCGCCAGATATGGGTGTAGTATTCAGTTGTTGCAAAATTTGAACCAACGCGTAGGTCGCGTAACTTCTTTCCGTCCGTTGGTCAATTTGTGGCAATCTGCTGAGCGCATCAGCGACATTATTGTGAGGACCGGCAAGGTATCGGATTTGATAACTGTAAGCAGAAAGTAGGAGGGCCCAGCGTACCGTTCGGGGCGCGTTAAGTTGTTCTATGCCTCGTTCCTTACCGAGAAGTGATAACAGTGGTTTATGGTCAGTCTGTATCTCAAACTGGTTGCCCCACAAGTACTGATGGAACCGCTTTACTTCGAATACTACGGCCAGTGCTTCCCTGTCTAATTGTGCGTAATTTTTCTCAGCAGGTTGTAATGTGCGGGAAGCGAAAGCAATAGGGCGAACTGTTCCGTAATGGACTTCATGTCCCAGCACTACCCCGACTCCAAAATTGAAGCATCACACTGTAGGATGAGGGGTTGGTTGGGGTCGTAATGTACAAAGGCTGGTGAAGAAGCAAGGAGACCTTTTGCCCTGTCAAATGCTTGTTGCTCTTCCTCGCCCCATGCCCACTTAGAATCCTTTTTTCAGCAAGTTTTAAAGTGGTGCTAGAACAGAAGCAAGATTAGGTAGGAGCCGACGATAATGTGAAAGCATTCCAACGAACGAGCGTAAGTGGGCTCCGTGGTGAGGGTTCAAAAATACTGGGTTGTAATTTATCTTTCCGCGCGTGTAAACCATGCCTGTCCAGTCTATAACCGAGGTAGTCAACTGAATCAACTAGGAAAGCACATTTGGAGCGTTTCAAACGCAAACCGTGTTCAGAGAGTTTATGCAACACTCGGTCCAACGTGTACAAGTGCTCCTTTTCTGTGCGACCCGTGATAAGGATATCATCGAGATATGCGCAAGTGTTCGGTATGTCACGCACGATATTGTCAATTATCCTTTGGAAAATCATCGGCACTGAGTTAATCCCGAAAGGCAGTCTAGTGTATTCGAATAACCCCAAATGTGTACTGATCGTCGTAAGACGTCAGGAGGTCTCATGCAACTCTACCTGCGAATAGACGTGACTCAGATCCAATTTAGTGAACTTGACTCTTCCAGACAAGTTAGCATACAAATCCTCAATTTTTGGTAATGGATAACGGTCTATGCTGGCACCTCGATTTACTGTAAGCTTATAATCACCACAGATTCGTACGTTACCGTCGGGCTTAAGTACAGGCACTATCGGGGCCGCCCATTCAGCTTGTTGGACTGGTACAATTATACCTTCTCTTTGAAGCCCTTTCAGCTCGTCTTCCACTCTAGGTCGTAAGGAATAGGGCAGTGTTCTGGCCTTAAAGAACTTTGGTGTACTTGAGTATGACATATGGATTGTTGCTTTAAAATTATTGATTCTGCCCAATTGCTTCTCGTCAAACACTTCTGGATATCGTTTAAGGACGGATTCAAATGTATCCTCACCCACGGAGTGGATACTGTTTAATACTTGTGGTAACGTTTTCACCTAATCGCGACCAAGCAAATTGACTGGAGCCTGAGGCACGACATGAAGTATCAGACTGTGTGATGATGCACTCGTACCTGACACTTCCCAAGTAAATCAATCACTTCTCCAGTATAGGTTCTAAAAACGGTATCAGTCGGTTCCAGGTCGGGTAACGATGAGAGCGCGTTTTTACTAATCAATGTCACTGCGGAAACAGTATCCAATTCAAATAAAACAGGTTGGTTATTAACATGAAGGGTGATCCTATATGGAGACACTTTCTTCATAACTGAGCAGTTTGAACTTATATGGTTCATAAAATTTAGCTGGGAACCTGGGCACTCACCGTCGTCGGAGTTCAATGATTTGATCGAGACTTATGACCGTGGGGAACGGCAAACACGTGCCAGGTGGCCAAGTTTTCCGCAATTTCTGCACTTTGTGCGAGTATGAGGACACTGGGTGGGAGAAGTGTGCTGATCCCCGCATCGGTAGCAGACGAACTTCCGCACCCGGTTTTCAGAGGATAACCGTGGTGACAGTTGGTTTACACATTCCACAGGCTGAGGAGGGTTGAAGGTGGATAGTTGGGATTTTAGGTTTTCCCTTTGACATACAAGGTTACACGCCATTTCCCAGGAAAGTGTTTCTTCCTCCTGTGACAATAATTTTTCCCTTGCATCATCATCTGTAACTCCACCAATTAGGCACTGGATATTCCTGACTTCTTCAAACCGACTTGAGGGAATGGTTTTGTACCGGCATTCCGGTGTAGCTTGATGAATGCGGGCAATGAAATCATTTACACTTTCTCCGCATCGTTGCTGTAGCTTTAAAAGCTGATAACGAGCGGAAAACACACTTTGTTGGATTCCCCACCATTCCTCAAACAACTGGATCACGTGCACAATACTGGTCTTAGCCATCAAGTTCATAGCGTCAAAATGACGTTGTCCTTCTGATCCAAGGGCTTGGCGGAATAACATAATCCAATGGGTATCGGATAAAATGATAGAGGGGGGTTAACACAGAAAAGAGAGTCATTTGATGTTGGAAAGATGTTTTCCACTGTATCCACGACTGTAGGGAGGGTTTTTCTGCACCATCAGGCCACAGACATGACAGTCCCGCAAGAGGGTTCGTAGCAACCGTCACCATTCTGATACGTATTACTCGAGTATTGCTGGTTTGCACCTGCACCCTTAGTCCGCGCACGAATTGAATAAGAACACACCGGATGGGACGTGTCAAAAATTGTAATGGTAGTTTTTAGGTTACACCAGGTGAGTAAGTCGAAAAGGAACCAATCAGCACAAGGAAAAAGAGTGGACGAATTAGCTATCGGTCAATCGATCTATATGTGTCTGTGTGTTGCTCATTGGTTTAGCAGAAGACACACATGTAACAACACCCAACTGTTGACATGTCTGCTAGGAGCCGCCAGCCTTTGACTGCATATGCATCGAGCCGGTGGGCGTCAATCCAGTACTGGACGTCTACCCACTGTATCCAATTATGAGAACGACTCCTGGCTTGCATATGCAACTCGATACAGCTTTGTGCCTGTTCGTTTTGCCAACGAGCACTCCACCATTAATATCTGGAAATCAAGCTTGGGAGTGCAGGGAGGTAAACATTGTTTACTGCTAAATTGAACTCTGTGTTAGTTAATGTGGCGGTGTCACGTTCCGCCTTGTACCTATATTAGATAGGTGACTAAAACAACCTGTCTGGTAACTGCATTCAAAGCCCATCTGTTTTTTCGTGGACCTTATGCTCCTGTACATAAAATGTCACCTACCTGTAGATCCTGCACAGTCCCACTTTGCTGGAATCCTGCACTTCTGCATTTATAAGGTCGGCTAACTCAGTTTGCTTCGGACTAATCATATGCTAGACAGACTTGTTATTTATGCCTACTTGTACCTCTGGCAGTGTCTTTTAATTATACGCGGGATAGGGAGTGATTCAATACAGTTTTAACGAAACCCACAAAGCTACTCAAAAGTCAATGTTAGCAAACACATGTTTTCGACCACATACATAAGCTTATGTAACTCAGCCATAGCTGCCCACCTTGCCGAAACTGGCCACAACCCTGGGCCAGTCGAAGCCTACCAACTTATCTACAAGGTCCAGGATACTCGATCGAGCTATACGCGCAGACGGATACTAGAAGCCGCTGAAGCTCTAGCAACCCGGTTGTATGTGCAACTGTTGCGCATTCAGAAGTGTTTGTACATGCCTTACCACAGCCCTGGTCCGATCGAGGAGCGAGTTTTACTTATTGGGATCGCATAAGGACACCGATATTGACAGGGTGCTTGGCAATATTTGACCTCGTGTAAACTAATTTTACCCCGTTTTAGCGACGCAGTGGTCTGTCTAACCTATATACCATCGACCCTTGACCATTAATTGGCATATCATCGTACTAGCCTGAGGAAGAATTATTGAAAATATGTATTCGTTAACCTTGACGTTTGAGTTGACACAGAATGAAGGTTTGGATGCACTCCTCAGTAAGACCGTTCCCTTCTCGGCTTAATAGCTGCAAGCTTGAAGTTGCCAACAAAGCGCCTAACCTGACCATTAGACTGAGGTTGGAAGGAGGTGTTTGCATATGGGTCCCGCCATTAAAGTGACAGAAGGTGGCGAATTCAACCGAGGTGATCTGTGGTCTGTTATCGGTCTAAGTGTTTGGGCATACCAAAGCGACTGAAAACCTGGCGCAGCTGTCTGATGCCTGCTGTAGTAGTGGTTGAGGTAAATATCACTTTAACCGCTGGCCGTCCCGGGTGAGCGTCGATTACAATAATATATGATTTGCCATCGACTGGGTTTGCGAAGTCCGCATGAACACGACACCATGACGTTGTTGGTTCCGGTCACGTTAAGGGCGCTAGAAGGTTTGGCACTCGTTGCGCCGTATCACCTTTTTTCGGCAGTTTGCACAAGTGCAAGATATCATCGTCCGTTTTGACCAGTATAAGTAACCTTTGGCTAGTGCCTTAGTGTGGTTGATTCCTTTATGGCTTTTCTGAAGTTGTTTGAGCACGGGACGTTGTAAGCTTGTGGTTATAACCACATAATCGGCAAAAAGCAAACATGAATCAACGATGGATAAACTGTTTTAGCGCCGATCATAAGGGATGAGTTCGGAATCAGGACACTTGTGTGCTACAATATTTTACGTACCTCTTTACTTTACTAAGTAATTCACCCTGTGCTGTGTGTTGTATAGATTTTAACGAGACTGGTAAGCGTTTCGCGGTATGCAGAATGGCCCGATTGACCTCATGGTCCACTTTATTACCAGCCATCACCGTGTTGTTGTGTCTGCTGGATGCTCAGTAATTAACGGAGACAAGACATCGGCTTGCCCAAACTCGGTTTAGGATTGGTGGTGGATTGTAAAATAGTATTTTGGCAAAGAGTAATTTATAAAACGGTCCTGTTCCGTAAACCCCAACATACAAATCCGTTTTTACGATAGCAATGTATCTTCCTTGCGACCGAACTCAAACCGAAATGCGCCCTCATAGCCATTAAACTGGAACTCGAATGTAACTGCGGATGAAACGTTGTTAGAAACACTGAATTTCAGACGCGATCGACTCCAAACTGGTTTGTTCGTCGTGCGTTACCTTTTCCGTGGAAACCAACAAGTGGTTACGCGTTAGTGTATCGAGTAGGCAGTGTTGAGCGGCTTCGATTTTGTCTGCTGTTGTTGAAGTTTTGCACCGAGATCGTCTGCTGAGATTGCCATCCCAGTTGCAAATTCGGTCGCCAGTTGCCATGAAGTGAACTACTTCAATAAGTGGCTACAAGCCTAGTTCGTGGATATAACAATGTAGTATTGATAAAACGCGATTAAAAGTCAAAATTTGGCACGTTATGACTGAGTAATACGGTTCACTTTTGGTTACCTAACTGATGATTGGCTATGGAGTGACACAGTCTGACTGGATCGGGTCATGGGCAGCAGTTGAGTTAGGCTTCCGTATATATATCTATTGCAGCAATGCTTGTATATATACTTATACAAACTTACATTTGTGATATATATACATATATACGGCTGACACTGCAAAAATGTACGCTTAGACCTATACGTTTTGTTGAATAGGTATATGTAGATTGATGGTTGGTTATAACACGTAACAGAAAATGGAATTACACAACCGTCGATCTGTATTTGCAAGCGTTCCTAATATTAAACGACGATTATGGTCGTTTTAATGTCAACCATGGTAATCAGCATTATGCATGATAACAGATGCTAGCTAATTAATCTTACATACATTTACCAAGGGAAATCTCTCCTTACTTAAAGTCAATGGACCAACCCATGTTGACCGCATGACAAACCTTCAGTAGAACATTTTCATAGCTGTTTCGGCAAGTAACTATACATATGCTCGACGGTTCTCATGGAGATTAAAACGTATGCGTGATCAATCATGTCCAATTATGCTAAGTAAAATAGCTGGATTACGCATTTAATGAGGAACATATCATGGTTTTGATAATAAATTTTCATTATAATTTAAATATGCAATATATAAATGAATCAGAGCAGAACGGTCTATGCATGTTTTTGGCTGGTCGGTCCGGGCTCAACCTGTTCCAACAAATAGTTCTGCTGCAGTGTTCCAAGGCGTAATGGGGTTTCGAATAGCAAGCGTCTTTACTATATAAAGCCGCAAGTGTCTGTTTAGCACCACTGCCACGAGGCAGGTGTAACTTGCCACAACCTAAAGTCACTGCTCCGTGGATATCCCAAAACTGCTATACAACCCAACGACATCACTTGGTTAGTCTCACATTCCTGACGCTTACAAATGGTCAAATGCTGCGGCACGTTCACAAACACTATCTATACGTCTGCATCTAAGCACACTTATATACATATATACACCTATATACATAAACACTCTCATGTTCAACCTGTATTTCTGTAACTTTTGATCATAATATGTTAGCTTCATATGACCATGCTTGTAAAGGATGCCTCGCAGTGTCGAGAATAAACGTTTGTTTATGTATTTAGTTATAATAAAAGGCAACCTAGGGCTAATAGATTAAAATGAATGTGGATAAAAGACCGCGGTACGTGTATAGCACAGATATATACATGGCGATATATAGCTGGCCATTTACGCCAACTTGATGAGTGCATTGTAAGCAGATACAACTGTCACAGATGTGACGGAGGCTGTTTGGATTCTTTTGCTCTTTACTTGGCACAACTCGTGGCATTTATATAGGCTTAAAGTGCTCGTAATCTTACGTTCTGCTTACTAAAAATTTGTTAAATCTCCCATGACATACTTCATCTTGTTGACCTGCCAGGATTACCTTTGGCTATTTATTTGTTTTCAATTTTTGCGTTACTCCCTTCTTCTTCTTATTTTTCTTGAGGCTATTCTCAGGAGCTTCGTCACCATATACTCGTGGTGAAAGTGGGGAACTCTCATTACCGCCATATAAATAAAAGGAAAGAAGCGGGCAATACAACAACTGTCACGACTGTGATGTGCTCTATTAACCTGACCGACGTAATTTTTCTATGTTCAATGAAACCGAGGGGCTGCAAGGTGTCTTAGAAAAGATGAGCAAGACCTACAACAACTTACAGTTAATTTCCGAACATTTAGCGGCTAGTTGAAACCACGTTCATCCTGGAAACAAAACAGGTGCTAAGTGCGCAGAGGATGCTGGGATATACCTCAATGCAATAAGTGCCAAGTTTCTGAGTATGGTACAATGCAAAAGTGTGGCAGTTGCTTTTAATTTACTAAGCCGCCTAAAGGTCCACACGATTACGAAGGTGTTTATAAACGCTTGAGCCTAGAACTTAACCCTAACCGTTGAACCAGGTTGAATAAAATATACGGTAAAAACCAATGTCTGCGCTGCGCCTTTGACACAGGTTTCGGTCCGCTAATTCCATTTTTATAAAATCGCCATCCGGTTGTACAGAACGTTCGCCGCATTAAAGCTGGCGACTGCAACGACTGCAACGCAGCGTTGTTAAGACAAATTGGCTACGTCCAACGCTAATAAGGGGACTCATGAAAGCGATGCTGACTCTTAATTTGCTCCTACCACCCAGCTGCCACTCCACAGTTGATGCAGATTTCTCAGCTGTTTGTCATTGAGAGAAAGCAAATTGTGTTAACCCTTTGCTCGGTAGCAAATATGCTGAGTTTGTAGACCATGCAGATGAAGGACATCAAAAGTCTGTGAGAAGTAAGTAGCCTTATTGAGGAGAATATACTTGGAAGGCAATTCGATGAAACCCCGTTTTCGCACATAATAAACAAAGTCATTTGAAAAGTTATATCCCATGAACCCATGCGCGATCGGCGAGAGATAAGATTGTCCCCAGGCTAGCCTCGACACGGTCTGGTTTCGATAACTAAAGGACCGCGCGCGAGTGACAAAAAGTTGCTCGCCTGTTACGAACATCCCGTTTATACCCGCGCCAGAGATAGACAAGGTGGTAGCCCAAACCCAATCGGATTCCTCTTGTGGCAATTAGGCATTTAATACCATCCTGTCCAATGTGCCCGATGTGATTTCTTCGTTAGTGCTCAGCCGAGCGATCAGTATAATCAGTGGAATTGCAGATAATTTGCTAGAGGGAGTGCGACAAAGCAAACGAATCAGTAACCTTGCGGTATCAAACAACTTGATTGCTAAGGATGCATCAATCCTACCTACTTTTATGATAGATTGCGATGAACCAGGAAACAGAAGCGATCTGAAACAGCTATACTTTCAGCAACTGAGTGTAAACCAAGGAGAAGACTCAGCACGTTTCGGTTACGGGAATCAGGTCGTTACAACCAATAAGGTTAGGAGAGCGCCCACCATATCCCGGGCTTAGAGACGATAGACACGGGAGTTAAAACATCAGCTTGTACCTGAAACAACATTAAGCCCAGTTCCATAGTCTCCGCGCAATTGCGACGTGAATAAACCCTCCTGAGACACTTATTCATCCCTCACCCACCCATAAGGGACCTTAATTTTATAGGCATCCGGACTTGACAGTTGTGCATGTCGCACATTGGTGTTTAATGATCCCAGCGGTATTTCGTGGGAAGCATGTACGCGTGCGGCGCCTGCAGTCTAGGGATTAGCAGCAAACTATGCACAAGCGGAGAGAATTTGTAAGCGGAACAGAAAATTCGCTGCTCCGATTAAACTGTTTTAGGAATGCTAAAGACTACAACACCGTGGTAACAAACTACGATCAGCTACCAAACGCTACCAAGATAAGTCAACTCTACCTCAAACCGCGAAATTTCCCGGTACTGAAACTAGCCCCAGGTAAAAGAGAAATCACCACTTGCCTTCTATGTGCACACAGGGCATTCGCGGCTAGTAGTTCATCCAATAGTACTCAACACGTTCTTCCTCACAGTCTTGACCTTATAAACTGTCGTGCATCTGCCACATCTCATGAATGCATAACATCCCAAACAACTTCTGGATCGGCACAAACCCTTCTCCCTATCCAACGTAAAGCACCTCGTTTATACCAGGCAGGGACGAGCCGCGGCAAACTCGTTGCGACAGCCAATCCATGCACAGCAGGCCATTACTTCTACTAACTCAGTTCTTACAACTTCTGCCTTTGGTTCAGTAGCTCCATGTGACTGCTGTCGTCATCATTAAAGCTAAGAACCACCGGCCAAACTTTTTCAATCATACTTATCAACACCAGGTCGCTGAAAAGCAAGAGGTACTTATTACGCCCCATGGCTACGCTTGCCTCGCCTTCTGAAATTATTTATATTGAATGTGGTTTAGAGCATTTCGTGTAGCTGACTACTATATCCTTCAGGGCTATCAGTTGATTGTACAACCTCGTACGCACAAGCGTGGTGGTGGAAGGGCCAGGTACCTTAAGCAAACTGTCGTGCGAGAATAAAAGTCATATATAACGCCGAACTGCTTAATAATATATGGATAATAGCCGACACCATGGGATCCACAATGTTTTTTGCATCCAGCTACGGAGCTTCGTACACCTCCCATATGAGTGATAAGGCCCTTATGACTACTTTTGTAAACGTGTGGAGCCATTCGCGTGCTTGCAAGCTCGTTGCGGGGATTTCAACCTGCTTGCTTTTCGATTGCGCCCGCATGCTGCTCTAACCCAGCATAGAAGCTGCTCAGTTTGCATCAACTTAGTGGAGGATGGGTACCACATGTTACCTTCACGACCAGGTCAAAGCATTTATTAAACTATTTTTACTGTAGGCTTACCCAAATTCAGAAGAGCTGTAGGCCAAGCATTCCCAAGGAGAGACCGCAAAGTAGTGTACAGCTCATTGTATTTAACACGCCCGGCCGACTGTCGTTATAGAACAGATACCATTGAGTCCTACTGCCTGTTAAACTCCGTAAACTGGCCCACCTTTGCTTTGTTATTTGAGCAAGGAGTTGCGAAGAATAATTTCTGTCCGTTCCTTGAAGAGATAGACTGCAATATTTTACGGTGAACTACACTACTGTTTATAACTCCTGAATTCTTTATGTCATTCAAAAAACCTCGCCAAAATGTGTGTTAAACCAAGCTGAATGCTAGGGTGCAGCAACCACGACGTATCTACAACAAGATGCTTAACTTTGCACACGTCTTGTGAGCCAACGGGATTGAGAGTCAGCTACCAGCCAGACCTACACTAATAATAACTACCCAGGAAGGAGCCACAATGGCTAGTGTGAACAGTGCTGAGCAACTAAGCCGGCTGCTGTGTCCCCGCACCCCTTGTTATGATGCAAAGAGCTCTTCTATACGTGTTGGCCTAAATGACGCAAATTAGGAAGCATGCATTATATGCAAGGCATTCCACTCCTACGTTAAATTGCCCCTATGTGTGGGAATGTACCCAGTCACTGCGGAGCTACGCGTGTCAAATGACCAGTGGTTATGTAGGTTCACTTTGCTCTAAAGGGCATCCGTTCTGTTACCTCAGCAATTAAGCCGTCTACGAACCTTGTCCCTGACGGAATTCCACTATTTACTTTAAAATAGGGGAACAACCTTCTAAATTTTCCCTTAAAACTTAACATCCTCCATATAGTAGAGCCAATATCCATCGGTTTGAATGCACGCTGTCTCCACACCAGGCCACAAAGTTGGTTCCGTACAGAAAGTCAAGAACTACAGACCCATAAACCACAGATCTAACGTCTCACGCGTGATGGAAACTCCGTTTAAGTGGCACTTATACACCTACATGCAGAGCGTCATTACGTCACAACATGGGTTTCTAACCGCTCGACATTGCGAAACCTGCCAGTTTGAGTTCCTTAACCTTGTCACTTGCGCAACTGATGTAACTAGCCGTAATTACACTCTACCTTGGTGCGCAAAAGACGTTCGGTTAGGTCCCTCATATACTTTGCTTACATAAAGTTAAAGCTTACGGTGTCGGCAGCATTTTCCTCCATTGGCTCCAATGCTAGCTAACTGAGCGAAAGCGGTTTGTGAGAATTACACAGACTAAAGCTATCCTTGCCACAGTTTCCAGTGGTGTCGTACAAGGTAGAATGCTTGTACTGACCCCGCTTTTGATTTATGTGAACGACCTCCGTAACAGCCTACTACATGGTTGCCTTTTTCTCTACGCCATCGAAATAAATCTGGTACATCTTTTTCCCAAGTGAAGAAATTTCCACCTTTGGTAAAACCGATGACCTGACGGCGTTAGAGTCACGCTGTCAGCAGTGGTAACTGAACTTCTCCGAGATAAATTAAGCGTCGCGATACACAAATACTCCACACTTGATGGTGCGATAACGTTAAATGTCATACCTATCCAACTCAATACACTAGCACAAGCTTTATATATAAATAAATAAAGAAAGAAAAACTATTCCGACAAAGCGAGGCACGCCTTTCGGACATGATCAGCACGTTTCAACCTTTTACCTGAGAGCATGGTTAGCAGGATCAAGAGCGAGAATAGTGCAGATGGAATCAGTAGTGTTGGCCTACATGACCCAAAGCTTGTATGGTGTCTATCTTCTAGAGTGCGAGAGGTAGAGATAAGTATCAGATCCCTAATGTGAATTATATCGATGAGGAACTATTCCGATGTGGTTGTGTGCATAGTGAGCGTCAGTTGCGTGAAGCATAAGGTAAGAACTGCAAAATGTTTTAAGAATGGTGGTAGGTCACTGAGCAAATATGTAGCCGTAGTCGTACGAGAGCCGATGTGTGCACAGAAATTGTGAAATGTGGTATCGGCTAACTTGCCAATGCGTGGTTGGTGCAGTAACTTTATTCAGTGGCTAGTCACCTCCGCCACGTCTCAATGTTGCTAAACAAACACTCGTGACTTGTCTTAGGGAAAACGCTTGACAAACAAAAATCCCCCACGTCTTGGAACAGTACCGACTGTTGTTATGAGTTGGACAAGATTGCAGCTGACCGCTTATGCTCACGGATATTCGCAATCAGGTTTCGCCAATTTGTTTTCTATGGCTGTGTAGTTATCTCCTTTGGAGGCGATCGCAAGTAGTTGGAGCTTGTGAAGTCGGACGACCAGGAGACTTGTATTGATGTGAGTAGTTTGCTGGGTTCCTTTAGTGCGTCAGGGTTGCGAAGTGCGGATGGTTAGGTTGTTCTGTGTTGATTCCGTGTTCAGGTGAGCATCGCAGGTATGTCCTCAAAGGTGTTCCGTGCAGGTAACGTTATCCTTCAGCACAAGGGTGAAAAGAAGAACGGACCGAGCAAACTGCCGAGGAACTTGGACAAAACCAGGTTAACGTATAAATAGGCCATCACATAGGCGCAACCAATGCACGACTGGATGGATATTGGAGTCATGTTAGCCACAACTAGGAGTTTACACTTTCATCTTCAGCAGTTTGTAAAAAGTAGATCGCGTACTGCTTGGAAAGGCTCAGAGCCAGTTTACAAAAATAATAATTACATAATCTACTGCTTAGTTTCCTACAGATTTGTGGTCACCTCAAACTCCAACCTCTTTTGTTGCGACGGAATAACTTAAAACTCTGCTTCTTACATAAAATAATACTTCAAGCGGTGCACAGTGACATATCCAACCTGTCAATGAGTAGCAGAGCAAAAAGTGACCACAGCAACAAGTGCTGTATAATTGCTGCGTTACCAGCGTGGAAGAAACTATGTTTATATTTCTTCCTAGTTGCTTACATAAACAACTGGAACAAATTACCACCAAGGTTAAACGATTCACAATCTACGGGCTTTCAAAGAGGAGGCAAAAAGCTTTTTGGAGGAGTTTACACAAGTCACGTGCGTCATTTAAATTGCTGTTATCCATTGAGCTTTTGTTGATGGAGAATCCTGCCAGCGAAACCACAAATTCAGTCACATCAACAAACTCCCCCATCAGGACTAGTTACACCTACACACAAAACAACTACGTGAATGCCTACACATATGCCACAACTTAAGGTGTAAGTTTTTGTGCATTTACTGATCCTACACGTCCGTATTACCATGTGTATGCCTTTACAGGTGCGCTTTGCACTGCCGAGAAAAAACTATTTATTTACTTGTTATTAGATAATATAAAACTCCTTTTCAACATCTGCGACTCGGATGATTATATTCTTAAAACTACCTTAGGTAAAGCACAGACAACGGCTCTGACTGAACTAAAGCATTATTTTACCATCCTTTTGGCTGCGTTACATATAATCATCTTGGGCTCACAGGTCTCTCTTAACCACTGACGCCTCACTCAGCCTAGTCTCCCCAGAGCTGAGGTTCAAAGGTATTCAACATTAATTTGCCTCTCTATCCCAATTTGCTGATTACCGAAGCTATCTTGCTTGTCCTGACACTGTAATGGCAAAAGTGACGCTAACCTTACAGTGACTTTGCTCTTTTTATCAGGATACTTCTACATAATAAATTCATCGATACATTCTTATGTATTTTGTCAGACTTCTCGACCGTTCTCATAGGGGCCTTATGCATGTCCGACTGGCTTAACAGCTATGTTCCGCGAACTTCTCTGCTTCAGAAACACAGGTAGCTATCATAGCCACCTCACTCCATAATTATCGGCTGTTTAACCATCGCCCTACAGCACATTTTACTTTGTCACGGCCTTCAAATCTACACTTTAGCCTAAGTCTGACGGTCATTATGCAATCCTTAACATGCCCTATGACTGACGTGTTCTAGACCACTAACTTATCATCAAAGTCCGCAACCCTCACGCCATCCCCGCCGTTTTGTCAGCCACAGTAAGATTTCGGCCCTCATTTACTCACCACTGCCGTCTCATAAGCACTGCATCCCCTTTCGTTTGGATTTATATAAACAAATCTTCCCCACAACACTTTCGGACACCTTCCAACTGTTTGCTGGTATTAAGGCGTAGTCCCCTTACCCCATCATTAAAGACTTTCACCAAAAGGCATCAAACCTTACCTATCAACCTTATCGTTTTTCAGTCATCCTCCTGACACCTTACCGTTTTTTAGCGTACATGCAATGCGCATGATGGTCCCAGTTCTACTTGTCTACTCCTCAGCCTACTGAAAACCTCTTGCTCACTGATGCCATCCTCAGCCTGGGCCCATAGCGCAGGTGACTTCCCATCATCACTCCGCCTTTCCACCTTAGTTCAACTCCCATAGCTCTCATACTTGTCCGCACGCTGACCCCGGAAACCATACTCAAATCCTGCCTTAAACTACCTCTTACTCTCTGGAGGCTTTCAGATAGATGCATTACCTTATTTATTCTTATTTGCCTGCACATAAGAAGATTCTTCGTAGCTGGCCACTACATTTAGCACCATGGTACGAGCATATATGAACATAAGTCCATCTTCTCATTCGTTAGTCCCCTGGTTCTACCTAGTGTCCATCTCTTTCAAGCGGCTGGATTAGTTACTCGATATTATCCAAAGTATTTTAACTAGATGACTGTACTCAACAGAGCGAAATTATTTACTCAGTCTGGTCGACAAATTGACCACTGCTAGAGCCATAGTTCCGAGAATCAAGCAATTTGCTTCACACTTTATCCTCTTTTGGTCTCATATACTTAGTTTTAGCTGAATTATACTAAACTATTGTAAACACAAACAGACAGGCATTATATACATCCAAATCCTTTTCTTCAACCGCCTTTGCTGTGACAACACGCACTTGTCCTGATTCCATTTCACTGGAACAAAAGCTAATCCTACGAAAGTGAAGCCCTGTCCCATCGGTTAGCTGGACATTCAGAACTTTCTAACCACCACCTTCCCGTTGCTTCACCGTCCGTGCATAATTTTACGTTTTTTCCGGCTTTAGTACCCGCCATGGGTTTTGCATAATGGTGGGTTAAAAAACAGGTCCTACTTTTTGCCTACTTTTCTACTCTTGACATTTGCTATTATTCGTTCAACTTGCTTCATGAACCATAATGGCTCTTGCTAGAAGGACCTCCAGAGTAATAGTTGAGGTGACATCCACTATCTGAATTACCGGGCTTTCTCTCTGCCTACTTCCAATATCGAGCTGACAAAATGAAAAGATCCTGAGCCAGCAGAGGTGCACCACCAGTCCGCGTCTCCAAATCACTGCCCGAAGCTTTCCTTCCTTAAATTACAGGGTATTCACCTGGCTCGAGAAGTCCAACCTAAATGAGCAGTCCAACAGTCCTGTGAGGTGACAACTCCTCGTACACGTCATATAAAAGACAAATTGTTCAATGGCAAAGATGACGGCTCCAAGGCTTGTCTACTTCAACTAGCTACCGGAATCTAAGCATTAACCAGTTTTGGTGGTAACCTTCCTTTAACTATCCTGAAAACCAGGCTTAGTTTACATTGTACTACATGTCTCTTATTCCGGGTACCAAGGCTACGGAATCCGTACTCTATTCTAGCCCTGAACTCGGTCAACCTACGCCACTAATGCTTTTGAAAGCTTGCGTTATGGCGATGCAAACCGGGCCATGTAGAGTGCCAGGATAATCAGACTCGTATCTTGAGCCTCAATCTTAGCTATTCTACTTTTTTCCACAACCATGTGATTAGGAGGCACAGCCTCTCCAACGCGTTACCTTGTACGCGGCCTCAAGGACCGGATGCATACGTACAGCACTATGTACCCCGATCCTATTGGCTCTTGTTTCTTTCTTGCCAGCGGGACTCCCACGTCGTCAGCGTAATCTTTCTGGTATCCAAATTACTTTATACAACCCTTTTAACTCCAATAGTAATCTCTTCCTCTGCTTAACCAAATACCGCCTAAGTACTTTGTTCAGCTACGCTAGCGTGGCCGTACCACCAACAACCTTGTAAAATAGGCGACCGCATGCTAATTGTTTACTCTGATCCTCATCCAGACCTACTCGCTTTCTCCTAGTTTCATATTCCTACATAACCGCTGTAGGTAAGTACCGAGTGTATAGCTTGCAAAATGACGTTAGCTCCACTTAGGCACATCATTCCCTCCAGCACCGCTTCCAAAATAGTCCGACATGTGTAGCTACGAATATGGTTTATAACCACAACCTTTTAGATATGACTACTAGTTTTGTTCCACAGGCTCTAGCCTAGGTTACGGACATCGAAATCGTGAGGCTATTGTTACTGGTAGCATTCACCAATCCAACAGAAGCTATCATTGAAACGGAGCTACCATTTTCGCTAAGATGCCTCCGGACTGAAAGCAGATTTATGTGCATTCACAACCAGCATCCGACACTTACCTCATATAGATACTAGTCATGCTACCTGGCTACCATCGGTTGCAATACCGTTAGGATTTTAACTACATTGTATATTTCCGATAAATGTAGTCCACCGGACCTGCTAAACGCACAGTGTTAGAGCCGTAGTCTTTAGAAGCAGGCTGTTGGCGTCCCTTCCGCTTTCAGTTGGCCTACTATTTC
Source organism: Dicrocoelium dendriticum (assembly GCA_944474145.2). Lineage (NCBI taxonomy): Eukaryota > Metazoa > Platyhelminthes > Trematoda > Plagiorchiida > Dicrocoeliidae > Dicrocoelium > Dicrocoelium dendriticum. The sequence continues at coordinate 95,536,181 of OX104065.1, read as the reverse complement.
CAAGTTTTTAGCTGTGAGGAACATTCACCAATTAATAGTAGAAACACTGGCTGACAAACGTAGCGGTCGTGACCCGTCACAAAATAAAGCCACTGCCCTGTGGATATCCAGATAATCATTTCCAACCCAAGGACACCAATCTTCTACTCGCACCTGGCCGAGGGTATCAACTATTCAAAGATGAAGCAGCAAAACAACAAGCACGAACTACACAGCTGCACCCAGGCAAGTATATAATTACATATTCCCTACACAATCATGCATTGTTGTGGCAAACTTATCGGATGGTTGCAATACTTGATCACGCTTTATGTCAAAATGCTCATGTCTGCATAGGAGTACCTCATAGTGTCAAGACTAGAAGTTATTTAGTTAGTTAGTTAGTTATACACAGCATAATGAATCAGATCCTTTTCGATAGCAGTCTATGCCAGCTTAATCTACACTACTTTGCATCCTATCAGACTGGCAAGAAGGCTAGCCACGCTCCAAAGTTGTCCATCACCTTGGCTACCTGAATGTCAAGAATGTTTTGACTGGCAATCTTCCTTATAATGGCTAGCTGTACGAAATTATGCTTTTACCTTACCCTGAGAACCCGTGTGCCAGACAGCATGGCGGGTGTACAGCCGTCTCTTACCTTTTGCATAAACATTACTACTCCTGGTTTATATTATCATTCGTTCCCATTTTCCGATGTATTGGAGCAGCTCTGGTCAGATAAATCGTTGGTTTCATAGCTGATTTAATGCCAGAGCCAAATCCCATACCGTTGGTTACGCCAACGTTAAGAACAGGTGTCAAAAATGCTTAACAGAAGAGGTGAGTCGCAACTTGCTCAAAAACGTCACGATATTGTGCCCTAACATGCAAGGTACAATAACCCCTTTTGAAGACTAGCTCTCACAACCATAGCCGTTGTTGCATCACACATACAAGCTGCAGTATATTGTATGCTTCGTAGTAGCTCGCCAAATTTTTACTACATATTTGCTCATTCGTGGCAACAAACCTCTGATTTGTCCCACTTGTGCTAACTCTAAGTCTGGTTTTACAAACTTATACGAAAGCATAAATCCTGCATTATCTATCTTGAAAATATGGAGCGGTGACAGAGTGATATGAGCTGACTGAATCACGAACCGCCCTCATAAATGCTTACCTACCTGTCCTATGTAATTGGGCAGTTATAAGCGTCACAACCAGCGTTATTAAAATGTATGGTTTCCAGCTTTACACTGCGATGCAACGCTCAGTATCAACCAAAAGTATCATGATGTGGCCTTTCGCTTTAGGAAGAGGTGTGTACTGTCGAACCGTCTCGATTAGCAGTAACATCCACTTAAGGTTTCTTAGCGGTTTAGTGCGACCTTCACACGCTTTTTTATTTATTATTGCGTATGCTTAGAAAATCCTAATCTTGGCAGACAGCATGTCAGACAAAGTTGCACCATTTTAGATGCCTCTTTCTATCATTATCCGCATTAAAACGCTGTCGAGGACAGACCTGCGCCGCCCACCTGGCCACAGAACCAACTTTGGCCATGGTACTTGTTGCGCTTCGCAATCCCGACAAACCAGAGGAATTCGGAACGTGCTTCTACTGAATACAATTCACCTGGATCGTCTGTTTCCACCTACTCCAAGAGGTCGCGGTCGAATTGGAATAAGGCAACCATACAGCTAACGGAAACTAACTGGCGAACCATGGCTGCAAATAACCGTGAAGACAATTGGTTAGAGGCAACCCACTTAATATCATGTCACTAGTCGGCAGTGTTCCAGTATGTGGTAACTTTTCTCCTGTCAAGCGTCCACCCTACAAAAAGCCACAACTGACTGCTTAACAACACTGCGCCGACGGATGCGACTCGCCAGTTAATAAAGTCACTGTTCCTACCATGCATCGGCAAGTTGACCAGTACCACATATTACAAGTTTTGTGCACAAATGGTCTGTTCATACCACGCCGGGAATATCGCTGACTTCTCCACTCATCAATGAAAACTCTTCCTTTTCTCATTTTGTGTGCATTCCTTTTTCCACCGGTCAGGCAACTCTCCGGATCTGGCACTACTCTAGCGGCGTCCGACCAGCCTCCTGCTTTCTGACTACTTCCTTACATTCTAAACATTAACGATCTAGGCTCTGTTGTCCTGGTGCTCTGTCCCCCTTATCCCGAGACGGTTCCTCGGCATGCAACCGCCTTTTCATATAGTCACTTGCTTCCCAAACTGCTTTCTGATGACACTCATTACTTATTCCCACCTTACTTTGGAGGCCTAGCTTCAGCCTGCTGACTTACCCGGGTTTGACTGTACGCCCTCCTGTCTTCTGACATCGCTCGGACTTCTGTGATCTATGATCTAGACTCTGCCGACGAAAGTCTGTTACCCTCACCGCAAGACCACCGCTGGTCATGATTGAACCTTATTATCATGTCCCCTTTTTCCTTAACATGTCCATTTCTGTTGATGCTCTCTGTCAGCACTTAGACTTTACTAATACGACTTTCACCATACGAGCTGACATTCTGGGCTCGTCTCAACGATCTCGTACCTTCCGACTTCCGTGACCCTAATGAACAGAAACCGTAAGCTCCAACGGTCTGCGCACAGCACCTGGAGCATATCGTTGGCTTTCTTTTTCTTTCTCTTCTCACCCATAGAGCCCTTTTTTTACACTCTAGCCTGACTTATCTGGTTCTGGCTGTACGGCCTCCTGCCTTCTGACCTCTCTCGAACTTCTGAGTCCTAAATGATCTAGTCTCTGCAGGCGCAATGCTCTGTCTCCCCCGCCTCCAGAGCACTGCTGCTCATGATTCATCACTAGTATATCCGCTTTTATCTTTAACACTTCTATCCTGTTGACGCTCTGTTAACTTTTGGATATTTATAATACGACTTTCTCTCCATGAGCCGATATCCTCATCTCATCTCCATGGTCTCCTGCTTTCCGAATACTGAGCCCATACTTTTGAACCATCGACTAGTCCAAAGGTCCGTTCGCAACACCTCAAGATTTTTGTAGGCTCTTCCACTTCCCCTTAAGTGTCTCCTTCACGATTACATTCTTTCATTTTCGCACTCTATCTGCCTTTCTTTATCTATTGGACGGATAACACTTCGGGCCTGGCTCCACTCTAGCCTGGTCTGACCAGTCTCCTATTTTCTGACTGTTTCCAGAAATCAGAGACGCACGTGTTCTAGGCTGTGCAGTCACAACACACTCTGTCCCTCAGCCTGAGAGCTTCGTTTGATATGCCAACGGGCTTTTTATATAGCCTCTGTAGTTCCGCAAATTTACTTTCTCGCGACATTCACTACTGTTATCCCCACTTTAATCTGACTGCCTAGCTACATCTTGCTGACTTATCCAGTCTCACCTAAACGCTCAGTTGCTTTCTGACCCCTCCCCAAACACTCCTGCTTCATCTTCAATCTTTCATTCTTTACTGATCCGTGTTCCGCTCGATTCTCGTCGTATTTCGCCACTTATGATATACGTGTATATGCGATATTTAAATAACAATTACACGCATAGTGGTACAATAGTTCAGGCATCGCCGCAATTGATTGACTGCATTCCAGATGCATTCCTTTCTTCTGTCTGTGCGGCTGTCTCTGTTCGTTTTCTTTTTCTCCCGAGTCTGTCACAGGTACGGCGACACGCACCCAAGGAATTGTCCTCCGTCTCGACAACAATACAAGGCACACAGTTCCTCTACCTGGACATGAGCGGAAAATTATCAACTTTTTTACAACTTACTAACTGGACAAATCAATCAATTCTTCCGCGGCATGAACCACTGAGTCCAATTTATCTAACAATACCTATTCCACATATCTCTTGACTGGAGGATTTTCGACTACGGAAGGCACATTCTCCTTCCAAGACAAAGCTTGAACAATCGGTCATTCTAAGCTCTTCAATTTGCTTTGACCGCTCAAATGGCCGTAGTTACCACAATCTCTAATCAATTTCACTACATACCCCGGGGGGTCTGCGATTCTTTCTTCGGAACCTATCCTGTCCTCCAAGACTTCAACATTTTTCAACGTATATTCTTCGAGGCTTCACGTGGTTCTGCAGATGATCAACACATCATATCCAGAAAGAATGCTTAGTTCCTGACCTACCGAGCTGGAGCAGAAGAGGACCCAGGCACGCAATGGCCGCTCGCATAGCGCATCAGTCAGCAAAAAAATGGGACGCAACTTGACTGCGAATGACGGAGCAAAAGAACGTTCAACAAGAAACATAGCCAGTTACAACTTGCCATTCAATGGATTGGCGACAGTGTTTCAGGACGTGGTGGGTTTTCGCCTGGCAAGCGTTCTCCCCATAAAAAGCCACAAATGTCCGTGTAACAACACTGCAACGTGGCGAACGTGACTCGCCACCGAATAAAGTCACAGCCCATAACTTCACACTGGCAGCTCAATTAGAATCATCATACTGGATAGCTTGCTCTTCAGTTATCTTCCAATGGATCACTCAGGATTTATTTATTATTACTCGAGGTATGACTGCGATATATGGCAGAGCGATTGTGTCCAAACAAATCGTTCTTTGCATGTTCACCATCGCACAGTTCCAAGCATGGATATATGAACAATTTTCTACTGTCACTACAGTTCCCATAAAATGTCTGTACAGCTGTACATACCTGATCTTGCCTCAACTGGCGTGCCTCGCATAGTCGAGAATAAATATTTATTTATTTATTTATATTTGCTCCCATACGAGTAAACCTACATGTTTACTCAGTGGCACACAACTACCCTTCAAACTTTTTATTAGGTGCGTCCACATGCTTCCGTCACCTGATCCGCACTGTGTACACTAGCTTATCTAACCAGTTCCTCACCACTCTACTCCGCCTTAATGATCTTTGTGATTTTTATCTCTGCATCACGCACGCTGAGAGGATAGACTGCTTTCAGTCTTTGGGCGAAGTGAGCCTACACTAATGACTTCATCCGTATTACCCTTGATCTTGGACCCGCTCATTATGCTTTCATGTACAACATTGCACTCTTCAGATCAAACCCAAAAAGTGTGCATCGCTTCGTCGAAAATAAGTGCATAAATATTCTTTTAGAAGATAAATAAAGCCAAACCATGTACCCATTTATTTCTCTGTTTCGCTGTGTTTGCTAGCAAAACATGCGCGCCATTCCTAGCGTGGAAAAATGGCGCTGGGCGCAGTCACCAACTAACATCAAACGACTGCGAATTTCTGTTAGTTTTCTGTTATCATATCAAGCACTCAAACTTTGCCAAGTATAGCGCTTCAGATTTCTGTTTGTTTCTATAATTTATCTAAAGAAAACCGGTTGTTCTATTTCCTCTGTTAGCTCGGCGGTGTGGTGCAAATAGTTGCCTATTACTAGGAAACACTGATGACCCTTTTTATTTTACAAAATTTATGGACAGTAAGCAACTCTATTAAGTCTACATATTATAAAATATTGAATCCTGTTGTTTTCTGCCGTCAGACATCATGGTCCACTTTCGCTTAACCCATTCAGCTTCATACCTAGCTTTGCTCGTCCATGAGCGCGCCAGAAATCAAAACGTCTGAATCCGCAGAAATACTCCGCACCAAACAGTATAAATTATATCTAGAGGTTGGTTCGAGGACTCTCGCGTGCCATATAAAAATCTAGATATATTAACGCACCTGTGTTTTAGATTCCAACGCATAACGCACAATCGCATAGAAATGGACTGCTGAAGTATGCTTGAATATTACCGGAAGATCCAACAATGCTGTAAGGTGAAAATTATCAAAGTATGGTAACACAATCTCAGGCATTTAGGAAGTAATTATCCTAATATTTGTTTTGTGAATGTACTTGCAGGGAACTATGGTACAAACTGGTCAGGTTCCTTGCGGGCACAGCTTCTAGCAGCTGCCTAGAAATATAGGTTTTTATTTTATATAGTTGCTTTTAATAATGCTGGCATTCAACAGCACTCCGTTGGTTGCTTGACTTACCTGAATGACCGGTGTATATAGATGTAGTATAGTTCTCAGAACGGGGCGGCATACTCGCAATAAACATGTATCCACCAATGGCTTCACCAGCCTAAGCCTATGTATGTCCAGCAGAGGGACCTCATTATTGCCCTTAGCAAAACCGCTGTAGTGGGCTCCATCAGCCTCCGTGGACGGTGGTAACTTAACCCATTACCACCCAAGACACTGGCACTAATCTAACCAAACCTTATACCTCAAATACTGACTCCATATGCCTTCAAAACGTGTATTTAATTTTCTTATAGTTGTCCTACAGCCTTTGTTGCAACATGGCGTCTAGTAGAGTTGATATCGTTGGCTCTACAGTCGTTCACTACCGGCGTTTATTAGGCTTGTGTTGGCTGCACTGCCGGATCATCAGTATCACTGCTAATAAAATGAATACTGTAGGCTTCACACGCCTCTATGAACGTTGTTTACTGTAGCTATATAAGTTCTTTGGCAGCTGCATCAATATCAATAGTAGGGTAGATATTTTACCACATAACTGTCCAGGAGATGAGCATCTGGAAATAAAATTTTCCGTAGGATTGGTAAGAAACCCATGAGCATGGTTCATCTTCGTTTCACCGTGCAACCCGCGCTGTTGGTACATATGGACGAGAGCAACATAGAATAGACCAAGACAACTGGTACAGACGTTGTGGTCCAACCTTCTTACTTGGATTTGCTATTGGAAATGTGTTGTCATCTATTTCTGCCACACAACATTGCTGCTATCCACTTGTTCGCAACCAGGCGGAAAATAACTTCACGGCAAAATTGGTAGGCTGCTTAATTGTGCACGCCAATGGTGAGGCAGGACTTCTGCAATGGTGTACGCGAAGTGGTGGTGCTCGCCCAAGCAAGGCAATTGCATTGGTACCACAAGGACATGGAAATGGGTTACATGATGACCGCTGTTTGACGAAATTGACTTATCAAAGTATAGGGGCAACCTGGACTAAGTTAGTTTGACGTTCAAACCCTTCACAACTGTTTCCGACCACACGGGTTATTGTGTGTATCTCACGTAACACACAAAGCGTAATCACTGAGAAATAGTTTGTGCCCTAAAATAGAGCAGCAAGTTCTCCGAGATCGGATTGTAATGTGCATACAGGCACCCGATGTGAGGCTGCGCAGTAACTGAGGTGAAATAGACAACACAATTCACCGCGCTTTAGTAATATATGCGTGGCTGTACTAAGAAAGCACTGGCGAAGTTAGACAATCCGCTGGGTGACTGAAAGCTACATCACTGGAAGCTATTCACGTACCGGATGTGAATAAGACGACAAAATCCATGGATGATGTAAGTCAAGGTACTGTGGCGTTGCAGAGCCATTGAATAAGGCGGTTTGTGTGAACTTGGGGTCAGTAGCCACCGGAATGTAGGGCATGCGCTTACCTGTGTACGATACAGGATAGGCAACAGCGCTTTTGACCTTGAAGTAGTATGGCCCAAGGAAACCATGGAAACGGACCAGGCATGTGGTATCGGTCTAAAGTTATGGAGAGGCCAATTACAGGAGGTGAACCTGACTGCGAAAAACAAGGGCTCACGGCTAATGGAGGCGGTGTGGCACTACGAAATAAGGAAGCTTGACTGCCCATGTCTACTTGACGTCTGCACGACGCATGGATGTATGCTCTGTAATTACCAGCAATGGCGCTGACAACCAGCGCGCTGAATCGCGACTCACGTCCTGAGAATAACCACTATTAACAGCGTCGATAGTTGGCTTGAACCCAAATAGGATGTAAATAAAAAGGGTAGCAAGAAGTTCATTAGCTAGAATGGTACGGTAATGAACAACCGGTTGCAAAAGCTGGAATGTATGCAAACTATTGACGGTTCCAAGTCCGGTACGGTCTCTATCCATGGATGTGTTGGCAGACGGGCTTAACTTATGTGATACCTGTGGGGTGCTCAGAATATACAGCATGCATTTAACAAGCTACTGGACTACGCCGTTTCATGACAATAGCCAATAAATCTCTCAAGGTGTTTGACGTTACGCTTTGGAAATACGTTCCTAATTCCGGGTTACGCTTAAGACGACACCATGTGTTGCTGAGCGTGTTGACTAGAGGATCGCATTATCATGGAATTACAACTTTAACAAAAACTATACAAAAGCCCTCTACAAGGGATTCAAGGTGCTGTGGATGATTCGCCTTTTATGCGGTACTCTTAAAGGGGAATGTTTGCCTCTATTCCACCAAGTTTTGATTAGCTGTTACCATTTAGTTTCAACACACATGCAAACGCAAAGCGTCACACTTGTCCTATTGACAAGCCCATGCCTAACACAGTGTTCAAGCTTAGTTCATCAGCTTCTAGTTGGAGCCACTATCTAACCTCAGAATGACATACCTCAACGTACGCACATTGTTATAGATTGGTCAACAGACAGCACTTGGCTGAACCTCAGACAGCCCATCGAAAACCCGCCTACAAGCTCTGAGCTCTGTCCTCACTAACTGCTCCCTTTTAATGTGACACCAGTAGTGCTTTCTATTTGCGCCTATCCGAAGACGATGCATATTTGCCTACCGGCCAAGCAGGCGTTGGTATTGCTCCGGGTCTCTGTGCTGAAGATGCTTTGGCTGATTGGATCCTACTTAGTAGCGGATGCATACGTTCCGACTGAAGGGCTCTTTCAATACTATAAAGTCGTTTGGGCTAATATATGTCCGTTTGTTATCGCTGCCTACACCCATTAAACAGTACGAGTGAAGCTCTTTACTAAAAAGTTGGCCTCTGTCAGTGCCTCTCGGATCCCTGCTTGGGGACCGAAGAAAGATGAACAAGTTTGGCTGTGTACCCTAGTTGACATGGCTAGGAGCCGACTTAAGTGACGTTTGTGTAACGTTTAATCTGCCTTTTCCTCACGCTCAGTCCGCCCCTCCAACCACGAGCTTACATATTAGACACAATATAACATTGTCCGGACGAATATTAGTCATATGACTCAGGTCGCACTAAGAAGACCGGCAAGGGTGATCGTTAGCACCTAGAGGTGAGTTGGATGCAATGTCCGTGACAATGTCAACGGCTTTAGCAAAGTTGAGGTCCAAAAGGGACGGCAGATCAACGAACTGATGCCGGGGAGCATGAAAGGCTAGAACGGAAAGATCAGTAGCAATAGTTCGTGAAGCAGTAGCGCGAAAAACGCTGCTAGTCAACGTCGGGTTGAATATCGCTCCCTAACACTAACCGTCTATTCGGCGAATGTTCATGGATAAAATCCATGATACCATTAGCAACGCTATTGGGACTTCTACCGAGCAGCGTAACTTTAAGTGGCACGGATGCAAGACACAAAAAATTGCGGGTACGACATTTATACGTTGTCAAGATAGTAACGGTGGATTTGACGTCCAACGCAACGCCACCGCGACAATTGAAGTAGCGGCCACACCTCAGTGGTGCCTGGCCTTGTAAGCACAATTACTGTCCCTGAAGTCTGTGGACAGCCGCGTATCAGTAAATGCGAGAACATCTAAACGGCAGTCTTCAATACCTGCGCCAACTTTGCGCAGCTTGTTTTGCAAGCTGCACAACTTACTGAAGGCGCCCTGTACCAGAGAAGAACCGTGAGCCCGGGATCGTGCGCCAACGGATCCATTTCTGGCAGGGAGGAACTACACTTCCGGTTCACCAACAGAAATCCTCCAATGGAAGATCTATCTTCCTGCTTTGTAACAGGCCTAGAAATCTCACAGCCTCCAGCAACTTCACCGGCTCCTTCAAAGAGAGACTTGGATGCTACATGTCACCATTGCATTTGAGCTTAAGTAAAAACTTAGAAGAGCTCGGCGCAACTCCGGTAGTGAAGGACGCTTAAGGTAGATGCACCTGCGCAAAAAACACCACCTGGTATGGAAATTCCCTCAGCTGCTCCTAGCGCTGTGCATCGGTAGGTAGAAAACAATAGGTATCTCTAATCTATGCTACTCAAACTGCCCAGGTGACACTCCAAGCATCTTACAATGTCGCCCGTAGTTGACACCACTTACGGCTCTCCCTTAGGTACCAGTGAGCATGTTAGTTTATCATTCAAATGTTCTCTGCTCGTACGTCATCAAAGCATCGCTGAGCCATATCCAAATATATGGCATGGTAAATATCCAATAATGCATTTCAAGCCTTTTGTGTTGCTTTGCGAAACCTCGGTAGCCGTTACGGTTCAGGCGGCCGGATAATTATTTTATGCGTTTTCGGAAGCGTCTACGCCATCTATCCCACTTTCGAGGAGAAAAGAGACAAGCGTAGCCCTTTGAATACAAACCACTGAGAAGCACCGCTTTACAAGCGTTCTAAGTGCTAGAGGGCCTACTGTGCTGCTCCATCAACTAACACCTTTGAAAGGTACCGCGTGGCTAGAAATTTATGTAAACAATACCCAAGGAAAGCTCGGCAGTTGTACAAAAAGGAATTGGGTGATGGAGCTTCGGAAAATCCGGTTCCCAGCTTCAGGAAATTGGCGCTGTGGTCAACTTCGGTAATTCTACCTTTGATGTGGGCTGATAGAATTCATGTGCATGCGGACGCTGACAAAGCACATGTACATGGTAAGTAGTAGGCAGCGTAATCTACCTGAGGCCGCTTTGACTAACATCAAACCTGTCCAGAGATTCTCTGATGGTTCTTATTTGGGTTAATTTACTGTAGTGGACAAGCCAGTCCATATACTGCTGCAAAAAATGTACCCCTTTTAAGCAGCTTGGCCTAATTCAGTTCACTTTAAGCTTCTGCATGAGTTCGCGGTGAAACTAAATGGATCGTTGACAGTGGTATTTCAGAAGTCACTTGAAGCTGTACACTACATTCTGAATGAAAGAAGGCTGCCATCCATCCGGTCTTCATAAATGGCGACAGGAGTCTGTCAGCCAATTAGAGTCCAGTCAGTCTTACTAGCGTTGCAGTCGAAATGTTTGAAAAGCTAGTCTGAGATTTGTTGGAAGGTCACCTGAGTAGATTTAATCTACGCATTAGCGAAACACAGGACTTCCGGAAGGGTTTATAGTGTCTGTTGAGTTTACTGTTTGCTCGGGAAGCCTGGACCGAGACAGAGGACATTGAGCACCTAGTGGATGTGCTTTCCTTGACTTCTCAAAGTGTTTGATCCGTTTTCTCATTCGAGACTATGACATACATTTATCTCCCACGGTGTATCCAGCCACCTCGTTCCTTGGGTATTGGTACTTTTGCAGGGAATAAAGCGGTGTGTACGCGCGGATCGCAGCTTATACTTTAGACAAGCGGTCAGTAGCAGTGTCCCACAGGGCTCGGTACTTGAAACGATGCTGTGCTCCAGCTGCGTAACCGAGCACCGTGGTAAGTTTGGGGTATAATCGCTGTTATTTGCTAATGGCCCTACGTTGCGGAATCTTGTAGACGTTCCTGTGAGTCCTGAGGCCATTCAGCGTGCCATGGGCCAACACTAGGACTGCCTTACTTGTGACTGCTGCCCTTAACTTAGTCTGTGTTCCGTTCTTCGTGTAGAAGCAACATTATCACTTCGAGCTAGGTGCTCGGTGGGACCGACCACCCCTTGTCTCGAACAAGGAATAACTAGACGTCGTCCATGCTCCGTCTTTGCAACCTGGTGACGATTGGAAGAAGGCTACAACTAGGGATTACAAGAAGTTGTTAATACGCCGTCCTTTCGGGTATTTACTGGCGACATTTGTGAAGCTGTTCTTAGGTTTCTTTCGGCCCCATCTAGAAGATTGCCTCCAGACTTGACCGCGCTGCATTGTTCGGGACAAAATGGAGCTCGAGAGGGTTTAAGAGTAGGTACCAAATCGGTCGAGGGGTTACGAATGCAATCGTACCACGCTTGTCTACTTAGCTTGGGCATGTATTCAGTGCCCTACCGACAGCTTCGAGAAGATGTAATCCTTACTTACCCATTGTAACAAGGAAATTGGACCGAACTTGAGCTGGCTAGTTAGCCCCGCTAGATAGCCTTGTGTTTGTGGTCATCCCACGAAGCTACACAAGCAGCGTTCTGACCGGATCAGGGCAGAAACTCAAATATCGCGCAGAGTTATCGAGTGTTGGAACTCACTTCCAGAACGTGTAGTCAGTGAGGCTACGGTTAAGGGTGTTGAGCTTTAGTTAGAAGCAGTAGCGTGGCAGCACGAAACCTTTCCCTTCTGCTGACCGTATGCATTTTCTAACTTTGAGTTTTTATATTCTGTCATTCTCCTAACTCTGGTGTTATGATTCATTTAAATGACTTCCCCTTTAGCTTCCATTTTCTGCTACCTCTTCCTTACTTCAACTGACCCGCACAGCGGGGACCGCTAGTGTACGGAAGTTCGGCAGTAATTTGTCTACTAAGGTGTGGTTCGGGCGTGTTGGATTAGCACCGACAAGCCGTTGTTGCATTTTTCATTTCCTGACTCAATGATCCGCTTAAGAAGGAATACTTGAGTGATTTAATATCGCTCTATTCTAAGCTAAACCTGAACCAGCTTACGGTGACTAGCTATGTCGTCGAAGAGAGCACCAGTCGGAAAGACCAAGTGAAACACGTATGTATTGAAAGGGACTCACCGAATTAAAACAGTCGTCGCAAAGCTGCCATGAACTCCAAAAATTTGACAACCGTTTTTTGGCGAAAGTGCACAGGTGCGGGAAAACAACCGCACCAAAGGATTAAACGCAGCCATACCGTCCACCATAATGCCGGCTCCTAATGTGGCCCCACAGTGATTTAATACCCGTGTTTATCCACTGGAACAACCACGGAGAAAATGCATTGGCTAACCGTTTATCTTGCCACCTAGACATATTTAACATGTTCACCTTCAGTTTACACCCATTTATATTCAACATTAACATGGCTAGCTGCTAGCCTAGCGTGCCATACCACCCTCACAGCTTATGGGCCTAACTGGCTAGTTATAATTTCGGTCCGCAAAGAACCGGTTGGTACAAACACAATTTAATTGATCCTAATTGCCTTGGATCCGAGGGAGTTTAATAATAGTTAAATTTCAGTTCAAATAGTTAAGCAAGCACCGTTTTCTACGAGAGCTCAGCTTAAATGTACTTGATTAGTAATACTAATCGAGCCATCCGACCTGCCAATTTCGAGTGACTGCGTAATACTCAAGAAGCCGGTACCCTTGCGCCATCAGAGGAGGTCTTGCAGTAAAAATAAACAGTAGCAGGCGAAAAATATATCTACCGTTTGCTGCTACATTTCGCTTAGATACAGCCATGTATAGTTGAATAATGGCTATTCTGAAAAAGATAAAGCATACATTTTAACTTGCACGATTACACACACTAATATAGTACCAACGTTGTTAACGTAAAGCATATTAGTTTCATTACTTCAAATAGCTAGCAACATGGCATTCTTTTGGGAAAGATTACAGGTTATTCTATTATTCCTGCAAAACACCTTTTATGGATTTGGATGAACGTTGTACTACAGCGCATACTGTAACACAAATTCAACTTAGCCAAACGTTATGCAACCAAACAGTCCCCAGAAACGGGACCCTATGTTCCCGGAGGACGGGAATTTGAATGCTTGTGTAGGGCCTCTTTATTGCCATGCTTGCGAACTGGTAACGTGAGATACTGGGCAATTCCTTTCCAGTTATACTGACCAACTCAGGCAAACTTGGGAAACTAAATGCTGAAATTTCCTAGGCAGCACTGGTAACCTACGTAAACTTTAAAAAGTAGCACATGTTCTTTACGCTTCTAAGCGCTGCTTTGAGGTTGCTTATACGGACGGCTTATCAGCTAAAATAGTTGGCGCGTATATCCCGAATATAGCCTCGTTGTCAGCTTGTCAGTTTGCCAATCGTGCGACAAGGGTACAGAGCCTAGGTTCGCCCCCTTTTGTACTCGTTCCGGTGATGCATGTAAGAATATTGGAATGATAAAGAGAAGAGTGCGATGACTACTTCTCTAGCATTACACAATAGTTACTACTTTAAACTGTTATATGCTTTATGTTCTACTAGCAGGCCTCTCAAGCATTCCAACATCCTTCTTAACTTCATTTTGAATAAATATATAAATTCTTTATTCTCGGACGATGGCAACCGCGCTTATTTAGGCATATTTGTCGTTAGGAAGGAACACTAATGCATACGTTTGCTCAATACTGCCTACCAAATTTATTTCCGTGCCAGGTTTCCGTTTTCTGGTACTCGTAGGACAATATCAAGTTACTACATTACTCACGTGGTCGTCATTTACAATGGTGGCTCATAAATAATGTTAAAGCACTATCCTCATCCTTAAATTTGTGTAGTTGCCTAGCATGGTTAGTGGCCACTTACGGCACAGAATTGCTAATAAAGTTAATATTAAAAAGAAACAAGCTGTAGAACAACTTAAACTTTAATTGGCAGCCATCACCTGGTCTACTTGCGCATTGCAACTTTCACGGGATAGAATAGTCACTAGCTACCGTGAAGTAAGGCAAGTATATCGCGAATAAAATTACAACTAATAACGATCTAATGAGTTTAAAAGCTAGAAAGTTGTAAATGACTAAAGTTATAAGTTGTGTTTAGGTATAAAGTTACAAATGTAAAACAACAAATTATAAATATACAACCCAAATAGACACAAAGTTTAAATCGATACCTCCGCAAGTTACAAAGTACGTCTTAGGCAAATATAACATATCCAAATATGCTTCTAAACACTCCCGGTAGCACGTATACTAAACTTAGAACTGTTAAGAATTTTGGCCTAACCACTACGCAGATGCACCGGGCAAAAGCTTGATGTTACGTATTTTTAGACCCTCATGAACTTTGGCTTTAAAACCGCTCCAACATCAGCACACGGTCTTCACCTAGATTCCAGTTCCACCTGCCCTCATTCATGTCAACCTTCTCAAGGGTCAATCCACACCGAAGTAACACATTCACCTCATACTTGTTACCAAGTAATATAGAAAACTAATTAAGGTACATTTCTAGACTTGACAGATGCTGGGCCCGCAAGGATTTAGACCAATATTTGCACAAATTCGATGTGCTCACATAGGGAGTGACATCCGTGCGAGTATACGTTCCTTGTTTGCAATTACAAATGCACAAGGTTTTGTCATGTAACGTTAGATGAGTTGTACGCGCCTGACGTGAAGTCCACCTGGCGCCCTCAGGCGATCTTTTACTTCTTGATTTATGCGTGTCAAATGTGTTCGCAGAGCCGTATTTGTACAGGCTTTCTTGGGATGCAGGATACAATGCTCTTCGAACGTCTTAGTAACTTCTTTGGACTATGTGGCACGTTCGGTGATTGCATTTACTTGTGTGCACCTAGAATGAAATAAGAGCGGCAGATTTAGAAAGAACAAGAAAGGTTAAAATAGTTATAGCAATGCAAAGAAAATTAAAACAGGTTTTTTGAGTAACGTACTGAGGCGGCACACTTAAGTAAAAAATACAAATTAACGTGACATATAACCAACGACCCTTGTGCTAAATTTCATCTCCAGCGCCAAAATTCAAACTGAGCAAATCGCAGCAAAGAACCCCTTTTCTTAGCCTAGAATATTGCGGATAGTAAAACGAACCCATGCTACACAGTAGAAGTTGTAAGAGCCGATCACGTTAAATGTAACAGCAACGTGATCCATGTAGTCGTTTGCCAGTTAGTTGCGATTGAGTGGCGGTCTAAGAATAACGCTGCTATTTTTTCTCTAAAAGAAGCTTTTTGCTTTGCATGCTGATCTCAGAACAAGTAAAGAAAGCGCAAAATTGGAGAAACCATATTATTCGCACATATGCGTACCTATTTGGAAATGTTCTATATACCCCCAAAACAACCCGCAATAAGTAGCTACGAGATTACTAACCGAAAAGCATACATTTCTTGTGTACATAGCAAATATAGGCAAATAAGCAATAATATTTCACGAAAACGCCTGGAATTTAGTAGGGAGTGTTATATATATAAGAGACTTCAGTACAACTTACCATTAGCCCATGGTCAGAAGGCCTGCGCGTATCATTTTCGGCGGTTACTGAGTGACATAAAACACTATGAATATAGCATTCAGTATGTTTAAGCCACCAAGTGGGTGCAAAGGTAATGTCAGCACTTCATGAGGTAGGCCTACCTGAATAATAAAGGAGACATTTTGAAGCCATTGGCATGTTTGGGCCTGAAAAACGCAAATATTTCTTAGATAAATATCGCTCTTCTTTTTAGAGCCTATTTTCTATATCCAGGATATATGTAACAGATAACGGTGAGCTAGAGGAGCCTGTCACTAAACATAAAAATGAATTATGGAAAAATTAGCAAAATGTTTCAGGGCAAGCGATTCATTTGGGTCAGCATTGCTGGGGCATTAACACCTCTGCTTCTAAGGGTTGAGGTTGCCCGAACATAAGGGGTTGTTGTGCATCATTTGTAGTTACACACTATTATGCATCTCTTCGCATTATTTTGGGCGTTTTTCGTCCAATTTTAAAGTCTGAAGCGGTTGCCAGCGGTGTTAACTAATGTGGTAATGTTAACCGGGACTGTGATGTCGCATCAGCTATTACTATGGTGGAGTTTCTGCTGCGAGCTGTTCAAGCACACCAAAGGAAGAATGATACCTTAAAGCAAGAGTGGGAAACTACGCAAAACTTGGGAGCAGGTTCTTCACCCACCAATGCACATAACGCATGAAAGGCTTTGGAGCCAGGTAACAGATGGTATTGCGCGCGGACGGCCAAGGTAATTTGAAGTGGTGGTCAAAATTTGCTAGATGTCCAGCCAACCGGGGGGACAGGGGCTCACTGCCTCTGCTTCGCTTTCGTGCCAGTGTGATGGAAGCTATACTTGCACAAGTTTTACTAAAAAACGGTTGAATAAATGGATCTGGTTTCCACGTTGCCTGTCTACTATTATTTCCCATCGCGTCCGGCTCATAAATAACCGATAAACCTAAGCACGTGGGGCCAAGAAAAGATATGTGGAGAGCAAACTGCGTGTCCCTTTGGCCGATAGATCTTACAACGTTTACCTTATTGACGAGATGAAATAAATATATCTCATTTTGTGGTATGTATGCCGCTTACAATTGGAAACGTAACGAAGCGCGTAATTAGGCTAAATGAAACGCGTCGTTTAAGGTCGAATAGCAAATAACAGTTAAAAAGGTTCATAGAAGCCCATCTACTGCTGACATTTAGTCTGTTTTGGACAATTCTATTGTTAACTTTAGGCGCACTAGATGTAACGATAGTAAAAATGGACACTAACCTCTTTTACAAGGCATAAATCTGTTAGAATGCCTTTACTAGGCTACCTCAGAATTTATAAGCCTGATGTATATTAACGGACCCCTTGGTATACGTGGTTGGAAGTAGTAAAGTGATGGCGGTGTAGACACAATGTAAGGATGGAATTTTTCCAGCTCGGATGGTTCCGTTGTTACCCTACGACAGTCTAGTTGAGGAGTGCCTACAGCTTTGCAAAGTTGTTAGTCAGTGGACCAGGCAGTACTATTTGTTGAGCTTTTTGCGCGGACAATGTGGACATTGAAGATTAGAGGCCGTAGGGGTGGTGATCCAGGTGGTCCTTGTAGTCTTTTGACCGAAGTATTAGTGGGGGAACCCAAGCAATGCAGAAACTAATCGGAAACGGCTACGTACGTTTTGGGCTCCACTTTCTAGTCTAAGCACCCATAAGTTGCGTACGACTGATCTGGCTGAGATCTCTTGAGCGTTGTGACGGTGGTAATTGCTAAGATGAAAACAAAGGGGGGCCACTGGTGCAATCTATTCATGGGTGTTGAGGTACCGTTTAACTCTTAGAGGTTGCATGTGTTGTGGCTACTGCTCGCTCCACGGTGCAGACTTTGGGCCGAAGTGTCCCTAGAAGTAGGTAAAGCTGGTCAACAAAATGTCAGTACTGACGAAAGTCACGCTGTATTTGCTTTCGATTCGTAAAACCTAGAAAATGAGTTGGACGGATACCGCTGAAGTAGCTTAAGTATTAAGATAGCAACGACAACATATGTGGAGCTCAATGTGCCTATGTGTCATGCAATACAATTTATGCATCCTCGAGCTACATCGGGGCCAGTTTAGAAGAAGCTGTCTTATAACTTGCAGGTGTTTTAGACCCCTTGTATATTGTCGGCATATAGGAAGCTTCTTTTCGCCATCCTGCATATCTGCAAGTTTTGCATTTCTCTTAGCCTGGATGGCAAACTGTTCCATATGTTTACGTGCACAACTGAAAAGATACGTGATCACAGTCTCCTTTTTGTCAGTGGCAAGGTAGCGGTGTGGCTCTGGTTTCCAAGTTTAGGTTCATCTACCCGGCTTGGTTTTGCACAGGCGATGGTAATTTGCAGCTGTTATGAAACAGCTTATGTAAGCAGCCCAAGTTAAAAAATGCGTCTTTGCCAAAGCAGTTGAATTTCAAGGTGCTCGTACCATAGTCGATAAGTCATTAGTTGCTGTGATGGAATCTACATCTTTGAAAAAGCGCCCTTTGGCTTTTTCATACAGAGCAGACCGGAGTTTCGTAGATAAATGCACATAAAGGGGCAGCATACCAGGTGTGTACGGACGTGGCACCTAATGTTGGTTTGCAGAGCAACCGCTTTGTAGTGCCGAACGAGTGCTTCGGATTTAACACGTTCCAACACATAGCTCGGCGTCAGTGTTTCAGTACGTTGTGGGCTTTAGCCTGGCGATCGTTCTCACCAGAAAAAGCCACATATGCTGCTTAACGACAATTTGATATGGCGGCCGTGACGCTCATAAAATAAACCCACTGCCAGTGGATATCCGGATAATTCTAGCCAACCCACCGGCATTGATTGCACGTTGCTGGCGATAGCAGACAGACAAGAATACAGCAGCAAAATTACAAGCACATACCGCAGAGCTGCGTACACATGAGCTTAACTAAGCACTCACTACCCAACCTAAACATATACCAGTATAGCAAACACATCGGATTTTTGCAAATATTTGTTCATACTTCGTTATGCTAATATAATCAGGCCAGTGCAGTTTTGCCTCGCGTTGTTGAAAATGAAATATTGTTTATTTATTTATTTATAAAGTCCTAGTCTTGCAGCTGTGGTGTTTGTATAACTGCATAATTATAGGGATAATTTCCCTGCACTTGCAACCTCCTAATACATTTGCTCTACAAAGTTTAGGCCCATGGGTTAGCGAAGCTAAAAGTTGTTGCCATTACATTCCGTTGGTTAG
Organism: Dicrocoelium dendriticum; assembly: GCA_944474145.2. Lineage (NCBI taxonomy): Eukaryota > Metazoa > Platyhelminthes > Trematoda > Plagiorchiida > Dicrocoeliidae > Dicrocoelium > Dicrocoelium dendriticum. The sequence continues at coordinate 95,516,929 of OX104065.1, read as the reverse complement.
AGGTGCTGTTTAGGTTATGGACCCATTATGTATGGAAGATTTATGGATCGGGACATAAGATTATTGAGCGGAGAACGTCCTTTGTCAGTATTTACACAAATTTTCAAGTGCTTTAAGACCTTCACATGTTCTACCATTTGCGCAGATTTCATTATTAGGTAGAAAGACGTATGCACATTTTATGTCAGCAGCAAAGATGAAGCAGCTGCTCTGCTGCGAATTGCTGTATAGCTCCTTTGTATAACTCCAAAATGGTGTGGGGCTAAGCAGGCTTCCTTGCACCAGGCTACTGGAAACAGAGGTTCGGGTGGGTCGAGTTTACTCAAACTTAACAGGCTGCGTGCGTCCGTGTTGATAGGAGCTCAGTCAGTCTAACGGAGGACCGTCTACACCGTAAATATATACCTGTTGCAGCGGTCGCAGGTGTGGCACCGAGTCAAACACCTTTTGCTAACAGGGATAAAGCATAAATACTGACGGCTTAGAGGCAACGGCCTTGATGAGTAAATTGAGGAAGTGCAGCTGGCAGGTTGCACAAGACCGTGCGCTTAGGAATCCGTGCTGTTTTTATTTAGGTGGGCCCCTGTATAAAGATAACTCCTTAGTGCTTTTTAAAGCAACTTCTCTGTCACGCGCGAGCTAATAGAATCCTGGTTAATTAGGCGATGGTTATTGACTGCCTGTAAGCTCTCACTCTTACGTCGCGGCATAAGGATGCAATGCTCCCTAGCAGTCGGGAGTTGATCTACCTTCATTGATAAATTGAAGCGCTTCAAAAGAAGGATAGGGATATCTTCGCCCCCATTCTTATTTTGATGAGGCAGTATTCCGTCTGGATTAACTTGACGACTCATTGATTATAATTGCAGAACGGATACTTATTATGTCAAACTATGCTGAAGACAGCGACTGGCTATCTGACGCTTGCAGCGCCTGAAAAGTTAAATCTGTTAGGCATTACGGCTGTTTATGTTTGGAGTTGTGGACATCACATATAATTTTTGCGGTACTGGAAGTGTCGATGGGACTAATGTTTATGGCAGCGATCAGTTGTCCAACAGTTAGGGGCCCGATAGCGCAGCAGCTAACTGAGTTCCTTAGCTTTGTTCGTACTATTTAGTGCGGTTAATTTTCCGCTGTTTTGCTTTTGCACAGATCTGGCAAAAAGCTTATTCGCAATTTTATTTGACCTCAAGATGTGGGCAACGTTGTGTGTTCTGTTGTACCCTCGTCTGAGCTGACGCGTCCACTTATGCGTATTATGTTGGGTTACACTTTTAGATGAGTGCCTTAGTAAAGGCGAACTGAAAGCTAGCGAATGGAGACAGTAAATTATTTCCCTGATAAAACAGTTTAGCCGACGGATTCGCGAAATAAGTATAAATAATTCATCCCATTTTCCATTCATATAAGATGTCTATTTATGTGAACCCAAAAGAAGGAATGTTTGGTAAACTTTCAACAAATATCTTCAAATGGTTCAGCATCAGTCCGTTAAACTAATAGACGGTAAGTATGAAGCAATTAGATTTGTGTGCAGTAAAACCATTGCTTAAACGATCCAGTTTGGTTTATCGACTTTGATCGGGTGATCAGGTCACGGATGTCATATGAGGGCTGAGAGGTGGCTATTTTAAGTGGCCGTCGAAAGTTTTCCGCTTAGTTCCCCTTTGGAATTTAGCTCAATTTCTTGTTCTGAAGAGTACGGCAAGGATTGTTTAGTTAAGACTGCATCCGTTTCTGTGGGATCCGCAATATATCAATCTAAGTAAACAGTTCAATGAACTAATCTTTGACCAACACCCGGGAACGTCCGGCCAACTGACGTCGGGTTGCTGGAATGCAGTGAGTAAATATTAATTAAAGGACTTCAAGCCCTGGTTGGAGCAGATACAGATTGTGTCCAGCCTCTTAGATTGATACATGTCAATAGATCTGCATGCTTCGTTGTTGCTGCAGGGGAACCAGTTTACCTCAGGCAGGTTGAAAGCTGCGAGCAGTTCGTATTCGCTAAAAAGATTTGTTTCCTGCGCAAGGTAACCATAAGTGCGTTGTCATTCTTAGTTAAGGCACCAGGTGTTCTATAAACACCCAAATGACGCCCTCCATCCTAGGATATCAGCCGTTATCCACACTGGGCCCATTGCCTCAGCCGCGTCGATGATTTCAGACATTGCAGCTTGGTATTTTAATATAAATCGCAATCCCGCTCTCTCGTTTGCGCACACCTGATAGCATAAACATATGGTAATCAGTAAAAGACGATACCTCTTTTATAGCATAGGGGGAAAACTGTTTCCGTGACAAATATTACATTATAGTCGGCGAGATCGGTCAGAAGACGCAGCATATGCATTTTGTGGTTTGGAAACAGCACATGTAGTATGATTGAGCAAGAACACTTGGGGTCTAATAGGTTGACGGATAACACAATGAAGCCGTTTTTAGCATTTTTGCCATCGGTAGAACTTGTAGGTGTATGGAAAGACATGGTGGCAGATATTTAGGTGATGAAGTCTTTGGGGCCGGGATGAACGTATCGTGGCATGGCTACTTATAGTCTAAAAGCTGCGCAGGTTGCGATGTAGGACGCCTTGAATTATTTGGCCTAGGAAGCTGAACCGGCGCATAAATCGAGTGATCTAGCCGGTGCACAACAGCCTGGATGCGCGTGAAATGCAACCATGCTGCGTAGGTTGCTAAATATACTGCTTGACATAAGCGATTTGCTTGCGGTGGTGCTATTCGAGGCCGTTGCACGAGTATCTGGGGTGGGATCCGGCAGAGTCCGTTTTGATTGCTCGATGTTCTATTGCCTTAACAAAGTATCCTTGCTGAGTTGTTCCCAATTCCATACCACGTTGCATAAGACTCTATTAGCAGTTCTTAGTCACATTAAGGCTGCGAATTTGCTGATCGTTTTAACCATCCACTTAACCTGTACCGAATTTTCATAAATACTGTTAACTTTCACGACCGTGCTCTTAAACTCGCCCGTAAATATGCTAAAGGGGACATTAAACGCAAGTACGCTGAACTTCATCTCGCCCCAGGTTGCTTGCGGGGACTGCTTGTCAACGGACCTTGATGTATTAAAAGCATATGTAGACGACAGCCTTAAAAGGTGTATATCTAGGTGTGTCCTCACCGCTAGCTCGTTTAGCACTAGACGCCTTGGTAGTCGCAGACACTTTGCTACTTTATGGGTCATATGTTTCGCATTGCGTTTTGGGGAATATGCTAAGTTCTCGCTGCCTAAAGTGGCTTTGATTATTATGATTATAATCAAATAAATCAATTAATCTCGAGTACTTCGTGTCACCAAATCTGGCATGAGCAAGGCTTAACAAGCAATTGTTGCACAACCGACACGTTGCTTTGCATGAAATGCTTTGATTGCATAATATATAAAGGTTACTGAAATGGCGGACGCACAGCTCAGGAACGGATTCTTTAACGTTGTGGCAAAAGATTGAGATCAAAAGTGTGTAAAATCGTAACAACGTGCGTGGAGGCGGAAGGTAGAAACAGGGAAGTGTCTTTTTGTGTACATAACCAAAATATATTGAAATAATGGGAAATATCGCTCTGGGTTACTCGCCAGTGCGCGTTTGTAGGCAGTGAGGTTATTCAGTGACGAGTCACCTCCGCCATGTCGCAGTGTTGACAATCGGATATTTGTTGTTTCTTATAGGGAGGAGGCCTGCCATGCGAAACCCCACCACCTCCTAGGACACTGCCCTCAATGCGTTCGTAAGATGATGTATAACCGGCAACATATTCTACAGATCAATTATACACTCGGCTATTCGCAGGCATCTGAGCTGCATATCTCTGCTTTGGCTAGCCGAATTGCTTAGTTCATGTCCGCCATTAGTCGTTGCAGCTCAACTTATGCTTAATTTTAGTGGCCCAAAAGTAATCCGGCTCAGTAATATTGCGTTGCAATTGTTCAAGGTCAGCTATGAGGGTACGCACAACTGTTTCATCCTTTACATTCATTTAGAGGGGCCGCAAATCTTGGTACACCTGTGAGCGGCCGTTGGACTTACAATAATTTCTCTGAAATGCCGCTAACGCCGAGGAGTGCTAGCCTAAATGCTTCACCTACATATCAGCTGGAAGGTTAAACATTAGGGCACTACATGAACTATACCCGCACGCAGCATTATGTGTCGTTAAGACCTCCTTTTCTGCCATTTTCGAAGTGGCCGTCGTTCACTCCAGCGTTTTAGGTGACCTATGTGTTGCCGCCTGTACACTGGAGACTTTTGGTTTGAAGCTCCGGCGGCTCTGGTCCCTAAATGGGGGCAGTGTCGGGCTCGCTTTGATAGTCAAAGAATTTTCTACCTTGTTCTCGTTAGCAGGCTTATTAAAATGTTTTGGGGGCATTCTGTCAACCGTTTTCCCTTTGTGTACACCTGGTCGAGTTGTATCAGCAGCTGAGCAGGTTGTAATAACTGAGATGTTTTCTGCAATGCCATCAGGTTCGCTGGTTTGATCTATGTTCATTGTGGCTTTATGCATAGGACTAGTTGCAGGGTTTATAAATTTTTCCAAGGAATCAAGCAAACTAGCATCAATAGCAGACGTAATATCTAGCTCCACAGTGGTGGAGTCATTTACGTCCACGGGTGTTGGGCGGAGCCTGGTATACTAGTCGGTAAGCAATGACACGTAAGACGTGTCAAATACGACAGTATAGAAGTCGGAGGCAACTGAACCCAACGTATATTGTACAGGCTACAAAAATAGGAAGCGAATCAGAGAGAGCGAGAAACGTGCGGCGTGGAACTCACCAAAACGGTTTGTGACAACGGATGTGCAGTCAGTTAAACAAATGGACGTTTCTGAGGTTAAAACAACCAGAAAATCCAATGTTATAAGACACTGAAAGAGCATGTTTTCAGTTGCACTACACGGACGTTTGACAGTTGCCGCAGTGCGCTTGAAGACATCTAGCAGTTGCATAGCTCTACCTCAGTCTACCGTGACGGCGTTGCAAAGCCCTGCTTGTTGTTACTAACTTTAAGTTACCAAACGTGGTGTTGTTTCTAACTTCGCACTTATAAGGAAGAAAATTGGAAGCCGATCTCTAGCAAACCAAATTGACTAAAAAGGGCATTTGGTTTTTTGTAACCGTTTTCCTCAGCCTTGTGCAACTCAGGTTTTGTTCCAAGCCACAGACCAGCATTAGCCTGTTGTTAATGGTATGCCATTTCAGACTTTCTGGAACACTATACACCACTATCTCATTAAGACCTTTTAGCCGATTCATCACCCCGGGGAAATCGTGCCGAGGAACCTCTTGGCTAACTCTGCATGCTGGACCTCCATAAGGTCCTCAGTGTGAATCATAGTCATTATAGCTGTCAGACTAACAGGTGGCGGTTCTAATGTATTGAAGATCATTTTGCTTTCCACGGCGTCATTTTCAAGCTCGGTCGTTTGGGAACCCAGGGAAGAAGTGTTCGTTGGGCTAACGGTGGATGGTATAGCAGTGCCCTATGAGTTCTCGCTGAAAGTCTTAACTTTGGCCGAGTTACGCCTTAGAGGTCTCACGCTCCCCTTATGGACCTTAAAATGACATTTACCGTCTATGTCCAATGAAAGCTTGATAGAAAAGAACGGATAAGATCGCCCAAAACAGACGTTTGATGTTAAATAATAAGTAAATATCGTGTTATAATGAACCCCAAGAACCACAAACGCCTTAGATACATAGAACAAAGTAAGCGCGAAGCGGAGCGGACCTTGCTATAGGGTATAGCCTGTGTAGGCAATCCTCCAGTTGTCTCAAATAATCTTCTCATTTAGGTATTCACATATAAGTACCCGAGTACCCATAGGGAACCTGTAGTTTGTTGTTTGTGCCTACTTATGGGCATTTAAAAATGCGAGAGACAGCAGCCAACACCTAGGCTGCCAGTGGATAAGCAAGAGTAAAGCAACAGCATTGCAACGTAGGTACAAACAGCAGCCAAGCGCGGCTCACTTCAAGTTCCGACAAAGCTACCCAGTCGGTGGAATATGCTGCTAGCATATACTTCAGTAATAAGCAAAGCGACCGTTATGGCAGGGTAATTTTTCCGCCTATGACCGCTATTTTGCCAAAACCGCTGCCATAAACCGCTGTGCGATTGCAAAGGTAACGTAAGAATTAAAAGCAATAAACTTGGAGGTTAACGAAAGAATATAACTGAATATGCATAACACTAAGATATGTGATTAACTAAACAAGGGCTCCAAGATAGGGTCAGCCAGGAGGGAATGTTTGTTGTTGCTACGCAAGAGCATCATGCTGGCGCGCAAAACCCCTAATCGTGTGTTCATTAAGCGCATGATCCGGAATCTAATCGCAGATTTCCATAACTCGGCCCGACGAATGCATTTCTGTCCTTAGTCGCTGAGACCGCGCTATTTGCGGCTTTAATGGATGACCAAGTAGATTAAGCAACTTAGCTTGACTAAGCAGCCAAGAAAATTCCGGGCCTATCTTTCCTATTAAAATACGGTAAGTGAGTAGCAAGTCCCTACTTATTCTTAGGAAGCGCATAGAGTACATCACCTAACTAAGCAAGCGTTCGGAACACTATATCGGTGACACCGAACTGGCAGTACTTAATGGTCACAAGTGCACAATTTTGTTACAGGAACAGAGAAAATGGTTTTTCTGCATATATAGTACATTCTGCACCTTTATTTCGGAATCTGCTTGTTTATTTGCGTCAACACGGAAATTTCTACGGTATCGCTCAACTCAGCTGTATTCTTCATTTTAGATAGTGGGGATAAGAGCAATCACAATTGGTGAGAACGCGTTTTGGCGATGGATCTTCATCAGTACAATGCTTAAATAAAAAAATAATAAAAATGGGTTAGATAGATAAGGAATATTAATCAAGTAAAGCAAATCTTGAAGTTTTGTAGCAAAGCCAGCAAACATGGATATCGAGTTGCGTTCAAGTAATGAATCAATGAAAAATATGCACTTAAATAAAGGTGATGAATAAATAAATGGGTATGTTTTCCTAACAACTGGATCCGATCACTTTTTGAAAAGATCATTTGTTAAGCAAGTTTCGTTAGTATTCCATATATACAGTTGAAGTGTTTTGCAATGTTTTTTAGCTTGCGTCTTAAATGACTTTATTTCACAGTTCTTATTGTCATATGTTGTTAGGGCCCGATTTCACTCCGTTCGCTTTCTTTTTTGTGGAAGATCAAACTGTTTGAGCACATTTGGCGTAGAATGAAAAGGTTTTATTAACTTTAGATAAACAAGCTCTAGCGGGTACTTAATTGCAACGGAAGTTTATTCCACAGGTTCGCTTACCTTAACAAGAAGATTTTCAAGAGGACCATTTTATTGGTTTTTGTAAGTAGCGTAGACACTTTTTATTACGAAGGAGATAAGCTGAACCGCTATAGAATGCAAGGTTGGGATGAACCGAGCAATCTTGCGAGTTTATTATGCTTTAGAGAAGACTGTGATTAGTTTCAAGCCATCAAAGTTAGCGTGGACCCAAGTGTAGTTGGGCCCACGGCTACTTATACGTAAACCATGTCGTGCGCCCCGTGAGCATTTTGGTAAATAGGTGATGGACGTTTTCCAAAGCAATTCTATCCGTTTTACCTAAAGAATTATGTATGGTAGTACAAAACTCTAGGGGAGGTCATACAATGAGTGGGCATGCGACAATCTGTGTTTGGGATAGTGAACATGAACTACCTATACGGGTTGTTCGTTGATTTGCTTTTGCAATGATATAAGATGACTTCGGGGAAGTGGGAGCTGCTCGAATATCAGAATTTAGGTTTTGTACGGAATACGCTGTTGGGTTGGGATTGCTGGTGAGATTGTTGGATATTTCTGGTATACTGCATCTGTGTCATATTAACATTTTTATCTGCAGGAAACCTCGTTGACCAGCTTTCGCTTCATTTGTTTATATTTGCTAAGTCCTCGTGTATATCATGTAAGCACCGTTCCATATTGGCAGGTCAAAATGAGTATATTAATTTTATATCGTCTGTAAATACCAGTAGGCTTCTATGTCTAATGTACTAACATATATTTTACACGTAAATGAGGAAAAGCAACGAGCCTAATGCACTCTCCTGAACAACACAGCTCGTGTCCTTTCTAGAGGCGAAAGAATATTGACCAACCGATACGCTTGGTGTTTGACCATTAAGATATGGTTCGAATCAACTCATAAGAGTGTTGCTAATTCCATAGAACCTCAGCACGGCCAAAAACCGTCTGTTTGGTACACAGTCAAATGCGTTTTGCTTATTAAGAAGAATGGTTGTGATGGCCATGCTGTCATTTAAGGTTGCAGTAACCTGGCCAACTAATTGTGTTTGGCATGTAACAAAAAACGTTTTGTTGTGTACCCAATTTGGGAACAAATAGTTGCTTTGTCTTGTCAGGAGCTATGTTTTTGGAGATTTGCTTTTTGCTAAAGCCTTAGAAGCGGCGAATGTATGGTTTCTCGGTCAACCACTTGGAATTCAATATCGTAGACCGCATTTGTTGTTCGCAAAAATATGGAATTTTTCCATTGCGGCAGGAGGCAACCAATGTATAGTGACAATGTAAAAATATTCAGCATACATAGTGTTTTTTAGCATCCAAACTTATAGTTGCATAAAGTATACCGTCGGATCTTGGTTGGAAAGTCGGTTTTCTGGATGTCATGATCATCCCTGCGTCCTTTAGATTAAGAGGAGTGGTATATAGTACCACTTTTGTTTTTCTTGGAAGGACATGTGGGAAATAGATACTGCGGTAGTAAGCGAAGCGAAAAGGTGAGAAATTATTAAATCATATATTTGGACTATATAGACTGTTTACGTAAGACTTTTAACCAACGCTTGGAGTTTCATGGATTCTTTGGATTTTTCTTTCTGAGTAATTACACAAGGTATCAACTTTCTCGTATTCGTGGTAACGCAGTTTTTCTTATCAGTCCTGGACTGTGGAGATTGTTGGTTAAGTTTCAGTAAATTTTTACGTATTGTAGCTTATATCGCACTGTCTTTGTTTTTGCAGCAAAGTGAGCTCAACTTCTTCAGCTTGGAAGCAACCTTGAATGAACTTTTTACCTGCCGTTAAAGGGGTCTTAGGTTAACTACTTGGAGGTGCTAGGATGTCCGTACATGTGATGCCTTGTTTCGCAACTTCACCCTCGGCTATGGCGGTCTGATTTGGGGACGTGTCGGTCACAATGCATTTGCCTAAGCAATTTATCTAATGTGTTCCAAGCGTTATGGTGAATTTTGGGGTAGTGGCTTACTTATTCCTTTGGTATTTATAGATGACTTGATATTCTTGCTGTAGTGTCCTATATTGTGATCAAGTCCTATTAATTTGTCTTCAATTAACACAAAAGTAAATGGATACCCGTGGTCAAAGCTAGACTTAACATGTTATTTAACTTCATGAGTTGTGTAACTCATTGAGTTTAGTCATTGCTACAGACACATTGTATTAGTTCCGCAAGTTTCCCATTTCTTGTGGGCCTGTAGACACCCAGTTTATGGGTGACAGCTTGAAGCCTCCACATAGGAATTTTTAATTGCGTTTAGCGCTAAAAGCAAGGTTAGTGGCAGACCTAACCTTGCCTCATGCTGAGGCTGATATTGCATTCATGATGCTTCGTCACCGCAGTTGAGCCAGACAACGTTAGCTATGACCATACACCCTTTAATCTAATTATGTCGACTTTGTTTACTTTGATTTGCTTAATACTCTTTTTCTCCGCCGCACATACTGTAGCGAGAACGACAAGACAGGGGGGTAGACGTTTATTGCACACCGAAAATGGGCACATGAGGGTCTCGCGCGCGCTATCGAATATCGACTAGATTTCCGTCTCACCACGCAACACAGGTACGGATGTTAGAGACGAGCCAGTCCTTTCGCCTCGGGAGCTCTGACTTGGAAGATCCGCCTTCCTGTTTTCGCCTCGATCCCCACTTCGCTGTACCCGATTTGGATCGGCCAAGAGTCGTTCGAGAGCTCTCGACTTGCTTGTTCTGGGCTGTGTCAATCGGCTCGGCCTCTGTCCTGTGGGCTGCGCTAGCGGCGTATTTGTCTGATTTATTGCGCTGTCCACATATTCCCGCTCAGTAGTTCCGGGCCCAGGCTCGTCGCTAGCCGTCTTTTGCGATCCGCTCTCAGCTAGCTCCGAAGAGCTCCCCAGAGCCATTCTTGGAAGCGGCCCCTCTACAATACTACTGCGGTCTCGTTCATATGCCTAGTTGTGACCTACACTTGGTCCAGCACAGTGTTACGCCTTAGGTGCTCTCAAACGCCAAACATGATGCTGAATTATTACGGCGCTCAAACGCAGTGTTCCATGCATCCTGATGGATAGATGGTGCGAGTCAAATTTCTGCCAACATGCGTGGACCCACAAGGAAACCAGTAGTGAGCCAGCCGGGAAGGAGGTAACGTTTGAGATTGCCGGTAATTCTTCGTTTATTGCGCACTTACTATTCGACATGCAAATGCTCGTAACATGGAAAATTTGGCTGTTATTCTTACCTACAAATGGAAGTGTTACACGTTCACCCTATTAGGGTGCTTGAGCATAAATGTTCTCTCATTGGGATGATGATGTATGATGCACAACTGTGAGCCCATCTGATTCCCGTGCATTGGTGCAAACATTCCGCAGTTGTTAACGCCCAGACTGACTACAACCTCAATAACCAGACGCATGAATACAGGCTACCATGCACTGTAGGAGTTTTCCTTCCAATGTGGCAGTATCGCCACACAGTGGCTGGAGCTCAAATGTATGTGAACAAGTTCGTTCTTCTCGTATGACAATGCTTTGCAATCTCACTCACCAGGGCTTCACAATCCACGCAGAAATAGTGTCCGCCCAGAGTACCAATCGTATTGGGTGTGACATCGAATAGTCATCAAGCGTCCATTTGAGTGTTGCTCGTTTACAATGTCCGCAACAAATAGGCCCACCTCTACATGCCCAGTTGAAAGGCCACAAACGTGTGTGTGGGTGTGTGTATGAGTGTGTGTAACGGATTTAAAGGCACACTAATAAATCGCTTATATTGGTCGCTCATCCTCAAGCATACCTATTTTAAAGGTCAGCGGTAATGGTGAAGTCGCTAGCGCACATGGGTCGCGTTATCACCTGGGTACCAAACGGTTGCTGCCCATAATATTCCACACTCGTTCGTACATTTGATTGAACAATTGGGCGTAGTGATCAACAATTATCCCTGGAGTTCATATACTCTACAACCGTTCCTCATTTTGGAATGCAGTTTGGAAATTCGGTGTTAAAGACCCAACAAACTTTGTTACAAGTGTCCACACGTTGGTTTGTGCGTGTGAGCTAAATAATCCCGGCGAGTCACTGACTAGCGATTAACATGCTGACGTTGATGCTACATGTTCTATTTCCTTTATTAGTCACAAGAATGAGTGCAGCTATACTTTCCGCTATACATAGCTCATACTGACGTTAGGATAAGCCAGCTATAATAGAGATAAGGTGCGGAAGAGCGAACTTTCCTTTTACAATTTGATTGCCTTGTATTTGTGGTCATCCCACGAAGCTACACAAGCCGCGTTCTGACCGGATCAGGGCAGAAAATCGGTTGTGGCGTAGAGTTATCGAGTGTTGGAACTCACTTCCAGAACGCGTAGTCAGTGAGGCTACGGTTAAGGTGTTGAGCGTCAGTTAGACGCAGTATGATGGCGGCAAGAAACCTTTCCCTTCTGCTGACCGTATGCATTTTCCAACTTTGAGTTTATATTTTGCCATTCTCCTCACTTTGTTGTTAGCATTCATTCAAATGACTTCCCCTTTAGCTTCCATTTTCTGCTACCTCTTCCTTACTTCAACTGACCCGCACAGCGAAGACCGCTAGTGTACGGAAGTTCGGCAGTAATTTGTCTACTAAGGTGTGGTTCGGGCGTGTTGGATTAACACCGACAAGCCGTTGTTGCATTTTTCATTTCCTGACTCATTGATCCGCTTGAGAAGGAATAATTGCGAGATTTACTATCGCTCTATTCTAATCTAAAGCTGAACCAGCTTACGGTGACTAGCTATGTCGTCGACGAGAGCACCAGTCGGAAAGCCCAAGTGAAACACATAACTATTGAACTGGATACGCCGAATTAAAACAGTCATCGCAAAGCTGCCATGAACTCCAAAAATTTGACAACCGTTTTTCCGCAACAGTGCACAGGTGTGGGAAAACAACCGCGCCAAAGGATTTCACGCAGCCTTACCGTCCACCATAATGCTGGCTCTTAGCGTGGCGCCACAGTGATTTAATACCCATGTTTATCCACTGGAAAAACAACGGAGAAGTTGCATTGGCTAACCGTTTATATTGCCCCCTAAACATATTCACCATGTTCGCCTTCAGTTTACACCCATTTATATTCAACATTAACATGGCTAGCTGCTAGCCTAGCTTAACATACCACCCTCACAGCCTATGGGCCTAACTGGTTAGTCATAATTTCGGCGGCAGTGTTCCAGGACGTGGTGGGTTTTCGCCTGGCAAGTGTTCTCCCTATAAAAAGCCATAAATGTCTGTTTAACAACTCTGCGACGTGGCGGCTGTGACTCGACACAAAATAAAGTCACTGGCCCGTGGATATCCGGAAAGTGCTATCCAACTCACATACATCAGTCGCTTATGCTCACACTCCCGAGGATAACAAACAGTCAAAATTGCTAGGCATATTCAAAGACACAAGCTACATTCATGCAAAATTACATACGTATATACACCCATATACGCTGGATATCCAGAAAGCGCTATCCAACTCGCAGACATCAGTCGTTTATACTCATATTCCTGAAGGTAACAAACAGTCAAAAATGCTCCGGCATATTTAAAGACACAAGTTACATTCATACAACTTTACATACTTATATACACTCATACACTTACATACACTGTTATGACAAACATGGACTTTTTGTAAATTTTTGATCACACTATGTTAGCTAAATGTGATCATGCCTGTAAAGGTGTTCCTCGCCTTGTCAAGAATAAAAGTTTCTTTAATTATTATTTATTTATTTATAAGTATCTGTAACTTACTGGCGGGGAATTGATTTCGAATTATTCATGTGCCGGCCATCCAGTAGGTATGATTCGCAGAGGTGGTTCAAACTTAACGATGGGTATTAATGGCATGATATACAATGCATAAGTATAACGGTATATTTAGCGATGTGATACTACAGTCAAAAATAAAAGCCAGATATCCCAGCAAGTATGTATACGTATATATAGTTTCCGAAAGACATATACATAATCATATATTTATTTATACCATATTTTATATAATAAGCGAAATGATAAAATCAGGAACAAATTATATTTATATATACATAAATATATGTTCTTAGACAAAATTCCAATATATATATATGGCTGGTGGCATCCGGTTTCGGATTTGCCTGTCACTGTGGCCAGCCACAGGACGCGTGCGCCTACAGAGAAATAATGGTTGACTTGCGCTGCACTACCCAGAGTTCCAACTACACCTTATATCCCGTGTAAACTCAAAGGAACAAGACTGGGTGGCATGTGGATGGCAGCCACGTTTCTTCAACAGAGCCAGCCCACCCTCTTTCACAGGCAAACACAAGCACTCTATATTTGGGAATCAATTGCAGGCAAGGCGGTGGCTGGACCGTAGTCAGCCGCAAACTGAGTGTATGGAACCACTCTTTGCTCCTAACACGGCCAAAAGGACCGCGCACCGCGTCCCCTTCAGCAACGTCCAACTGTCTCCTGGAGCCAGTGTGGACGAGGTGGTGGGTAATAAACAGGTAGGCACTTTGTCAACATGCACATAAAGCGCAGCCACGCCGGTGCTATCAAGCAAAAGCCAATCACTTGAAACGATAAGATGTAGTGAAATAAATAGGATAATGCATACAGATCCTGTGACATAACTCTTCACTAAATGAGCGGACAAAAATGAGTACGAAGGAGTCCGCAATAAGTTCCCGAGATTAGGAATATATCTTATGAAAATGCTACAAACATGAAAATGCTATCCAAAATAACTTCTATTCGCTTATGCGACGGATGCAAGGTTATAGAAGCGAGTACTGGTAGACATTTATATGAGAAAGAAAAGTATTAGGCAAACTTGCAAAACCATCACCTGAAATATATATATATATATACCATGCTTACATATGTCAATATAGTTTGACGTACTTTTTCTTAATGGCATATATAAGGATGTTTGCAATTGTGACTTAAATTGGGAAATGTGGTAACACATCATTCGATCGATAACCGCGGACATTCCTTACGAAGGGAGGCATTTTTCTCTCGTTGAAGGTCAGCACTGGTAATATCATGTGGCATAATAATAGGGCATCTGCATAGTCGTTGCCACATGCACTTGCCAACTGTAATGTAGCCGTGTGTACTGACTTCGGGTGGACAACATGAACGGAACCTTTTTCAAAAGCTAATTAGGTAAGTAAACATTTATATTATGTGAGCGGAAATCTGCTCACCGTGCCACAATGGAAGAACACGGAATAAGTTGATGTGTAATAATTGATAGAATAATGTACGCTCATTGTTTAACAGAGCTTAAGATCCATCTAGCATTGCATGGCGTCCTGATACACGCATGAACGCAGTGCGGTGAATTCTTATTACGCGAAAATGAAGCGTTTGCAACAAAACGGGTAACTTACCGAAGAGACCAGGGGAGCACTTATTAAATTCTCATTGACGATGCTAAATGGAATGGATTTGGAAGGGTTGCACATGACTAAAAACGTCCACAGCAAATCGAGGCTTATGTATTATTGGGACTGCTTTTCGTAAGTGTGAGAACAGACATTCGAACTATATGCGACTACTGACATCTGAGTTCGCAGTGGTCAAAGTGCTCATACCCCACAACGCGACAGAACCCCACAAATGTTTGGTGGTTTTCGGTCATGGCATAGTAAGCCTATGCTTAAAAACCGGAAGTGTAACGAAGCGTTAGTGAATGTGGTCTGCGATTACTGACGCATGCACTGAACTAGCGGCCAGGTAGTGAGGCGCCAGCAAGCAGATGAGTACTATAGCGTGTAATAACGCACCACAATGCTGTAGGACATAAGATGACCCTGAAAAAGGACTTCTGGTCATATACAAAGTAATTGGAAAGCAGAGGCAGTTAACAGTGCTGAATAATCAGGGGGCATGCGCACTTCGTTGGTGGCAGTTTTGCTACCTGATTACCGGTTATGCTATGTGCGGAGTAGGCTGTAAAGTGCTGAAGCCAAGGCGAGCATCGCTAATCTGAAAAATAATTGATTGGAGCAGCACCACTTACCTGTAAACACGGGTAGCACTGCAGTGCGGTTGACAAATAACAGCGTGTAGCATGCAGGCAAGGAGGTGAGCTAGAGGCGCGGTAGACAAGGTACTTCGAAATAAACGTAAATCAGGTCCTTGCACAGTTACATTTTCCCATGTGGTCGTTTACTGGAGCACTATTGAATGAAGTAAAGGGACGCGGCATGTTGCAAGTAGCGAGAGACATGATGTTACATAGTTGGATATTCATGCCAACGTGATGTGTGCTTTGTCTGCCCATATAACTGCCACAGATGTGGTATTATTGTCGCACTCAACGAGATTCCCTTGGTTGCCTCGCTCGCATGACCAGTGCGCGGAGAAGTGTTCTAGGTCACATAACAGTGCTGGCATGCTCGCAACTTAACCGACATCCATGTTGGCTTCACTAGCGTAAGCCTATGTATGTGCAACAGAGGTACATCAATATCTCCGGTAGCTCTACGAGCCTCCATGAACGGTGGGTATTTTTTCTATATACGTCCCAAGACACTGACATCAATATTACCACTAGGTAAACTACAAACTTTGGCTGCACATGTCTTCTAGACTATTCGTAGTTATCCTATATTTGTTCCATAGTGTCTGTTTCATTATGGCGACCAGCGTAGCGGATATTGTTGGCACCACAGACCTTCGCGAACGGAGTTTATTGTGCTCATGTTGGCGGCACTGCGGTGTCATCAGTACCGCTGCTAATAAAATATACTTCGAACTTCACCCTCCTCCAGGAACGTTGCTTACTGTGCCCATATAAGCATGCATGGAATGGGCTTTATCAATGTCATTGGTACAAGCTCAAACCTAATTTCCTTTTTTGGGTCATGGAGTGCAAATATTTGACATCCCATTCGCTGCATAATCACTGAAATATGGCCTTATCCATGCAACATGGTAATGAAAGGGAAACATGCCATGAAGTTTAAGGCGGACATTTGTATCGATTCCAAATATTCACGTCATTATGGGCAGCGGTTTCTGAGCTTTTGACCAACAACGCGCAAGCACTGAGGAATGATATATTGCGAATTGTGCAACAAACACACAGGAAACCAATTTGCATCGATGTAACGCAAAGTTGACTTACCAATGCAAGAGGTACCAAGGTTGTGCACATATAGGCAGTCAGCGTGAATCTTTCACAATATATAAGTGCAGGAGATGATTATCTGGAAACGAAAAAGCCGTATGGTTCGGTGAGAAACACATGATCATGGACGAGCCACCTAGCAATCTTTGACTAGGGTGAATTTGGACGGGTGCAGCATAGGAGAAAAATAGACCGCAAGTGCGGACCATCTGAGCAGACAATCTCACCTGCAGTTGCTTTCCGAAATGAGTTGGTGTCCATTTCTGCCACACCACATTGCTGCTATCCGCTAGTTTGAGGACAGACGAAAGATGTAGTCCAAAGCAATCGACGTAGCCAAACTAAATATGAGGCGGGATTACTGCAATGATGCATGCAAGATGATGGTGGTCACCAATGTGTGTCAAGTACAGGGGTATCAGAAAGACATAGTGAATTGTCACATGATAACTAAAGTTTGACGCGAATGGCAAACCGAAGTACAGGAGCCCAATGCAGCAATGTTTCATAACGTTCAAACCATCCACAACTATGCCCGACGTTGCGGGTGAGTGATAAAATCGCTCGTAACCCACAAAGCTTGAACACTGAGAACTGGTCTGCATCCCATAAAAAGAAGGGCATCATGCACTCCGAGACCGGATTTTGCCACCAAACACGGAATCCGGGCAGCGCATGTCTACTGGCAGTCTAAAAACCAGGTGCATATATGCGGTGCACTTACCTGCAGTGGTGCGGACGACATGCGCAACGGATCATTGTAGGTAGCTACCATTTGGCTTCCAGAGTTGCATCCTGATCAGTCGACGGATGTATGCGGTCCGACTGGCAGACTCGTTCAAGGGTTTGCATTCGCGCGTGGCTATTAGACGTCAGTTTGTCATAAGTGCCTACACCCTAAATGTGTAAGCATGAATGCCGTTACTTCTAATTTGGCCTCGAGTAGAGATTAAGCTCCCTGCTTGGAGAGTCTTATATATGGACACCGTGAAGACGCTTATTCGCTATCCTCGCACTTAAGCTACTGACGAGCGTGGTCGTTAGCACCGAGAGGTCAAGTCAGGTTCCAAGGACGATACAGACCTCTGCCTAACGAACGTCCTGTTTCAAGCACAGGTAAGTGAACAATAGCCTCCGGTACTTCGACTTCTAAGTTGTATATCACCTACATGACGAAGTCAGGGAATTTATTAGCAAAGGAGCAAAAGGGACAGTTTTGTCCCGTCATAAATCTAGTGGGCAACTCAAGGAAAGGGATGCAGGGAGCATGCAAGACTATAGAAAGCATTAGCAAAACAAATTGAAACAGCATCACAGGATCAATCCTGGCAGTTCAGGAGGGCGCGAATAAATTCCATTATCACTAAACACCTATTCATCGAAGGTTTACGGATGACCTCAACTAGATCACCCTTAACTATGTCGGGCTTCTATCGACCAACACAACTTTCAGTTGCACGTATCAAATATAAAAATTATGCGCACGTGCGCAAAGTATACGCCGTCAAGACAGTAAGGGCTTGGTTGACTTACAGAACAACGCCACCTGCGCGACGATAGTAGGTGCAGTCACACCATCATTATCATCATTATACACGTTAGCTAAAGTGAGAAACACCTCAGCTACTCTGATGCGATACCTAAAAGAAAAAGTGAATAAAATGCACCAGGTACAAGTCAGCTGAGCTACCGGTAACCCATGGGATCAAGGGGCACTGGGCAATACCAACACCGGCTTAACCGCTACTCGAAGCGGCATCGTCACCGGACATTCGCAATGAGAAAGTGCTGCCGGTATCACCTGAAGGGCATCGCAAAGTGAGCACAGAGCTCGCGTATTGCAGGCGGGTCTCCGATAAGCAGTAGATATGGATGGAGTTTATGGAGCTGTAGAGAGCGGAAGGGAAAACCTGTGTCCCCTCCATCAACTGCCGTACATTGGCTGGATGACACGTCGTTGCTTAAGTGTGTTCCCCGCGGGATTGTTACAGCTTTAGGAAAAGCAGCGGAATCCAGGCATGCTCAGAATGTACTTGTCCAATCGTTATTCAAGACGTTCCTCTGTCTGGGCACCTACCACATTCAGAGACTTTAAAGTTCGGGCAAGTGCTGTCTGTGGACCGATCTGTAGCAACGTGCGTGTACTGAGCCATCGCAATGAGGCTGGACCTTACCGTGGTGTGGTAGTTTGTGTGCCTCAGCAATCCATTGAGCTAGGCTGGGAGGTGCTTTTGAACCCTCATAGTCACTCATACCAGATTGGTCAATGGTTAGAGGCCAGAAAAACTCAGCCTCTTGGTCCTCCAGGTTGAGGGTTGGAATGATGGTGGCACGTTATTCCTTAAACGGGCTCCCTGTAGCCCATCTCCAAACCCGCGGCCATGCGGTCAGGTTCTTGAACCAAACGCTTTGGTTGAGAACCTTAATCGTTCTCCCGTCTAAGCCTGGGCAACCTGACAGTATCCTGCCCACACAATACTTTGAAGCATTCCTCAAACAATTTCTTAATGCTCTGGCCGCCGCAGCGGATAATAATCTGTGCTTTATCTGCTGCATCGAGCCGGGTGGATAGGGGTTTTGATGCAACTGCTCAAGCCTTCCCGTCTTCTTATTCCCCTGTATCGCTTTTTCACTCTGATCGACCCGTTACAACTTCCCTTCTATCCCCCTGTTTTCAACCCCAATTCTTGGCCCTTCCCCACCTTGCTTTGCTAGGCTAATAACTTCTAGTTTCAACTCACTTGTGAACGTGGAGTGTAATCCCTGTCCTGTCGACAAGCCCATGTACAACCAAGCAGACCACTCCAGTTCGTCGGCTTCCATTTGGAGCCCTCGATCCTCCTTCAGTTTGTCATGCCACAATGTACGCACATTGCTGCAGATCGATCGATAGGCAGCACCTGTCCGGACAATGGAAACCCTCTCGATCGTTATCTGCTGCTTATCGGAGACCCGCCTGCAAACTCGAGCACTGTGCTCAATTTTGCGATCCACTTCAGGTACGGCAAACAGTAGTTTCACATCGCGCCTATCCGGTGACGATGCAGCTTGCAGCACCGGCCAAGCTGGGGTTGGTATTGCCCTGCGCCCCCGGACTAAAGCTGCACTGGTTGACTGGATGGCAAACCGTAGCCGGATGTGCGCGGTCCGATTTGCTGGCTCGTTCAAAGCTTCGAGGTCGCGCGGAACTAATAGGTGTCCATCCGTCAGCGCTGCCTACGCGCCCACAAACTGTAGGTATGATTCGGTAAAGGACTTCGACCGCCAACTGCCCCTGCGCCTTCGCCACAGAAGAAGCACGGACACTGTTGTGCTGGCAGGGGATCTGAACGCACAAGTTGGAAAGTTGTCCACTGATGAAATGCATTTTGACAGTCAGCACGATGTAGGCTCCCGCAATACCAACGGTGAGCAGCTGCTTTATTTGTGTGAAGATGCCCGCTTATTTCTTTCGAGCACTAGCTTCCGACACAGCACAAGCCGGAGGGTGACTTGGCGTCCACCAGCCTCGAACCAACCTTGGACGCAGATCGATCCAATTGCCATCAGTTACCGCTGATGAGGTTACTTCCAGAACTGTGGCTAGCTTGCCGAACAACCCCCTCGTGGTGCCAGCTGGGTGGGTCGGGATTTTCCCGTTCCAGCAAATGGTTCGGACGCAGTGTTCCAGGACGTGGTGGGTGTTTGTCTGGCAAGCGTTCTCCCTATGAAAAGCCACCTATGTCCGCTTAACAACACTGTGACGTGGCGGACTTGACTCGCCACTAAATAAAGTCACTGCCCCTTGCTTCATCCTGGCGAAGCATTGTATTCCAGCAATGGTATGCTGTAGTACTGGGGAGAATTGGGCCCCTGTTTGACAAAGGGACAAACAAAAGGTGTATGAACCGAGCCATCAGTCACCGGCTCCTAATGAGCGCGATTCCCTGAATTCGCTCCGCTGCTTTGCGGACAGGCCATTCAGCCAAAGGCTCGGGGTGGTGTCCCCTGAGTCAACACCCTACTTCGGCTTGGGCAACCGCATAGCATCTCGCCTTCTAACGAAACCATGGACATTGTTGTGTTGTGTTTTCTTTTACTATTTCTGTACGTTCGTTTGAATTCCATGGTTTCTGATGGCATTGTGTCCGTTCGCAGACCTTTGCAATTATATATATATCCAGAAATGTCACAAGGTTTGGAGCTCATGTGTGCACACCGATCATGCTCTCGTATGTGCCGTCATGCGGACGCGTTTTGGCGGACGCCCACGACGACTCTGTGAGCGCATTGATACCAACCAACTGACAAAGCCATCAGTTTTAAATGCGTATCGAAGTACGCTGATATGCGAGTTGAGTAAGCGCTCACTGGAGAAAATTGTTGGTCACTGGTTACATGTGCGCCATACCTTACTAGCAGCAGACACATCCTCATGTTGTATTTCTAATAGGCAACATAAATATCTGGTCCCTTCGCCGGCTCTTGAACTTATCGACGCTCGCCGGCATACCCGGCTGGAAACGACCACAATGAAAAGCGCAAAGAGCTCCGGGCAAGACTTCGTGCTAGCCCGAAGAGAGACCGCGAAGCTTTGTGGTCTCTTCGTGCGTCGGAGATGTAAGTGGCTGCTGTCCTCGTACGTCATTCTGTCTGATACGGGAAACCGGCAGCAGGAGACATAGTGTTAGTGAAACTATGCGTGACGAGATTGGACAGCCTATCCACAATTTGTCAAAACGTTTGGAGCGTTGGGCTGAGCATTTTGGAAAGACATTTAATCAGCTAGAATTGTTCGATTCTTCGCCGGCCAGTGATCGCCCTGCTCCGTGGGCTGTCCTTTTGGATCCGCCCCGTCGCTCAGACGTCGAACATGAGATCGGACAGTTGAAGTTGAACAAAGCCGCGGGACCAGTTGGTCTTCCTTCAGCCCTCTTCGAATTCGGAGGCTCTGCTCGTATTGTTGCTTTAAATGAATTACTAGTGAAACTGTGGGAGCAGGAGACTGTCCCAACCGACTGGAGCAGCTGCGTTATTGTTCCCGTCTTCCAAGGCGGCTCGCGCTCGGAATGCGGCAACCATAGAGGAATCAGTCTGACCTCCATCGCCTCCAAATAACGCACCTCCATAATCCTTCACAGACTGACTGACGGTCGTGAAAGCCAGATTCGAAAGGAGCAAGCCAGGTTTCGTCGAGGTCGTGGTTGCATTGACCACACCTTCCCCTTGCGTCAGTTGTTGGAGCACGGTCATACATATTGACGGCCCACCGTAGTCGTGTATCTCGACATCAAAGGTGTCTTCGCTTCGGTTGATCGATGTACCCTTTGACACTGTATAGTAAGAAAGGTGTGACCGAGAAACATGTAAATGTTCCCCAAGCAGTATACCCACGTAGCACGGGCAGAGTGAGGGCTTAGGGCAAAATGTCGCCACCCTTCAATAACTCCAGCGGCGTGAGACGAGGATGCCCGCTGTCACCATTCCTTTACAACTTCGCTATTGTTGAAGACATGGAGACTGCATTTACAGGACATGACGTGGAAAGTGTAAGGCTACCTCAGTAGAACAACTTTTTGACTTGGAGTATGCAGACGACATTGTCCTCATCTGTGACAGCTACCAGACATGCCAAGCCGCGTTGGACAGATTGGCACTGGCTGCCAGCCGCTCGGGATTTGCTTTGAGCCATCGAAATGCAAAGCGTTCCTCCAAGATTGGCACGGATCGCCTCCTGCGCCGACCCTTGGTGGGGATCAGCTAGAAGTCGTTCAGTAATTCGACTACGTTGGAAGTTGTATTAGCGCTCTTGGGATCGAATACGAGATCACGAACCGTATGGCAAAAGCTCGAAGTGTTTTTGCTAACCTTCGCCACTTATGGCGGCGGCACGAAATAACTCTAGCCTTGAAGGGTAGAGTGTACAACGCAGCGGTACCTTCGATCCTACTGTATGGTTGCGAAACCCGGCCCCTAAAATCGGCGGACATGAAAAGTCTAGTTACGTTCAATCATCGGTGCCTTCGCAGTTTGGCTCGCATCTGGTAGGAACACCGCGTGAGCAACGAGCGTGTTCGACGCTCAGTTTACGGCACGGGAAAAAGCAATGAACCACTCAGCACCGTCAGTTCACGCACCAGGCTCCAAAGGCTGGACGACTTGTTACGCATGCCAGCCCACTGACTGCCACGACGAGCGTTGTTTGCTCACCGGAGATGTGGATGGAAGAAGAGGAGGGGTGGCCAAGCGTTGACTTGATCCAGAGGAATGAAGGCCCTCACTTCTGAGTTGACCCCGGTTGGAGCGTCACGGCTCACTGTTTGGGGTCCAAAAGACGGTGAATACGGTTAGCTGGATACACTTGCTGACATGGCAAGAAGCCGACCGCAGTGGCATTCTTACAGTGAGTTTTTTGTCCCTCCCCACCCTTTTAGTGTCCCTTCCATCTAGGATCTCATTTCGTAGCGTAAAACATAATAATATTTCTTTTTGCCTAGTAGCTGGCTGGTAGCTTACCGGAGCGATGCCTATCCGTTGATGGTCGCTCAGCTTGCATGCAACTGTTGTATTTATCTTCCTTTTTCCTTTATATATTGCGACACAGTAGCTGAGGTGTTTCTCACCTTTACCTGATGTGTATAATGATATAATGATGAAGAATTGGTGGTTGAAAACTGGGGGATACAAGTGAATCTGGAACGGGATGGTAAGAATGAGAAAGCGTAAGAGGAGGAATAAGAAGATGCGTAGGTTTGATCAGTAGCATTCAAACCCCTATCCACCATGCTCGGTGCAGCAGATAGGGCACCGTTGATTATCCTCTGTGGTAGCCATCATTTCAGGAAACTGTTTGAAGAGCTATTCATCGTATTGCATGGGTAGTGTACTGTCTGGTTGCACAGGCCTAGACAGGAGAACGAATAGGGTTCTCAAACAAAACCTCGGTTCAAATGGTTGACCGCAAAGCAGCGGGTTCGTAGTTTGGTTACAAGGAGTTCGCTTTGAGGAATAAGAAGCCGCCTCTTTCCAACCCCAAACCGGCAAACTGCGTTTGGCTGGACTCTAACCGTTGACCAATCTCGTATGATTGGCGCTAAAGAGGCAAAAGCACCACCCAGCATAGCTCAGTGGACCGCTGAAGCGCGCAAACCATTGCACCACTGTAGGGTCCTGCCCCAATGTGAGAGCGCACACACCACAGTAGTGCGTAACCCGATAAACACACTTCAGTCTGCGAGACCTCGGTGGACATCCGTGTATCAGTGAAAGCAAGAACATTTTCACCGCAGTTGCCAAATAAAGGCGAAGACTTGGCAGAGCTTGCTTCGCATGATAGTTGAATTATTGAATATCACCTTTATGTATTGGGTATCGTGCCCCATCGGAAGCGGTTTTGGCAAGGAGGAAGTGCACCGCCGGTTCACTGCTCGAAAACCAACTAAGAGATCTTTTCTCCGCCTTCACGACGGGCACAGCCACCCGCAATTTCAACTTCTCCGTTAGAGCGGGATTTATGTGCAACATGACACCAGTGCCTTTGAGCTTAAAACAAAAGTAGAAGAGCTAGGGAAGTGCCTTTTTATATAAGTGACGCCTGACGGCAGACGTAAAAGCGAAGTGCTGACACTTTGCTTGATTTCTACGTGTATTCTCAACGGATCGCGGACTATTATATACCATTTAGTCCCGTTTTGCTTCCCCTTTCCAAAATCGGAACAAGCGCTGAAGGATATCTGACAGTTCTCACAAAAACGCTGCAAAACCTTCCAAATCACTCCGTGCTCCGCTCTGTAGTGGAATTTTTAATTACCCATCTCAACGCACATCAACCAAATTCCAATCCTTCGGCTCGGAATTGCCAGCTCTGTTCAACAATTGCTTCGCCAGCTCCATACTATCGCAATCTACAACTCTTGGCGGTACTTTGCGCCATATTCACAAATACGACCAGCAAATCGGCTTTCCCACTATCGGACCCAAGCTCCATCATGCGGACTACATCGCACCAACAACCGACCCAAAACGGCATCGATCAATAGACGCGAGCTTTCTCACACCCCAAATTCACTCGACCTTGCGTGCGTGTCACATCGTGTGAGCGAATCTCCTAAACGTCATATAGTGATTTACCACCTGCCCGGAAGCGTACTCCATAGACCCGTGCACATAGACGAACAAACAAGACTAACGAACGTACCGCGCAGGTGCCAGAGAAACCAAAGAACTGTCCCATCAGCGCAAACAACCCGGAATTTAAACCGGTTGGTGTGCATTCCTTATAGTAGTAAAAACTGCGCCATATTTTTTTCTCGTCCCCCTGCGGTTGTATTTCTATTCAACACTTATTAGACCTACACTCAGCACCATAACATTCCTCCGAGTACCCACTAGAAATGCCTGTTATTAATGTGAAAAAGAGAAGCGCCCTCCTCAGGCTGAAGTTGAATAGAGCAAAGACTATAAAACACTCTGATAGCACGGATAGAAACCCACCGGATATTACTGTAAAAAGGGGATGTCCATCACATAAATCCCAAAAGAAGTCGATGTAGTTGCAAACCACTCCAACTTTACTACCATAATTCCGACTGACAAGACAGACCGGATTATAGCCGTTGAGGAAAAACTAGCCACGCTGAAATGCAAGCTTCATGAATTCTGCGCATACTTTGAACAAGTCCTATCATTCTGTGAACTGCTTAGCGGCTCAGAAGCTGTTACACTGGACCGTTTAAACACCGCTGTTTCCTCGTGATGCCAGCTGGGTGGTTCGGGTTTAACCCGATCCAGCAAATAGTTCGGCGGCAGTGTTCCAGGACGTGGTGGGTTTTCGCCCGGCAAGCGTACTCCCTATAAAAAGCCACAAATGTCTGCTTATCAACACTGTGACGTGGCGGATGTGACTCGCCACAAAATAAAGTCACTGGGCCGTGGACATCCGGAAAATGCTATCCAACTCACGGACATCAATCGCTTATTCTCACATTTCTACCGATAACACAGTCAAAAATTTGCGGCACATTCAAAAATACAAGCTACATTCATAGACAATTACATACATATATACACCCATACACTTACATTCACTGTTATGCCAAACATTTACTCTTTGTATATTTTGATCACACTATGTTAGCTAAACATGATCATATCTGTACTGGTGTGCCTCGCATTGTCGAGAATAAAAGTTTATTTATTTATTTATTTAAACGCAAGAACGCCTCCCTAGGTCACATAACGTTATCATTTTAACGTACCTGTTAAACCGAACATTAACAGGGTAACAAATACCCTCTTAAAAGCATGCAATAAGGATGGAGTCTTTTGTCAGTACCTCAGACTGAGGAACTAGGAAAACATGACCACATGTCCGATACTCTTACCGGTTCCAGACGATAGGAGCGCATCTAAATTTGTACGCAGTATAAGACTAGTTGCTGCACAAACTAATTTCAAAAAATTATTATCAAACACGATCAAACGCCTCCTCAAAGACGATAACCAGTGAAACAAAATCCCTCCACCCATCATATGCCCCATGTTCCTACTAATGAAGCCAGTACTGACGCTAGCATCAGCAATGTCGACCTTGACAAGTCAACCGCGTCGTCTAATATAGGCGATGATGGACATCTTAGTCTGCAGCGGCCTCATGAAAGAAGCTCAAATAGCAGTAGTGATGTGTCCAAAACTAAAACTACCTACCAAGCTGAAAATACAACGACGCAGACATCTTCTGACCACACACTCAACTCCCCTATCTCTTCTGCAAACTACGAGCCTTTACAAAAGTTTACAGTGACTGTACCTGAGACCTATTGTGAGCGAGACAAAAAATCTGCTTGTAACGTTGGCAGCCCGAAAAATAAATCTCAATCTGACCCGAATGTACTAAGCTATAGATTATCTCCGACCAACCGATGCGTAGGCAAAGCAGGGGAAAACACCCTGTCAGAATTTCTCCCATAAGCACTCAAAGCTCATTAGGTCTGAAGCAACCACCACCAGAGCGTAGGCATATGCAACTAGGCCAACTGAGAAAAAGCACACGTCCTCAAGCCTCTACATGCAAAACCGACACTGTCGTCGGGATAAGTTGCAGAGAGCCGACCCAATGCGTACCCACAATGCCTCTGACTACGTTTCCAAATCCCGCGACCTCAAGCTGGCAAAATCCTTACGTGTGCGACACCGAATTAGCAAACAAAAAGTTGGTGGGCCACAAGGACTTACAGGTAAGAAGGTGCAACCCCTATCTACCTCAAGTCAAAATTCACCCACCACCCGCTGTATTCCTCAATTGGCAATAATACAAACGGAAGCAAAATGAGTTCGTCGACTTCAGCATCCCCCACCCCTGTATACTACGGATGTTAGTCATTTTTTAGACTATCGCATACCACCACTTCCTCCCCCGCCAATCCTACCCCTATCACGTGCGATTATGCATCAGAGATTAATCAAACTACTGGAGTATGTACTTCATTCAATCCAGTACAATCTGGAACTCAGTGTGCCTCAGCTACTTCACAACACACAATTCTCAGATACAATGACGATGAAACAAACATTATCCATTACTTTCATTCCATGTTAACAATGTCTTTCAACGCTGTCGTCATTAACATTCGTTCCCTTTTACCTAAATTAGATATAATTTCAACACTTATGTTTGTGAGATCCCCCGATATTGTTTTATCACTGAAACTTGGTGCAAATCAGAAATTAGTGCTTCGCAGCTTAACATCCTGGGCTATAAGCTTTTCCGCAAGGATCGATCGCACAAACGTGGTGGTGGCTGTGCCATATATCTTCGAAATAACCTGACTGCCATTCCGGCAGATCAACCTGTGTTCATTGACTTAGAAGATACACTATGGCTAGTGATCCCATCTATTGATCTTCTAATGGGTTTTATCCATCGGCCGCCCCGAACTACTCAATTTGCAACCCAAAAGCCAATCAATACGAGCAATGTTGCTTCCAGCACCACATACAAATCCAAAATTAGGTGTGAAGATTTCAACCTACCACACGTTAACTGGACGCTTCCTACAATCAGAAACACGGCGGAGATTGAGGAAATTATCGCACGTATCCACCTCAATGGCTAGACTCAGCATGTTAGTGAGCCAACTAGAAGTGCTATTACCTTAGACCTTGTATTCACGATGGGAATCTCGAACGCTTCTACATTCATTGATAATCCACTACCTGGCTGTGATCACAACACGGTGCTTTGTGATATGACTATTGATTTACCTAAATGACCAAGTAAACTGCCAAAACCCATTCGCAACCTCCATCGTGTGGACCTGAACGCATTTAATGAACTTATCATTACCATGACTTGGAATACGTCATTCCTAACTCACAACCCTACTGTGGCTACAAATGAGTTTATAAACAATATTGCCGTTGTTGTGGATCTACTGGCACCTACCGTAAGGAGAAATATCCATGAACAGAGGGGTGAACTGAAGCTTCTGTCCAAAGCCAAAATAAAGCTAAAGAAACTCAAATCGCTATACAGCAGGAACAACAGCTTCGCAGCATTGCTACAAATACACCAGAACTTACTATATTTACAACGTCTAACCCTAACGGTCAAAACCAAAGAAGAAAGCCGGGTACTCAGAAACCCTGAGAAAGTACGTGCATTGATGCAACTATTCAAAAGAAGGAACCCTAAACCACTTCAGGAAATCGAAACGTTGGCTCTAGACGATGGTTCAATAATGCGCGATATCTCCGGTATATGCGAAGCTATGAGCTGTAGTTTTGCCTCCTCTTTTGTCCCCAACACTCAGCTATTTCATCCTTTACTTCCAAAAAGAACGACCGAACTATACGGCAATATCCCTCTGACGTTAAGAGAGGTGCAAAGTGCCATAGTAATCATAAAACCATCAACTCATCCAGGTCCAGACGGCATCTCCCCAACTGTTATAATACTCGGAGGAAAAAACCTCGCACTATTGTTACTAAACATTTTCACACTTTCACTTACTACCGGCTGCTTTTCAGCTCAACGGAAGCAATCCATTTTAAGGCCTTAGCACAAGGGTGGACCGAGAAATCAACTGTCAAGCTACCGCCCAAAAAATCGCACCTCTGCTGCTTCCAAAGCCCTAGAGCGAATAGTCAAGAAGAACATCGTCCAATATCTTACAAGCTTGGATCTGATCAACCCTTCACAGCACGGCTTTCTCACAAAACGCTTCTGCGTTACATGCCAGCTACAATTTCTCGATCACATCACGACTATGATTGACAGAGGAATGACAATTATTGTAATTCCGTTGGACATGCAAAAGGCGTTCGATCGCGCGACACACCAGCCACTGCTATCTGCTCTAGAGTCATATGGAATTGGAAATCCGCTGCTTAACTGGTTCGACTCATACCTAAACGGTCGAACTCAGGTCGTTAAATTCCGTCAGCAACATTCTATACCGAAGCCAATAACCAGCGGTGTCTTCCAGGGAAGTTTGTGCGGACCGCTAGTTTTCTTAATCTATGTAAACAATATGTGTGACCCGATCAAACATGGACATCCATTTCTGTTTGCAGATGACGTCAAACTGGTTTACTCATTTCCTCCAGACTAACTACATATGTGTTTGAGAAACATCTGTGAAGACCTATCCGCACTAAATATAGCTAGTGAGCGTTTATTAATGAAGTTCTCTGCAGTGAAATCCCAAGTACAGATGCCGCATCTCAGAAGGCTTCATTATACTTGCTGGAAGCGTGATCCCAACGTCTGATTCAGTTCGGGACTTAGGAATTAGGTACTCCAACTCTTTCAATTTCTCCGAACATGTTCGTTATCAGGTTGCGAAAGCAAGGCAGCTATGCGGATGTATCATCAGAACATTCTCCCTACCTGAAGTACGACTTGAATCATTCAAGACAACTGTACGACCGACTCTGGAATATTGTACCATCGTTCATAGCCAATTGAGAAAGAAAGACAGAACGGCTCTAGAAAATGTCCATCGAGCATTTACCAAGCTGCTTATGGGACGCTGCACAAACCTGACTTATCATGATCGCTGTCGAAAACTCCAGCTGGATCCACTTTGGCTGAGACGCTTAAAGAACAACCTCGTTCTCTTCTACAACATTATAAACCAACAAATTTATGTGGACAGCACCGCACTTGAACTACGGATGATTGCAGTCTACCCCACACGTAATGGCGGCTAATTGATACATACAAACCTTTCAAGTCACAAAATTCGGTAGAATTTCTTCTTAATGAGGTACACATACCTGTGGAACAAACTACCCCTACAGATACGCATGTGTACAAGCCATGTCACTTTTCGAAATCTCCTTCAGACTTTCCTCACTATACCAAATGTTCTGAAGATATTTGACTCGCAGCAAACAATTGAGACATTGACAGAAGTTGGTATAAAAAACATTTGATAATAGCTTACAGCTAGCTTACCCACTACATGTCACTACATACCATACCAAATCCTGTGTCTTCGCAGTCTAATTGTCCCTTCCTTTATTATCTACTCCTGACGATACAACCATCCGTAAATTTTACATATGTGTTGCTCGGGTCTAGGACTCAACGAAAAGTAGTCATGATCCGAAATGCTATCAAAAAACTTTTCTTTGATGTTATGAAACGTGTTCACTATACGAATGATCGCTCCCACTTATGGGGCCGTGTACCGTCCGTCGGTAAATATACAAAGTTATTTATTTATTTATTTAACTGGAATGGACCGAGCAACACGCAACAGCTTTCTTAGTCGACAAGCTAGGAAGTCTGTTGAGTTTTCGCACAGTGGTGCCGGAAAAGCCCAGCAGCAAATTTTTTAAAGCATATCTTAAAGAAATGAGGACCATTTAGCATGTGCTGCTTTAGAAAAGCAGCACGATTTCGTGGTGATACTGAAAATAGCGCTGCAATTAGTGTAGAATCTCGAACAAGGCGGAGTATTTATCAAACGCTCTGTTGACGTTGGCGGGTTTGCATTAGCGACGAATTCTTAGACACGAACGTTGTAAACGAACCAACTTTGGATGACACAGTTGCAGTAGAAATGGAGGGGAATGGGGATACGGTACCCGACGGACAAGGCACATCCGCCTTGGGTTTTGCCACTTTTAAACCCTCTTCCCCATTACTTTGAAAATGGAAGAAGCTAGATTGTCTCCCTGGCTGACAGACGAATCATCATGGTAGAAGGGGTCGTTACCAACAGTGTTGCTAGTAAATTGTGTACTGAGCATAGACTGTGAGCAAACAAAGGCCGGGTCCGGAAATTTTATCTTCCACTGCCTCCTGACGGAGACCTAATCAGTCCAGAACCTTAACAAAGCAATCACATTTCCCGTCTAGCCAACCCAGCAGACACCAGGCCTTCCAGAGACATCGGACTGCTAGTTACTGACGTACAAGGCTCAGTGCTACTCACACAGCAGGCAACACAACTGTGCGGTATGCCCTCGCTACGAGCCACAAGTGCATACTGCATCAAATGCAAACCAGTACACTCCGTCAGGAACCGACGGCAACAAATACCGCATCGCAGGCCCCCGGTCAAGTCGGTAACCGCTTTGAGCTACTCAACTTTGCCAAATAGGACAAACCAGTAGTCGGAAGGACACGAAGAGTTAGGACTGCACTCACAACCACCTCGACAGAAGAGTTAGAGCAGCAAAGAAATAAGAGATAAGCAACGGTTGTGAACCGGTTTACCGTGACCAGGTATGTAGTCGACGAAAGGAACAACCGGAAATACCAAGTGTCTACGTATGTATTGAAATGGACTAACTAAATCGTAACGGGCGACACAAATTCAAAGTGATGTCCAAGTATGTGACGACAGGTTCTTTGCGAAACAGCAGAGGCACGACAACCAAGAAACCGAGGGCGCGCAGACAAGTTTCACCGAAATGATCAACTGCCAAGAACTCAAAGTAAATGCGCATTTTGCAAAGAATTACTCGCGTGCAAGCAGCGAGTACCTGGCTAACGACCAGTGATCAAAAGACGAGTAACCATTCAAGACTTTAGAAACCTCAAAGGTTCAGGACTGAGGATCCAGGGACAAAATACGCTTTAGCTCAATCAGCGTCCAGTTTCGTGTTGAAATAAGCGAGAAGCGCTCACAGCACACCGACGGCATAATCGATTCTTGCGTTTATAATAGAAAAAGAAAGAATAGCGATAAGGTCACTGCATGTTCATGTATATGCATACGCATCTCTCATGTGGTTAGAGGCTGAAATGATTATGCACAAGTAACCGGGGAACATGGCCAACCACATTTCTCTCAGACCTCGATTGATGCCTTCCATTGTTTGCGGGAAGAACATGAACAACTGACTTCTAACGATGCTTTTTCTACGTGGCTCACCGACGGGACAATGGAAGCGTTTGATGGTAGGTCAACATACCCTCGTCATGATGACAGCGATCCTAAAACTGCTGGAACCGAATTAAATTTTCACCCTGCCTGTAAGGAAGATATTTACCAGTCAATTTTGAGGGTAAGAATAGTCAACATTTGCCGTTTTTAGGAATACATCGAGCCGCTACTTAAAATTTCTCCACATGCTTCTCCATGTCAGCAAATTTAAGGGAAAAGGAATGCAACAAACGCTAAAACCTGGCCATACCGTCCGCCATGATGACCGTTTCCAATGTGGCGCCACAGCGATTTATTGTCCAGTGTCACCAACATGAACAACCACAGGGTTGTTATATTTACCAACCATTTACAGCACCACGCAGACCTATCTTCCTTTTATACATTTTTACCTTCACTGTCAACCTACCCATCTTTTCGCCTGGCGTACCATACCACCCTGACCATATTACGCCCAAAACAGTTTGGTTAGAATCCCTGTCCGGATTAAATTGCCACTGGACGTAGCGTCTCCTTGACGCTTACTAGTAATTTTTGCGGTTGTTCCACTTTTTAATCCCGTTTCACACCTTGTTTTGCCCTTTTGTGGTCGTTTTACGGTTGTATACGTGTTTTTCAGTTCTGCTCTGTTTTCCACTTCAAACATGGTCGTCTCGCTGAAAACCGAGACGGATGAAATCTTTGGATCCTCGATTGATGAGTCCAATGCAGCTTGCGGCAATTTTGCCTGTTCTGGACCAGTTACGGATTCATCTGGTGGTATGCAGTGTGATTCAGGTTCAGATGGACTGGAACGACAGGAAAATCCCGTGAGTGTTCCTTCTTGAGCAGATCGTTCAGCCAGGAAATGATAAGGCGATAGGTCTTGATAGATCTAACACGAAACACCCGAAACACACCCTGATCAAACAATTACTGCCCACATTCCCTGCACTAGCAGTCTCCGCTTTGTAGGTTACGTGAAGTAAGAAGTGGAAAGTAAACGGATGACAACGGGGAATGAAAGTCATTTAAATGAAGGCTAACACCCAGGAGTGAAGAGAATGACAGAATAAGAACTAAAAGTTCGACGATGGATATGGTCAGGAGAGGGGAAAGTTTTCGTGTTGCCACTCGAGAGCGTCTAACTGACGCCAGAAACTTTTAACCTTTACTTTACTTTACTGTCATGATAGCGAGAAAGATGTTGAACATATATGTAGCTATATCTCAATGTAGGACATGTCCCACTGACACAGTGTTACCTGTAGTAGTGAGCTAGCCCAGGTGAAAAAAGTAAAATATTTACAAGCATAGAAAAAAACTCCATGTACTTACGATATATTCTTGGATGAACCACATGGAGTCCTTCACCAGCTCCGCCGCCTATTACGGATGGGCATCGTTTCGGAAGCTGCAGTTGGTGGATTAACGGGCTCCATGGGTTATAATCATTGAACGATTCCTTCGTCAGTTTCCTGTGAAGGCTTCGTCGAATCTGGCATCCGCAAAGTGCGCGTCCAGGAATCGTTTGAATTCCGACACCGAGTTCGCTTCTACTATCCGCGAGGGCAAACGGTTCCACATGTTCACCACTCGCCGCTCAAGACACAAGGGATGAGCTACCCACTTGAGGTCAGGGACTACCAGTTTGTACTGGTGACCTCGTGTGCTGCGTGACGCACGGACATGGAGCAGTGGACTCAGCATCGGATAAGCGCCCAGATGCAATACCCGATGGGTCATGATGAGGTCCACTCGCACGCGGCGGTAGGCTAGAGTATACAGACCCAATTGTCTGCATCTTTCTTCATACGGCACACCCTGAATACCGGGAATGAGCCGTGTGGCTATGTGTTGTACTCTTTCGAGCTTGTGTATCTCGCCCTTCGTCAACGGACAGTAAGCGGATGAGCCGTATTCTAGCACCGGTCGTACAATGGACGTGAAGAGACGAGTGGCAATCTCTTTCGACCAAGTGCAGAAGCTACGTTTCAGCGCCCACAGCGAACGCAATGCTGTGCGATACATATTGTCCGTGTTGTCCAGTGACTTCATGTCGTAACGTTGTATAACGCCAAGGTCTCTGACGCAATGCGTCGGGTGTAGAACTTGGCCGTCGAGAGTGTACGATCGGCCCGCTCCACCTTTACCGAGGCACAGAAGTAACGATTTTGCCGAGTTGATAGGCAAACTTACTTCGGCGGACCACATGGAGAGGCGGTCGAGGTCCTGCTGAAGTATGTCAAAGTCGTCCGACGTATGGATCACCCTCCATAGCTTCAGGTCATCCGCGAACAAGGCACACGGTGACCGAAGGAGATTGGGCACGTCGTTGATGTGAATCAGGAAGAGAATGGGGCCAAGCACCGTCCCCTGAGGAACGCTGCTCGTCGACGGGTACCAGTCGGTCAGGTGGCTGTTGACTTGCACCCTCCACTTCCGTCCAACTAAGAAGTCACGGATCCATTGGTGCAGCGAGCCTCCGAGGCCGCACTCCCTCAGTTTCTGAAGGAGGATCTCGTGATTCACTCTGTCGAAGGCCTTACTGAAATCGACGTATATCACGTCGACTGACTTACGTTGGTTTACTGCTTGCAACCATTCATGCCATGTTAGCAGCAGGTTAGTGATGCACGAGCGGCCTCTCACGAAACCATGCTGTGCAGGCGTCAGGAGAGAGTTGGTCTCCAGTAGCTGGAGCAGTCTCTTCTTCACAATCTTCTCCAGAACTTTCGACAATACTGCGGTCAAACAAATAGGGCGGTAATTCTCCACTTTGCGTGTGTCACCGCCTTTTGGAATCGGTTTGACAACGGCGCATTTCCAGTCACGAGGCACGCAGCCTATGGACAGGGATCGGTTGAACAGGTCGGTTACAGCAGGTGAGATCACAGCTGACAAGGACTTGAGGATCAGCGGATGGAGACCATCCGGTCCAGCTGGCTTCGTGCTGTCTAGGCAGCTGACTAGCCCATGTACCTCCGCGACGTCGCAGATCAAGTCGGTTAGCTCAGTCGGTGCGGCGACGGCAGAGCTTGGCGCGCAGGTTTGGTTAGTTGCGAATACAGAAGCGAAATGCGCCGCTAATGCGGACGCACGCTCGGTGCTTGAACTTAGTGGTTGTCCGTCCGAACCCACTAGCACCGGCACATCACCTGCAGACTTCAGGCGTCGCTTCACGTACGCAAATATGCGCTTCGGGGCAGTTTTAGCTGAGCAAGCAAGCTGCTCCTCAAACTGACGGCGTTTTCGCGTCTTTGTGCTGTTGCACAAGTTTCGTTGTCGCTTGTATGCCTCATAGTCATCGGCAGAGCCAGACAGGAGGAACGCATTCCATAGTCGACGCCGTTGTCGAGACAGTCGGTTATACTCTTTGTCAAACCAATGGGGTTTCATTGGTCCAACTTTCCGAGTCTTGAGGGGTACAAATTGCGCACACAATGAGTGCACTGCCCCTTTAATGTTTACCCAGCAAGTTTCAACGGATGAATCCTGTGGCATAGACCAATCAACCTGATTGGCAGCTAGAATGAGGCCATCGAAGTCAGCTTTCCAATAGTTGTATGTTGGCGCCACTGGACGCACACATGGAAGCTGCAGGTCTATAGTGGCCATAATTGTCGAGTGATCACTGGCCGCCATGGGCTCAAGAACTTCTATATCATGTACTGTTTGTTCGCAGCTGGTTAGCAGCAGGTCCAGGCATGATGGCATTGAGCGCGGGGTTATGCGGGTGGGTTGCGTGATGTGCTGCACCGTTCCGGTTTCCTGTACCAGTTCGGCGAATCTTGTCTCCACTTCATTATGGCCAGGGAGAAGCTGAACTTCAGGCCATAAGATTCGAGGAAGGTTAAAGTCGCCAGTGAGCAGGAACTGCGGGCGACTCATTTGGTTTTGGACGTGTGTGAGCCAATCCAATCCGTTACTCAGTGGGCTACGATATGCCACACCCACAAGCAGTTCGCCGCATCGTAGGTGGATCGAACACCACAGCTGCTCACATAGACCGTCAATGCTTCGGTAGGTGCTCACGAGTCTCCCGCACAGGGTAGACCGGAGGTAAAGTAGGACGCCACCGCGGCTATTCGACTGTCGATCACAGCGGAAGCACGAATAGTCCGTGATCGCAATTTCCTCGCTTGTCACTTCAGATGTTAACCACGTCTCAGCCAAACCAACCACATCTGGCCGACGTGAAGCAATGAAGCGGATCAGATCATCGTGCTTGTTTATTAAGCTGCATACATTAATGAACGCTACACGCAATCCGCGGTAGGAACCGCTGGGCGAGCTTGAAGCGTCATTGCTCTGTTTACCCGGATTCGGGGTATCCGGGCAACTGTGCGAAAATTTACGATACGCAGGTTAGTTTCACCGGCGTCCGTGCGTCGTTTCAGTTCGATCACGGCAGACTTCAGCTGCTCCCGTTCTAAGGGATCAAGGTCTGGCCGGACATGAATTTTCATCCCCTTTAGGCGACCGAGGCGGGACAGTACTAACCTTGGGGCAGTTTCGTCGGCGAACGCGATGCGCAGAGGCCGACACTTGCCATCAACTTGTTTCCCCAGACGAGTGACTTGTTTCACTCGTAACCCGGGTTCGCCAACATCCAGTAGTTTGTCGGTTAGAGACTGCAAGAATTGCACATCATGGTCATAGCGTACCTGGGGACTGGGATCAGTCGACTCAGGTGCGTGGAAAATCATGACGTTGCATGGCCGTCCCCGTGGTGACTTGCTATCGCTTGGCTTCACCGGTTTCGGTAAGGCCGGTTTCTCGGCTAGCAATTTCTCAAATCGCGTTCCCTTGTTTAGCACATACTTTAGTTGTGACACTGTAGACGGTGATTTCGATTTGTTGTTGTTTACCGCCTTACAACTTTTCTTTTTAGAGGCCTGGACCCAGCCGGGTGGTTTTGCGGCGCCAGCGCTGGCCACGGCTGCGTAGGTATGTATGTATGTATGTAATCTCAACAGTCTAGTAACTAGACATAGAGCCAAGAAAACCATGGAAATCAGTGATAAATATGCGTCGCAGTTGCAATTGGAGTGCCGACAGACGGCTTTTTTCGGTTGTCTTGTGAACCATGCATTGGTGTGTCCGCTGATGAAGCGGAGGAGGAGCGGCTTCGATTGCGCACAGTATGGATGCATGGAGGAGTCACCGGCGATAGTACGGGCGTCACCAATGCGGCGTTATTATCTGTCTTTTTCGCCAAAGTCAGATTCGCCAGAAGGGACTTATCGTTAACAATAAGTCGGCATTTGTCACAGTGGAATGTTAGCGCGGAGGATGCCGTTCTTTTCAGGCATTCATAAAGATCGTGCTCAATGCCGCTGCACGTTGTGTGGGCCCATCCTTCGCACAGACCGCACTGCAGCGCTTTAGACCGAGAAGTGACATTTCTGCTGCAGCTCAGGCACTTAGATGCAGCTGCTGCTCTCGTTTTGTCGAGAGTAGCGTCCAAAGTGCTAGACGCACGGGAGGTCGCAGCTCGCTGGACCTTGCTCGTCATGCTTGATGTCTTGTGGATAGGTGTCGCTGTCCAAATCACCTTGGATGTGTGAAGGAATTTGACAGACGTCAAATTCTATTACCAATGTGCGTTGAAACACCGGTATTCAAGCGTATTTCACTTGTAAGGCAAACGTATAGCAAGAATGGGAACGAGCCACCGGACGTCGTTATCCGCAGACCAGTCCGTTCAAAGAATACCGTAGGTTCACTGACTACACTTGCTAGAAGCGAGTTCCAGCACTCGATAACTCTACGCGATAACCGAGTTTTCGCCATGATCCGGTCAGAACACTGCTGGTGTAGCTTCATGGGATGACCGCGAAGACAAGGCAACCTAGCCGGGCTAAATAGCCAGCTCAAGTCTGGTCCAACCTTCCCTGTTAAAATACGGTAAGTAAGGATTAGATCTCCTCTAAGCCGTCGGTAGTGCTTTGAATACATACCCAAGCTAAGTAGACGCTCGGGGTACAATTGCCCCCGTAACCCCTCGACAAATTTGTTACCTACTCTCAAAACCCTCTCGAGCTCCATTTTGTCCCGAACAAGACAGGGCGGGCAAGCCTGGACGCAGTATTCCAGATGGGGCCGGACGAAAGCTGAGAACAGCTTCACAAATATTTCGGCATTTAAGACCCCGAAAGAACAGCGTATTGTCCACAACGTTCCGAAACCCCTACTTATCACCAGAATGCAAAGACGAGGAATAGAGGACGCCTAGGTCTACGTGGTTAGAGACAAGGGGAGTTCGACCCCATCGAGTACGTCGCTCGAAGGCGGGAAGTTGTTCCTATACGACGGACGGAACACTTTGCCTGATTTATGGGCAGTAGGCACAAAGTAGACCAGTCCCAGAGTCTGTCCAGGGCATGCTGTATGGCCTCGGAACCCTGAGGAACATTTACAACATTCCATAGCTTAAGGTTATCAGCAGACAATAGAGATGATACCCCAAGCTCTCCACGGAGATCGTTTACGTAGATTTAGAACAGCATCGGTCCAAGGACCGATGTTTGCTTCTGCTAGTATCACAAAGGTTGCACCGGCTTCCGAGCGAATCAGTACACTATGCTATCATCCAATGAAAACTTTCTGTTTAGATGTGCTGATTGCTGCACTCAGGAAGCGAAGTGCCCGGCTATCATCTCTGCTGAATTTAAGGCATTGGCATCCAGGTTCATAGTGGTTGAGAAAGCGTTAGTCGGGCGTGCCTCGCTCTAAAGTGGACTTGCTTATGAATTACCTGAGTATTGCAAATGAGGACTCTGTAGCGGACTGTCCCCCTGCTGACAGTCCATTCTTGATGGGTCGTTCATCTTACCGGACGCTCCAGTACACATTGAGATAGCTGACTCATATGCCCCGGACGGCGTTGCTGACCCTCCAAAAATGGAGGGCGAGTCACGGGCTTCTGGGCCAGAAAAGAATAAGCGAAAGAGAGCAGGGAATGTGCGCAAACCCTCCGCACCCAAACCGAGAGGTGAGAAGTCGCTTAAGATGCGACCGCCTGAGCAGGAAACACCATCTGGTGATGAAATTCCCTCGGTTTCACCTAAGGTTCTGCATGCAGGAGGTGAAAAACCCCAGATGTTCCCATCGCGTGCTACTCAAACTGCGGTGCCTACTTCAAACACCTCATCCTGTCTTCCGGGGATACAGGCCGTGGAGGCGGGCATAGACGTTGAGCCACGGCTTCTTCGCCTGTAGGACGAGAGAAAAATCAGAACAGAACTGCCCGTACTCCTCCGGCAGGTACGAGAAGTGTCAAGAATGACGGGACAAACAAGCTGGAGCGTAAGACGTACGCTACAGTTGCTTCAACGTCATCCGATAACTTGCGCCCAGTCTCATTACCTGCGGCTAAGCCGGTTGCTGTTCATATAAAAATCTTATGCCTATGGGCCTGATTTTATTCAAGATTTGGCTGCGGAACCAAGTGGACCACATGCTATGGTGTTTCCGAAATCGCTTCACAGCTGTGCATTACCTTCCGAATGGAAGGAAGCTGTCATCTGTCCCATCTTCAAAATTGGGGACAAGAGACTGCCTGCAAATTACAGGCCAATTATTCTGACGAGTGTAATGGTCAAACTCCTTGAAAAACTGGTGAGAAATTCATTGGAGAGTCATCTGAGTAGGTTTAAACTACTTAGCAATATGCAACACGGATTCCGGAAGGGATTTTCGTGTCTGACGAATCTACTGGTGGCTTGCGAAAGTTGGGCGGATGCAGTAGATAACGGTCACGCACTGGACGTGCTTTAGGCAGTCTGTCCTTAGTGGCATGCCGCACGGCTCGGTCCTTGGACTGTTGCTGTTCTCTATCTATGTGAATGACATACCGGCGGAGCTTGAAATACCATCGCTGCTATTTGCTGATGACCTGAAGCTGTGGAACATTGTCGATGTTCCTTTGGGTTCCGAAGCTATTCAGCGAGCATTGCATATGCTTTGAGACTGGTCTACTTTATGGTTACTGCCCATAAATCAGGCAAAGCGCTCCGTTGAGGAGGTTGTCCTCCTACGAAGTACTTAGTCGGTGGGCTCGAACTCCCCGGTGTATCTAGTCAGGTTGACCTAGTCGTCGTACACTCTTCGGCTTTACACTCCCGCGACAACTGGAAGGCCGCAAGCAGCGGTTCCCGCAAGTTGTGCTTAGTACGGCCCTTTTTTCGGAGTCGACGGGCGGCATCTTGACGAGACTGTTCTCGGCTTTCGTTCGGCCTCATCTGGAATTCTGCGTCCAGGCTTGTCCGCCCTGCCTCGTCCGGGACAAAATGGAGCTAGAGTGGGTTTTATTGGCGGGTACTAGATTAGTTGAGGGATTACGTGAACGGACATAACCCGAGCGTCTACTTAGTTTAGGAATGCATTCAATGTACTGCCGAAGGCTTAGTGAAGACCTACTCCTAATCTACCGTACCTTAACTGGAAAGATTGGTCCAGATTTATCTTGGCTATTCAGTCTCGCTAGATTGTCTGTTCTACGCGGTCATTCCTTGAAGCTGGACAGACCACGATCCGATCGGATTAGGTAGAAAATCCGGCTGTCACGCAGTCATCGAGTGCTGGAATATGCTTCCGGAAAGTGTTATCAGGACATTTACTGTTAAAGGGTTTGAGCGGCAACTTGACGCTCTTAGGTGACAACATGTAACCATTCGGTTTTCCTGACTAACTCGCATCTTCATACATCGATTTTCTTTTCTCTACTTTTCTTCGTGCATTGGTATTATTTTCTCATTTCAACTGTACTTTCTTATTCTGTACCTTCGATTTCTTTTACAATCCTTTGCTTACTTCACGTGACAGCTACGGTAGGGACTGCTAGGGCAGAGAACGTGGGCATTAACTGGTTGACCAGGGTGCGATAGTTGTGTTCCTTTTTAGCTCCATCAATAACTGAGCACTTCATCAATTCCTGGCTCAGCGATCCACTCAATATGGAACACTCAAGGGATTCTCTTATCGCTCCAGTCCCAACCGAACTTGAACTTAAACCTGAGATCTTCCATTGTACAAAGTGGTGGTTCGGCCGCACTTAGAGTATTGGGTTCAGACTTGGGCACCTTACTTTCAAAAGGCTGTCGCTTGCTTAGCGAAGTTATAAAGACTAACCACCAGAACGATTGAAAACCGGCGTGAAAAATCATACTTTGACCGCCTGGATTGTTTAGGATTGTTCTCATTGGAACGACGCAGACTAAGGGGACGCCTGCAACTTTTAAGATTATGTAAGGTCTCAGTGCCATTAAGCCCACCGTTATCTCTGAACTAGCTGCGTTGGACCACCTGAGGAGACACTATCTTTTGGTGTAGTCTTCAAGTTGTGAAAATTTGATGAGCATTCTCTCACTTATTTCGGAGAACTCGTTGATAAATCAAATTACCGTCTGTGTCCGCCATCTTGGATTTGCTCCAACGTGTGATGCCGTGCCAATCTACTTGTGGCTCATGTTCGAAAGTTGTCGGACAAAAGGCTCATGCATTTCGTTGTTTCGGCTGTGATGTTCTGTTTCATATTTCGTGTATCGGCCTATCCGTGGAAGTTTTCCGAAAATCTGTTGATATCCGACACAGATTTTTCCAAGTTGTGTGATAAATGCCGCGGTTTACTACAACAAAATGCACAGAGACCACCACCGGCTCCGGGAAAAGCCATCTTCCAGACAAAACCACCTCATTCAGCTCGTGGAGTCAAACGCGCTCCTGAGAGTACCTCTGTGAACTCCCCTTCCCCTGCAACTCCAAGAACTGCACCACCGCCAGCGTCTTCTACCCCTACCGATTCTCACAACCAATGTTCCCCACAGATTGACGACTCAGAATCGGAGCCCCCTAATCTTTCAGCGCATACCTGTGAATCTCGGAACACTGAAGATAAATGGATCATTCAAAAACGCAAAAGTTCACACAACTTTCAGCCTCCCCCTACCGATAGACGAACGTCCAAAACGACAAGCCCCTCCACCCCTGCTACCTCAAATTCGTCACCGATCTCACTGAGGCGTTATAATCTCATGGTGTTCCATGCACCAGAGTCGAGAGATGAAAACCCTCAGAAACGTTATGCTCACGATGTTGAGTTCCTTCAGGGGCTCGTTGATAAACTGTTGGATGTGGGTGAAGGCAGCGTAACGATAAAACAAGTAGTCCGACTTGGTCAGCCTACTAACCAATCTTGTCGACCTTTAAGAATCACCTTTGCTGACCACAACACGCCACAACTCATTCTGTCTCGTCTCTCTAGGCTTAAAGGCACCAGGGTTCACATCCGCCGAGACTTGGAACCCGAAGAGAGGAACCGCTTGAAGACTGCGGTCCTTGAGCTTAAACGCCGTACAGAAGAAGGCGAAACTGACCTACACATCGTAAATTTTCGAGTGATCAAGAAGAGTGCACGAACCCGTATCAGTCGATTGATCAACCTCCAGGCACGTCCCGCGGTGCCTCTCAGGACCTCCGTGCTGCATTCACAAACATCTGTAGCATTATGAACAAACGGGATGAGCTGTGTCGCTTCTTTGCCTCTGAGCGACCAGACGTCGTAGGACTGGCGGAGACATGGCTAACTTCTGAGGTAATGGCAGAGGAAGTCGATCTCAGTGGCTACTCTTGCTTTCGCTGCGATAGAATATCAAATCCTCGTGGTGATGTCTTACTTTATACACGGTCTTCCCTGCGTGGGAGGCTTGTAAGCATGTACCGAAGTGGAGATGGACTGTGTGAACAGGTATGGTGCTCGATCAACCTCAGGCGCGGCAAGCTGACAGTAGGTCACTCTACCGTAGCCCTCTGAACCGCTCATTAGATTGGCTACCGCATCTTCGGAACAACATGAGTCGTCCATGTTTTCTACTCATGGGTGACTTCAATTGTCCCCACATTCAATGGCCTGAAATCCAACTCATGCCCGGATATTCTGAAGTCGAATCAAAGTTTGTTGATTTGTTGCTTGAACCTGGGCCATCGCAACACATATGCCAACCTACGCGCATGACGTCGCGTTCGAACCCATCGTGCCTTGATTTGATAGTGACGAATTGCGAACAGCGGTTGCATGACATACGAATCCAGGAGCCCCTAGGTAAAAGCGACCATTCCGTGCTGATAACCACTATGGAACTGAACTTGCCGAGTGTATCTCCGGTGGAACCAGCTTACAACTACTGGAAAACTGATTTCGATGGATTAAATCGAGCAGCGAGCCAAATGGATTGGTCGCTACCGCATGTTACATCTGTGGAGGAAGGTTGGACAGTAATAAAGGAAGGACTGGCTTTGCTTCGTCCTCAGTTTGTGCGGTTGAAATTTCAGAAAGTCGGACCAATCAAACCACACTGGTTCGACAAGGAATATGGTAGGCTGGCTCGGTTACGGCGAAGAAGGTGGGACGCATTTCGCCACTCTGGCTCCGCCACTGATTACGAAGCATATAAAAGACAGCGAAATATTTGCAACAAAGTGAAATTGATAAAACGCCTGAAATTTGAAGAAAAGCTTGCAACTGACGCTAGGATGGCCTCAAAGAAGATCTTTGCTTACGTGAAACGCCGTTTGAAGCCAAAAGGTGACATGTCAGGTCTGGAAGACGCGGACGGACACCTGCTAACTTCCAGTTCCGATCGCGTGTCCGCACTGGTCGCTCACTTCGCTTCCATCTTTGCAAACGACGCGGCGTCCATACCCATCTCAGCGAGTAACGTTCGTGTAGTACTCAACAGTTTGGTCTGTGATGTCGACGAGTTGCGCCTACTACTTGCGAACCTTGACGGTACCAAGCCTGCAGGGCCTGACGGGCTTCATCCGCTAATTATCAAATCACTAGCTGCCATTATCTCGCCTGCTGTTACGGATCTATTCAACAAATCATTGTATGAGGGCTCATTGCCAAACGACTGGAAGCGCTCGGCGGTGAGGCCAATCCCGAACGGTAGCGACCCCAGTAAGGTGGATAACTACAGGCCAATTTGTCTTACACCCGTTTTGGCCAAAGTGATCGAGAAGATAGTAAAAAAGCGTCTAATACATCTGTTGCAATCGAAGGGACTTCTGACACCGGCACAACACGGATTCAGGATGGGATATTCTTGTGTTACCAACTTAATTGTGACGAGACAGGAATGGTTGCAAGCACTGAACCGGGGAAAGTCCGTCGACGTAATCTACATCGACTTCAGCAAAGCATTCGACAAAGTTAATCATGAAGTGCTTCTAGACAGATTAAGGTCGTGTGGTGTCGGAGGATCGTTACGTCGATGGATCCATGAATTTCTCGTTGGAAGAAAGTGGAGGGTACAAGTGGACGGCCATCTAACCGATTGGTATCCCTCGACCAGTGGTGTACCTCAAGGTACGGTACTGGGACCCACTCCGTTTCTCATCCACATCAACGAGTTGCCCCAGCTTCTACGGTCGCCGTGTGCACTGTTTGCGGATGACCTCAAAATTTGGCGAGAAATTGATACTCTCGATGACTGTGACATTCTCCAACAAGACCTCGACCGCCTCGCAGTATGGTCTGCTGAAGTCCACCTACCGATCAACCCGGCAAAGTCCCTATTCATGAACCTCGGGAAGGCTGTTCACGACCGAACGTACACCCTAGACGGCCAACCACTGCATCCCACACCTTCCGTGAAAGACCTAGGTGTACTCTCACGCTGCGACTTGAAGTCCGTCGACAACACCAACAAACTGTATCGAAACGGACTGCGCATGCTCTGGGCGCTGAAGCGCAGCTTCTGCACTTGGTCTGAGGACGTCGCCACTCGCCTCTTCTCTTCCATCGTCAGACCAATGCTAGAGTATGGCTCGCCTGCATACTGTCCGAGCACTCGCGGCGAAGCGCAAAAGATCGAACGAGTACAACACGTCGCCACCAAGTTGATCCCCAGCTTGAGGGGCTTATCATATGAAAACCGGTGCATGAAACTTGGGCTCTACACCTTGTCGTATCGCCGTGTTCGAGTTGATCTTATCATGACCTACCGTATTATACATCTCGGTCATTTTCCCATGCTGAGGTCGTTACTCCACTTGCGAGTACCATGCACCACACGTGGGCACAGGTGCAAACTCGTGGTACCTGATC
Organism: Dicrocoelium dendriticum; assembly: GCA_944474145.2. Taxonomy (NCBI): domain Eukaryota; kingdom Metazoa; phylum Platyhelminthes; class Trematoda; order Plagiorchiida; family Dicrocoeliidae; genus Dicrocoelium; species Dicrocoelium dendriticum. The sequence continues at coordinate 95,471,979 of OX104065.1, read as the reverse complement.
TGAATAAAATCCCACACCCCCTGTGTTTCCAGCGGAGGGTTGTGCACGCCTGGAACAGTCTGCCAGAACACGTCGTCGAGGCCGAATCTGTGCAGAAATTCAAATCTTTGTTGGATTTACACTTCGCTAACATACGTTTCAGAGAATGGTTGCCACTTGACAACGATATCACCCACTTGTGACTCACTGTGTGAACAAGCATTTTGTGTGCTACAAAAGGAGTTGCTGAACCATCTCAGGATAACCACCGGACGTGTTTATTTATTTAAAAAAATGTTTTTGATTATACCCGATGGAGTTGTACAGAATTATTTTCTAATTGCTCTAAAATACAGTATTCAGTATTCAGTACTATCTGTTGATTAAGACGCATAGGTCCAGACTGGATATCCGAGTGAAATTTCTCAATGACCGCGCAGTTGGTAGTTGGAATTTCCTTTCACTTGCACTAGTGGATCTAATACTAAGTAGCCTTCAAAAAAACCTAAATATGAATTGGTCTACTCTGTTTCCGGAATTGCACTGAGATTGGTGGATTTCAATTAGTACCAATAGAATGTCACGAATGATTTCATAAAGTTGTGAGACGTTTCTCTTAAACTTTTTTGTCTCAGCAGAAGTAAAGCTTGAACTGTGAAATGCCGGGGGCCTTGGCTTGCTTGCCGACACGCGAAACGGGTCGCTGGTTAGGCGAAGGCCTATTTCGTCCCTGAAAAACTGACCTGACCTGATTTGCCAGCGATAATGTGCCTTTCATCTGCGTCAGTTGTCGTGGACGCCGACAATGTCGTCCGGGTCTCCTCGGTAGAGACGTTGAAGCCCTTGATGTCAGACTGCAAAGTTTGGAGAACTCAGTCACAGCAGTCACCACTGTGGTCCCCACTCTCGGTCGTAAGATAGACTGATAGATGCACTTGCGGCCTCCAGTGTGTCACCTAAATGCAACCAAACGGGCAGATCAGCTCTCTTGGTCAACCATTGATGCCCACCATCATGTCAAAAGCAATTGTTATGACAAATCGGGATGTGTGGATGCAACTACGATTAGGACTCCAGAGCTAACTCCGCTTTACAAAGAATCTTCTTCGGAGGAAGAAAGTTCCCTTAACAGGAAATTTGGTTGAAGGACAATTTCTCAAGTTTACAAATGTCAGAGGTTATCAATATCGCTGGTGTGCTGTGGATCCAGAGCTAGATGTTGTGAAATATTACGAGAAAGCAGATCACAGGAAACATGATAAACCTCGGGGGACACTCAATCTTACATACGCTTCTGTTTGCCTTTCTGCTGAAGATTCTCTAGCCTTTACCATCAATGCGGCGACTTCCTGCGATTGAAAGCCGCCGATGCCAAGGAACGGCAATTCTGGGTCGATCGAATTTGCGCTGTGGCCGAATAACATTCTGAAAAGGCACAGACTCACCCAACTATTGCCGGTTCAAACGCGGATCCCATTTTCGTTTCTTTGAAATTGACGAATGGTGGGCCGTCAGAACATCACCTTACTTGTCGTTCCGGTAGTGGGCCACCAGCGCACCTCAGTCCTTTACCCTCGCTTACCCAAAATCAATGCGGCGTTCCCACCACTGAGAACTCCAACCATAACGGTGCTTGGCGCGCACCACACTCTTCCGCAACAGAGACACACGCTGTTGAGTTGCGAAACTTCCCGGTGTTTTGTCCAGATGGACCTGTGATCCACACACTCAGCTATACAAGCTCTTTCGACAGATGAGGAAGAGAATGCTGACAACATTTCTTGCTCTACCGAGCAAGTTGTTGAGTTCCTGGCCGACAAACCTGCTAACTTGCGACGAAAGATGACTAACAAATCGCATAAGTCGGCTACAGCGGAATCCTTTGGTCGCTATACGTCAGATTCGTCCCGCCCCAAGGATAAGTCGTGAAAAGTTGAATATAAGAGTGTGATATACGTTTATTGTCGAAACGTAAAATCCCGCTAGCTGAAGGCACCGTAAAAATGGTTCTAGCTTGGGAATGGTCTAGTCACCAGCCGATATGCAGCAACGCTCTTCGTGGCGAAAAAGCCGGAATCACGCGAATGTGATTCGTCTGTGTGACTTAAATACACTTAATCATTGTGCGAACAGGCAAGCTTCCTACGTTGTCTATGTACCGAATGATATTATATTTAAATAATAGTTTTCACAGACGAACAGGACAATCTAAGATTGTTACACAGCCCCCTCCTAGAAGGAAACCGTGGGTGACCCTCCGAACTACGTGAGGGCTGTCCGTTGCGGACCGGCCTTCTGCGAGACCTGACGAAGGAATCTGATGCAGCTGCTGGGGGCGAAACAGGCGATCGGACCCTAGCGGGTTCCCACCCATGTCCTCCCTTTCGTTGCCGATAAAACAAAAGGAGGAGAGCGTTCGTACCATACGATCACTTGTGTTTGACAACGAGGGAGTGTTCTCCGGTTCGCAGCATGAAAAGAAAGAAATGCGGGAGGTCAGGCATGCAGAAGAGGCGATAGTAACGGACGGGAAAAGCACTTATCGAATAGGCAGCGAAAAATCAAGGAAACAACTCTTTATCGATTTCCAAAACCTTTTCTCTGCTTTTCTTCTGGTTTTCAAAGCCTTTAGTGATGTTTCTGGTTTTCAAAGCAGTTTGCGTTTTCTGCGGTTTTCGGATGATACTGACGCGAATGAAAACCTGAAAACGCTGTTAGAAGCAAAAATGCTAAGCTAACGTTCTAAGAAACGTGTCGGTCAGTGAACCCGACGACCAGACCTAGTAACCTTTTTAGGCAGGGCGGAGTCGGAGGGCTCAGGAGGCGGGTGTCCGGTCATGGTGTTGCTGTCTGCAGGCGTTTTATCCACCATTGGTTAGGTCGATTCATCGGAGGACGAAGGACTGGAGTCGTCGTTCGACTCTGGTTCGACGTAAGCAAATTTGTGGCGGTCGATTGAGATGGTTTCGCGTTTGTCCTTGCGTTAGATGACGAAGAAGTGATCCTTACGTTGTAAGACCTTGACGATGTTCGTAAGGTCGTTCGAGTGGTCTGCGTAGACCATCAGTGCGAATGAAGACAAAAGTGCAGTAGTGAAGTGGGAATGTAAGTTTTGCGACACTATTACTGTACTGCGGTCGATTTATTCCGGCGCATGCTCGTGGTTAGCTGCCGGGCGTATTGTGCGTCGTAGCGAGAAGTGTTCAGGCTTTCAGAGAAAAAGTCGCCTGGTATTCGGAGTGGGGGTCCATAGACCATTTTGGCGCTGGACGTTTCGAGATCGAATTTCAGTACTGATCACCAGCTAAGGTGAATTCACGAAGTAATACAAAACGCTGTTTGTTTGTGATTTCCGTTTATGCCCCCACCGACTGCACTTCTAATGCTGTCAAAGACATTCTATCACGAACTGAACACGCTACCACGCAGTGCTACTAGTTCAGATATTATAGTACTTGCAGGGGTATGAACGCACAAGTAGGGCGTCTTAGCTCTTCAGAAGCTCAGCTGGATGGTAATTATGGGCTTAACTCCGAACGGACTGACAACGGCGAGCGTCTGCTGCAACTGTGTGCGGAGCACCAGTTGTTTCTTAGTAGCACTGCTTTTAGACACAGTGGGCGCCGAAGTGCCACTTGGCGTCCACCTGTAGCTGGCCAGCGATGGACCCAAGTTGACCATTGCACGATAGCCAGCTGTTTGTGACCGTATGTTGTCTACACAAGGTGTAGACGCCTTGAACGTTTGCATAGGGCATTAAGGCTTTCCGGTAAGTCCCCCTTCTCACCCTCTTCTTATTCCTTATTTCATAGGTCCTCATGGTTGTATGGCAGCGAAGCATCAGTTCATTTGGCTGATGTACTGCTGTTGATGATGATGACGATGACCACATAGCCATAAGTTACAGATGGCGTGGTTCCATCCTGGATTCTCGCTCATGTTGGAGTACCTGTGTCGACTCTGCTCATGCCTTGGTACGCTGTCGTTTCTCCATGAACTTTACCGGGAGGCGCACCAAGCGTCTCCTCCAATTGACATCATAATCATCATCATCATTACACGTTAGCTGGAGGTGGAAAACATCTAAGCTATTGTGCCGCCATACAAAAGATAAGAAAAGGAAAACAAACGGTGGCACGCCCGCTGAGTCCCCAGTAACGGATGGACATCATTCCGGAGAGCTAACAGCTGGCTGCCATAAAAGAGTCATATTATACCTATCAAGTGAGATCATGATTGGAGAGGGGACGCTAAGCAGGAGGGGGTGGACAAAGGAACTCACAACACAAACGCCATTGGGGTCGGCTCCAAGCGATATCAGCGAGTGTGTCCAACCAAACGTGTTCACCATCCTTAGGACCCCAGCCAGGCAATCGGGATGCGCCAACCGACGCCAACTTCGAAGTGATGGGTATTCATTACTCTCGACCAAGTCATCACTTGGCCTCCCCTCCTGCTCTTCCAACCGCACCCACAACGCGCAAACTATGCACGTCGCGGGAGTCGGTGTGCTAGCATGCGCAACACGTGGCCCAACCATCGGAGCCTGGTGCGTGATATAATGGTGCTGAGCGGTTCACTCGCTCTTCCTGCACCAAATACGCGACGTCGAACACGCTCATTGCTCACGCGGTGCTCTCACCAGACGTGAGCTAAGCTGCGAAAGCAGTGATGATTGAATGTGACGAGACTCCTTATGTTTTTCGACCAGATGGGTCAGGTTTCACAACCATATAGGAGAGTTGAACGGACGGCTGCGTTATAAACTCTGCCGTTCAGGGCGATAGTAATGTCGCGTCTGCACCACAGGTGGCGGAGATTGGCAAAAGCACCTCGAGCTTTTGGTATACGGTTTGTAACCTCATCTTCAATTCCACGGGTGCTAATATAGCTGCGCAGGTACTTGAATTCCTGAACGACTTCTACCAGATCACCACCAAGACTTAGCGCAGGGTTGGGTCCCTGCCAATCTTGGAGAAGTACTTTGCATTCTGATGGAGCAAAGCATAGGACAAAACGATTGACAGCCAGTGCTAATCGGTCCAGTGCTATTTGGCATGTTTGGGAGCTGTCACAGATTAGGGCAATATCGTCTGCATACTCCAAGTCAAGATGTCGCTCACCAGGAAGTAGCTCCACACCTTCTAGGTCGTGTCCAGCGAACGCTGTTTCCATGACTTCATCAATAGCGAAGTTGAAGAGGAAAGGCGACAGCGAGCATCCTTGTCCCTCCAATGGACAACTGAGAAATTGTCTCAGCCCTCGGTCAGACAAACCTATCAAGACGCACTGCTTACCGAACTTTCGCAGTCTTGTCCTAATAACACTGAGCTTCAGTGGAATAGGATCTCGGCCACCATGCACGACGCAAGAGTATCTGCTTGTGGCACTATCCTTCGTCACCGCACCAGTCACTGGATATCAGAGAGGTCAATGAACCTGTTGAAATCTAGAAGACACCTCCCAGCTGGCTCTGAACACCTTGTGACCAGGTGGGCTATTAGGTGTGAACTAAAGCAGAGCCTACGTGCTGTCAAGAAAACCTGGTGGAGCAGTCGGGCTAAAGAAATGAAGGAGGCAGGAGAAGTAGGCAATTATCGCAAGCTTATCCAGCTAATCCGTGCCACTGGTCCCAGAAAACCAAGA